>QXTE01000164.1:133109-528010 GCA_003942145.1 Platysternon megacephalum | reverse complement strand
CCCCCGCCCTCATTCCCCCAACACCCTGCCGCAGCCCTGAGTCCCCTCCTGGAGCCTGCACCCCACACCTCCTCCTGTACCCCAACCCCCTGCCCCAGTCCTGAGCTCCCTCCCACACCCAAACCCCCTCCCTCATCCCCAGCCCCACCCTAGAGCCCACACCCCCAGCCAGAGCCCTCCCCTCTACCCCAGCCCTGAGCCCGCTCCTGCACCCTGAACCCCTCATTTCTGGCCCCACCCCAGAGCCTGCACTCCTAGCTGGAGCCCTCACCCTTTCCTGTACCCCAAACCCCTGTCCCAGCTTGGTGAAAGTGAGTGAGGGTGGGGGAGAGAGAGCGACAGAGGGAGGGGAGGATGGAGTGAGGGGGCGGGGCCTTGGAGAAGGGGCGGGATTGGGGGCAGGGCAAGGGTTTCGGTTTTGTGCAATTAGAAAGTTGGCAGCCCTATCCCAGAGTTGAATACATACAGTTTAGGGGGGACACATCCCTTTAAAATCACTTAAAGGTTGTAGACATTGGTTCTCTAAATAGATTGGTTCTCTAAATAGCATTTTAATCTGGAAATACTCTTATTGCAGACTTTTGTTTCCAGCATTAACTTAATGTATGGATGGTAAGGATCACTCTTACTCAGTTGAAGGTGGTTTTTATCCCATTAATATGTGCTGATGATTCTTCGTCCATGTAACCTGTCATAGTGCAATCACTATCTTAGCTCTACATCAGGTCAAGAGAATAGGCAATGTTGTAAGATGTATAGTTGTGGATTTGAAAAATAAGTGAGAATTAATATTCAGCTGTTTATTTCTACCATGTAAAAGAAGCAGTGAGAGATAAAAAGGCATCTTTTAAAAAGTGGAAGTCAAATCCTAGTGAGGTAAATAGAAAGGAGCATAAACACTGCCAAATTAAGTGTAAAAATGTAATAAAAGCCCAAAAGGAGTTTGAAGAACAGCTAGCCAAAAGCTCAAAAGGTAATAACAAAATGTTTTTAAGTACATCAGAAGCAGGAAGCCTGCTAAACAACCAGTGGGGCCCCTGGACGATCGAGATAAAAAAGGAGCACTTAAAGACAATAAAGTCATTGCAGAGAAACGAAATGAATTCTTTGCTTCAGTCTTCACAGCTGAGGATGTTAGGGAGATTCCCAAACCTGAGCCATCCTTTGTAGGTGACAGATCTGAGGAATTGTCACAGATAGAAGTGTCATTAGAGGAGGTTTTGGAATTAATTGATAAACTTAACAGTAACAAGTCACCGGGACCAGATGGCATTCACCCAAGAGTTCTGAAAGAACTCAAATGTGAAATTGCAGAACTATTAACTATGGGTTGTAACTTGTCCTTTAAATCAGCTTCTGTACCCAGTGACTGGAAGATAGCTAATGTAACGCCAGTATTTAAAAAGGGCTCTAGAAGTGATCCCGGCAATTACAGACCGGTTAGTCTAACGTCAGTACCGGGCAAAATAGTTGAAACAATAGTAAAGAATAAAATTGTCAGACACATACAAGAACATAAATTGTTGGGCAAAAGTCAACATGGTTTCTGTAAAGGGAAATCATGTCTTACTAATCTATTAGAGTTCTTCGAAGGGGTCAACAAACGTGGACAAGGGGGATCCAATGGACATAGTGTACTTAGATTTCCAGAAAGCCTTTGACAAGGTCCCTCACCAAAGGCTCTTGCGTAAATTAAGTTGTCATGGGATAAGAGGGAACATCCTTTCATGGATTGAGAACTGGTTAAAAGGCAGGGAACAAAGGGTAGGAATAAATGGTTAATTTTCAGAATGGAGAGGGGTAACTAGTGGTGTTCCCCAAGGGTCAGTCCTAGGACCAATCCTATTCAACTTATTCATAAATGATCTGGAGAAAGGGGTAAACAGTGAGGTGGCAAAGTTTGCAGATGATACTAAACTGCTCAAGATAGTTAAGACCAAAGCAGACTGTGAAGAACTTCAAAAAGATCTCACAAAACTAAGTGATTGGGCAACAAAATGGCAAATGAAATGTAATGTGGATAAATGTAAAGTAATGCACATTGGAAAAAATAACCCCAACTATACATACAATATGATGGGGGCTAATTTAGCTACAACTAATCAGGAAAGAGATCTTGGAGTCATCGTGGATAGTTATCTGAAGACGTCCACGCAGTGTTCAGCGGCAGTCAAAAAAGCAAACAGGATGTTAGGAATTATTCAAAAAGGGATAGAGAATAAGACTGAGAATATCTTATTGCCCATATATAAATCCATGGTACACCCACATCTTGAATACTGCATACAGATGTGGTCTCCTCATCTCAAAAAAGTTATACTGGCATTAGAAAAGGTTCAGAGAAGGGCAACTAAAATGATTAGGGGTTTGGAACGGGTCCCATATGAGGAGAGATTAAAGAGGCTAGGACTTTTCACCTTGGAAAAGAGGAGACTAAGTGGGGATATGATAGAGGTATATAAAATCATGAGTGGTGTGGAGAAAGTGAATAAGGAAAAGTTATTTACTTATTCCCATGATATAAGAACTAGGGGCCACCAAATGAAATTAATGGGCAGCAGGTTTAAAACAAATAAAAGGAAGTTCTTCTTCACATAGTGCACAAACTGTGGAACTCCTTGCCTGAGGAGGTTGTGAAGGCTAGGACTATAACAGGGTTTAAAAGAGAACTGGATAAATTCATGGTGGTTAAGTCCATTAATGGCTATTAGCCAGGTTGGGTAAGGAATGGTGTCGCTAGCCTCTGTTTGTCAGAGGGTGGAGATGGATGGCAGGAGAGAGATCACTTGATCATTACCTGTTAGGTTCACTCCCTCTGGGACACCTGGCATTGGCCACTGTCGGCAGACAGGATACTGGGCTGGATGGACCTTTGGTCTGACCCAGTACGGCCATTCTTATGTTCAACGGGCTAGTGGCTTTGCTCCCCTGCAAAGGGTGACTGGGAGTGTGACGATAATGTAGCATAGATATGTGGCTAGAATCTTTTGCACTATAATACACAGTTCGACAGTATTGTTTTGCTGAATGATGGCTCTACATATTTACCAGAAGGATGTATTTTGAGGGGATCACTTTAGCTTCCTTTTTCTTATGGTGTCTGACAGTGCTACTTGATGGACTTATTCTTTTGCCATCATTGTTGAAAACAGAGTATCTGTGTTCTCATTTGAAACTGTTCTTCAGCTGATTTCTGCGGCATAGTGGTTCCTTTGCTGCTGCATTGCCTCTTGTTGTCAGTGATATGAATGATCAAAATGAGTAATAAATAAAATAGGTGTCAGGTTCCATAAATATATTTTATATTTAAAAAATAAATATTTTACTGGCAGTTTACATTAGCAGTGGAATTTTCAATTTTTTAAAAATGGTGCTTCAGTGAAAAGTTTCTATTTCCTTGCATTAATTATGTATGTGAAACTTTGTTAGCACTAATTTAGTCTCTTGCCTGAAACAGAGTCTACATTTTGTGCTGGCTCGTGAATATCAACACCATATAAAGAAGGCAATGTAAATAGTGCAGAGATCTCAAAGTGCTTTACGTATATTAATGAATTTATCCTCACAACACCTCTGTGAGTATGGAAGCAGGTAAATTCTAGTTGTTGTTCTACACATGAGGCAACTGAGGTACAAAGAGGCAGATTCTTTCAAAGTCATGCAGGAAGCCTCTGGCAGAACAGAGAATAGAATCTGTTTCCTGACTCCCAACCATGTGGCCTTACCACAAGACCAACCTTCCTTCCTGAGAAAAATGAAACAAGCCCTAATAAAATAGTTGAAAGAAAGTCAAGAAGTACTTAACATGTTGGCCATAGTATATTTTTATTAAGCTGGAAAAAATGAAATTGTTGGAGAACAAAGCTTGTTCTTTTCTTGTGAAATGAGCACTAATTAGAGTATCATCTTCTGTGGAATGGATTAATCTGTCATGAAGGGCCTGATTTAGATTTACGAATATAGCCTGCCAATAACTTGTATATGTAGTGTGTTTCTATCATTTTCTAATATGATGGGCCTTGACGTCTCACAACTGTTCACCCAGTACAGAATTAATTTTAATCACTTTTTATTTCATATGAACAAGTGCAATTTAAAGCCAACTGCTGTATTAAAGAATCACTACAGCATTAAAATTCAGAATGGTATAATAAAAAGCTCACAATAATTGTTTTCCAGGCATCAGTATACTAGAGCGTGTAATAAGGATTAAGTTTAATTAAGTAGAAAATTATCCTTTGATGTTTAACCGCAGCACATGCTTTTCAGATTTCTAGGAGCGTGCACATAATTTTTGTTTCTGCCATTACAAGACAAAAAATATAAATGCTCCTTGAGTTGTTCCAGGAATTTCTGGGACTACCATTCCAGGCAGCAGCCAGGATATACAAAAATATGAGTCTTAGAATTCATCTGTCAATCCCCCTTTGGAGATGTTGACTCAGAATAGTCTAGTAGGACTGAGCACCAGGAACACCCAATTTGTAACCCAAGCTCTGCCACTGACTTGCTTTCTACCTTGGGCAAGCAATTCAAGCACATTTTCGACCATGCCCACTAATTGAGACACTCCGAAATGTTCAGAGGTAATAATCACCCATTGCTCCAGTTGAAGTCAATTGAATATCAGACGCTGCATTTCTCAAATTGGGCACTCAAATATTGAGGCACCAACAATATGTGGGCGCTTCTTAAAATTTTTGCCTTAGCCATACTATGCCGGTTGTCAAATAGGAATAATGCAAACCCTCAAGGTTTTTTAAAATTGATTAAGTAATGTTTGTTAAGGCTTTTGAAATTGTAAAGTTCTGTATAATTGCTAAGTGCCGTTTTTATTTCTGAGCTGTATATGCTTCACCTTGATAAACAAAACTCCTTTTTATTCCAGAGCTCTACAGGAAATTTTGCACAGGTCTTGTGCACACTTTGCCTGTCTCTCACAAGTACAGTTAATTCCTTACTGTCTCAAACTGAGAAGTTGTGTTTGCAATGAGGGAGCATGGGAAGGAAAGGCACATTTCAGTGAATAAATGCTGGCTTTTCTGCACCATCTGATTCCATTAGTCTAGTTTCCATTGCTGTTGGAATTAACTCTGGTCATCTCCATAAAACTCCAAACTACCAGCTCAGAACCAGAACATCTCTCTCAGCCCCAGCCTGGAAATACACCCATCCTCTGAGAAATCTAATAGGTGTATTTGAGGAGATGGCTTGAGTCCTCCTGGCTAGTTACATGGACTGTAACAGAACGGCATGTCTACAATTTTAAATGCAAGAGATTAGTCCTCTGTGGCAATACCAAACAAATGGATCCCTTTATTTGGTGAACACAAAAATACTTGCTATGTTCTACACCTATCCTACTATGCCATTCAGGCTATTTGTCTGGGAGTTCTGCTGCTGCTAAATACTTGCAGTTCTGGTTTTCTAGTACCAATTGAAAGTCCATTGCTACATAATCAGTAACATACCCATTTTAGTAAACTCTGCATTTAAAAAATTACTCAGTTTCGTGAACACTATATTGATACTATATCTTGGTTTTATTAATTTCCATGTCCATGTTTTGATATGGAAAGTTTCTCATGGTAACTCACTGGTGAGTATTATAGGTCCCCTTCTGTGCCAAACTACAGAAGATATGAGTTGTTTGTGCCCCCAGCTGGGAAGTCTTAGCTCTTTAGTTGTAGCACCTCGTGCTTTTAGTTCTGGAGATCTCCACTTTAGTCCCCAGTGTATTGGCCGAGATGATGGCCATCACTCTGGTATTTAGCTTCAGGTTATAGGCTGGTTGAGTTTCAGGGATTAGAGGTTAATCTAACCTCTTCTTTTTCTTCTTTCTTGCATTAATCCCATCAAATGGGGTCTGCTCTATGAGTCCTTTCCCTACAAAGTACGCTGTTCAATGCCATATCCTCTATCATACTACATACTGACCTGTCTTCCTTTATGACATCCCCCCACTTCTTCTTGGGTTGACTTGTCTGTCTTTTTTTTCTTGGTGGACTTTGTCTCAGTACTGTGCTTTACATGACCAAACCATCTGAGCCTGCACTCCCTCATTTTTTGTTTATGGGTGTTAATTTGAGTATATCTCTAACATACACATTCCTCATGTGGTCTTTCTTACTTATACCATTCATCGACCTCAACAGTTGCATTTCTGTGGAACAGATTATTTGCTCATGTTTCTTCTTTGTTGCCTAACACTTAGCACCAGACCTTAAAACCAAACGGACCATGGTTTTATAGACTTTCCCTTTTAATCATACTGGTATCTTCCTGTCACATGCTACACCTCTTATCTCTCCCCATTTGAGCCACGCTTTTATTATTGTAGCTCTCATTTCATCCTCCATTTCCACATTTTCCTGGATTCTGGAAACCAGATACTTGAAACTTTGCATTTTCAGTATTGTCTGTCCCTCTAGTTTCAAGGATAGTTCAAGGATTGTTCACATTATTGAAATTACATACTATATACTCTGTTCTTCCTCCGCTTATTTTGAGCCCATGTCTCTCCAACAGACTATTCTAACCTGTTTTAAACATTTTTACATGATCTTCTGAAATATTACTTCAAATAATGAGTCTTCCTTCCTTACATTATTTTTACCTGTACCTGTCCTTGGCAATTGTTTGATTTCCAAATTAAACTGAAATGGTACTGTGGATTCTATATGGAACAGGCAAAGTTCACTAGCCTCCTGTATCTACCTGCCAGTTAGCTTTTTGTTTGTTCTGACACGCATGGGTTAGGTCAGCCTAGATCTGGTAGAACAGTCTTTAAATGCTGTCTCTCTGTGTTTCTCATTGTTTTCCTTCGGCAGAGCTGTCACTTAAAGGTCATGTTTAACCCATTCTGTTACAGCTATGTCATTAAAAGGGGAAAAGCCTTAAGTTGGTTCTACCTCATAAAATCTATAATGCAGGTCATAGAGCTGCCATCTGGCTTCATTTTGTGCCTGCTGTCATGTTGAAGGGTTTTTTTTGGCTATCAAGACCCTGGGCTTAGTGAATTGAGGAAAGATGGCTAGATGCTCTTCCACCTTGTAGACTTATGCAGAGGAGCAGCCTAGATAAGAGGCTGGGGGAGAGAACCTGAAGTGAAAGTACATGGGTCCTGCAGTTGTACAGAAAACAATTTTATCACAAGTCTGACAGTAGTTGATACTTTTCTTAAAGCCCCAGGTCCTGAAATCCTGTGATTTACATGAGAATTTCAGCTTTCATTTAAAAATAAAAAAGTTTCTGGCTTGTGTAGTTGTAGAAAAAAGGTTGAAAATGTAACCAGACTGTAATCTATAAACTCAAAAACTAGAAGACAAATAAAAAGGACCTGTTGTTTTTTTTTATTTTTAATCTTGAGATTTTTTTGAGGCCCAACTCATGATTTTCAGATGCTTGGAGTTTGCAGTGCTGTGAAAGGGACATAAAGAGGAGAGTAGTTATATCTGTGGTCTGTGACAGGCTGCATTTCCCCCCCCCCACCTTTAAAGTTCTCTATCCAAAGATTGCTCTTGCCTGATAAGTCAGGTCATTGGCCCTTCAGAAAGAGTGTTCCCTATTTCACCTTTTAGCAGACTCTGCTGTAGCATTACTCAAGAATTCCCTCTCCTCAATGATTTTACTTCCTGCAGACCTGAGGAAGTAAAATCTGATAAGAGAATTCATATTCTCATCCCCTGCATGTAAGTAAAAATGTGCACCATCCAGATTGCCTTAATAAAGCTCTTCGTTGTATAATCACTTAAGCATAAAAACCTATTGGTTTAACAGATCTAGAACCCAAGTAACATTTGGGCTTATCAGTTTCTGTGAATATAAGAAAAAGGAGTTATATTTGCTACTTGTATGTCTTGTCAATATTTATTGTTTCCTACTCATTTATGTAATCTCAAAGACCAAATATTCATCTGGAAAGTATAACTTTTAAAATATATCTGTTTGTCTTAAAATGAATATAGTGGGTGGGGATTTTTTGTTTTTTATTTTTAAAATTATTTGATTTTCCTTTTAAAAAACCTTTCCTGGAATAAAAACTTTTATGTCTAGTTTTAACATGGAGCAAATTTATACAAATTAAATATGAACTCTTAAAAATTAAGATAATATTATACATGCATGACTATAATAAAGAATCAGAGAATCGTGATGTTAAACATTATTTTCTTTTTCTTTTTCCTTTACAGATAGCTGAGGCCTATTTTCAGGAGGAGGAATGTATCCTTTCATTGATCAAAATTAATAATGCTCTATTTTGTAAAAAAGTAAAGTGGCATCATAATCAAAATTTGAAAGGAAAACAGACTTTGATGGTTCACAGGCTGTGGATCAGGGTTAGGAAAAGATGAACATGCCATGTTGTATACACGAGTAAGCCTACAATATGTGCTTTCTGCTGTGCTTTCTTAGCAAGCTAGCTGGAGTACAAGTAAAGAAATAAATCTCCCTTCCCAAAGCTGTACTGATATAATTGGTAATGCCTGCGCAGAAACAAAGACATAAGCAAAACAATTATATGCTTCAAAGAAATCAACTGTTTTACATGAGAAATCCTCTTCTGAGTATTAGGCATTAAGAATATGCCTTATCCGAATAGGATATATATCCTAATTTATAAAAATACTACTGTAGTGTTCTACTGTTCTCTGCATCAGGATAATGATAACCAGTGCACAGTGTTGAAGGAGAACTTGGCGGTAACAAAAGCAAAACAATAATGTATGATTTTTACGACCCAAACATTTATTGGTCAAATGTTACATTGGGATACAGTTTAGTTTAATAGTTTCTCAAACCACAAACAGTTGCTTCTTGGAACAGCTAGTTCTGGGGCACACATGGGGAGAGGTTACTCTTGACCTATTCCTAAATAATACACAGGACTTGATTCCAGGAGTTGAGCCAGTCATAGTGACTATAACATAATCTAACTCAATTTCATCCTAGGAGGGATTGATCATACTAAAACCTAATGCTGCGATGTTATACTTTAGGAAGTATGGTTTTTCAAAAAACTTGGAAACTCTTTAGAACCTAAAGGTGAAAGCTAAGAAATATAAATCCTTAGTATGGGTGTGGAGGCTACTTAAGTATATCACATTACTCATAGAACTTATGCATATCCTTAAACAAAAAAGAAAGCAGAAAGGAAAGGCAATTTAAAAATCATTATGATTAAATAGCAAAATACACGATTTTATTCAAGTCCCAGAAAGTATTCTTCCAAACATGGAAATCTAGCCCAAGTGATATTAAACTGTATTTAGAAAGGGATAGAGAATAATTCTGAAAATATTGTAAAGCTAATATTTAAAATAGAATGTATGTCACCACCTTAAGAATTACTTTTGGTCATCCCATCTGAAAAAGGGATAAGAAAGAGAGAAAATAAATTAAAATGTAGAGGCATGGAAAATATTTGTCAGTAAGTGAGATTAAAAGATTAGGGCTATTTAGTTTAGAGAAGACATGACAGAAGTACAGTATAGAGAAAACCAAATGGGTGCTCATATTTCGTAATAGAAGAACGGTTTTAATTAAAAAGCAATACATTTAAAGCTAGTCAAAGGAAATACGTTTTTAACACTATGCTTAGTGAACCTGTGGAACTCAATGCCACGAGATAGTGAGGCAAAGAATTTAGCATGGTTCAAAACAGGATTAGACATTTGTATCAATAGTAAGGGTAGCTAAAATTATGCTAACTATAATAAATATTTGTAAGGGATAACAGCTCTTGCAACCATTAACTCTGTTGAATTAGGAAAGAATTTACCCCTAAATGTACTCTTGCATAATTATTCATGATAGGAATTTTAAACTTTCCTCTGAAGAATCTGATATTAACAATTAGTGGAGACAGGATACTGGATTAAATGTGGCATCGGTCTGATCCAGTAAGGCAATTCCTGTGTTCTGTGTTTTATTTTCTAATAAGTTTATACAAGGCAAGGAATATTAACTCCTTTAGTGCTGTTTGTTTACATGTCATGCTATACCAGGGGTCGGCAACCTTTCAGAAGTGGTGTGCCCAGGGCTGGCGCAACCCATTAGGCAACCTAGGCGGTCGCCTAGGGCACTACTATTTGGGGGGCGCCGGCGCCCCAGCTGTCCGTGGAAATTTGGGGGCGGGACCTTCCGCTGTCGGGGGCGGGACCTTCCGCCGCCTAGGGTGCCGGAAAAGCTGGCGGCGCTCCTGGGTGTGCCGAGTCTTCATTTATTCACTGTAATTTAAGGTTTCGCGTGCCAGTAATACATGTTAACATTTTTAGAAGGTCTCTTTCTACAAGTCTTTAATATATATCTAAACTATTGTTGTATGTAAAGTAAATAAGGTTTTTTAAATGTTTAAGAAGCTTCATTTAAAATTAAATTAAAACACAGAGCCCCCTGGACCGGTGGCCAGGACCCGGGCAGTGTGAGTGCCACTGAAAATCAGCTCACGTGCCACCTTCGGCACGCGTGCCATAGGTTGCCTACCCCTGTGCTATACATTTGTATCCCATAGTTAGTAAAAAGAGCAAGTACTTCTTGTGTCTTTGTGGTGGTTACTATATTATTTTATTTGGTATAAATAATGCAACTATTGTGTCTATATACTCAGAACCTGATTCCCTCTGTTTTCATCTCCGGTATATTGCCTAATGGAATTTGAAATAGCTGAATGTGTAAACACCTGGCAAGAGGTGGTTTAAAATGGAAGGATTATTAGCTAACTTCATACTGCTTGGCAGAAGTAGAATTAGTAGGAAAGTGTACAGTTTTTAGAACACACTTGTAGACACAATGAAGGCCCTGCAGAGGGGGCGAAAGAGATTGTTGGTAAAGGGGGAATGGTAAGCATAATCTCAAAATATTTCACAAAAAATGAGACACCTTCATACTTCAAAAATAGATTGTCTGAGGAGTAACTTTTGCTGGTGGCTGTTCACACCTTACTGCAGCTGTGCAAACAAAGTATTAGAAGTCCTTGTCCTAAGAAAGGGAAATCAAAATGCTTGAAGTCCTTTAAAGTTATACCCTGTGTTTTGTCTAACAGATTTTTGGTGAAGATGTGTTATTTGGGAAGAGATAAATTGCCTCCAAGTGCTACTTTATTATTATTGGTTAAGCTTCTACAGTATGCTTAGTGCTGTTCAAAACACAGAGGAATATGGTCTCTGTCCCAAGAAGCTTACAGTCTAGACAGACACAAAATGCACTTGATGTCTTTGGATGTGGGTGGTTCTGTCTTAGAGTGTAGTAATGCTTGTCTTTGCTTTTGGGGTGAATTTTTTTTTTAATAAGTAAGTTAACACAAAAATGTATAATGTACCTGCACTTAAAAACTCATAGTTGATCAAATATACTTTCTCAGGGTCAAAGTTTGTGGAAAGAGATGATAATGTAATAAAAGAATCTTCCGTGCTGCTTTTAGGAAGTTTTTTTCAACTCTTTTTCAGTTTTTATTTAGTTTAGTTTAATAATTTATTCAAGTCTATTAGAGTGCTGGCCATAGAATCACTCACATCCATTTTGGTACTTGTGTATCAGGTTTCGGTTATAGAACTAGACTATGTCCTTTTGAACGTGGTATCAAATTTAAGTATATCCCAATATGTCTGTCTGTATCTGTATTTCTCTTTAACCTTCTATTCAGATGAGAAGGCAATGAAGTTCATTCAGCTCGAACGACTATATCATGAGCAGCTACTTGCAAATCTTTCTTCCATTCAGGAGCAGTGGGGTAAGTACAGTGTGTTCTAATGTGGTGGAGAGGAGAGTTATCTTTTAGATACAGCTTATGGAACTGGTTCTTTCTAAATAATAGAACAAATATTTTTCCAGTCAATACTGTGTTGCAAAAACAAAAGTAGCTTTTTCACCAGAACCTTTAAGAGCCTGTCGTGAGAAAATTATTCTTTCCTGGGATTTTTCTCCTGTCGTCTTTGTGAAGAAAAGGCATGCTTCGGGGATCATTCTTTATCTTGGTCAGTTTCTATACTTTGAATTCTCTACCATAGTTAATTAATATATTCTCGGGTGAAACTAGCGTGACATTTGTTTCGTTTCTTGAAAGCAGCACAACTTATTGTGTCATGATGATATGCTTTTTATCGAGAGTCTTCTTCGTAATTGTACAGTGTACACAGAACAGATTTGTTTTATTGATAAAAAACAAAATTGGACTTGAACATATTTTGCCATATACTAGTCTCTTTGGCTTCCACGTTTTTATGGCTAAATAAATACTAATTTTTTAGCAGTGTGGCTAAAACTATTTGTGGTTTAATTTAGAAACAAAGTGGAAAACAGCAGAGCCCAGTACAGTTACGACTCTGAGGAATTCAGCTAAAGGACTTAACAGTGAAGAGTTAGAAAATCTTGCTAAACTTTGTACATCACATCAAGAGTAAGTATAGCAAACCTTATTACTTTAGCAAGTGAAAGTGTACTTCCTTGTTGTTTGTATGGCAGATGTTTGAAATGGATTAAACTACATCCCCCAAAATAAAAATTGTAGCAGTTGATTAAAATGGATCAAAATCAATTCACAGCTACAAGGCAGATGCTGTTCTTGATAGGAAACGTTTGTTTTGATCTGTAGTAAGAATACTTTATTCTACAGTAACTTCTCAAACTGGATTAATATTGGTAAAAGAATTTCTACAGACTCCCGGTATTACTTTATAGTCTGGGCAGTTGAAAAGTTTATACTTTGATCACATTGCTGCCTTCTTTTGCTGAACTGGTGAGGATTCAGTTGGACAAAATTGTCCTTTAGTCCCCAAATATACAGTTATGATCAGTCATATTGGGGTGGCAATCCTCATGTAAAGTGTGATATGATGTGTGTGCTAAGAAAATTACTATTCAAGTTGAAACAAAACAGCAGATGAAAACTGTGTACTATAGAGATACCAGATTCTACAGTCTTATGTAGTTATCTGATCATGTTCTGGCAAGACACAAACACAATTAATTCAAACATAAAAATCATCAATGAGGAGCACTTTAAAAGTTTAAAGTTGAAAGTCTGGTGCCTGCAGTACTAGAAGGCTGATGAAGCATGCTAGTGACTTGCTTGCACTTTAACCATAGCATAATTCCTGCCATCGCTTGCGTTTAGCAAGTCATTCAGAAGAGATTACAGTCATATAAATCAGTGGCTAACAGTTGGGTCCCTTAAAGCCAAGGTGTTTAGGCATGAGAGTTAAGTAGTTTCTTTCTATACAGCAAAGGAGCTGCTCTCATATTTTTTAGTTTCTCTAGTGCCATTGGGAAGGAATTGCACCGCAGGGACTCTCTTCACCTAAATCAATTATATTAATAATAAATAATAGTGCTTCGCTTCTTTATTTATTTATCGTAGTGTCATAGAAATGTAGGGCTCAAAGGGACATCGAGAAGCCATCAAGTCCAGCCCCGACTATACTTGACAAGTGTTTGTCCAACCTGTTTATAAAAACCTCCAGTGGGGATTCTACAATCTCCTTTGGAAGCCTTATTCCAGTTTTTCATCACTCTTCTAGCTAGAAAGTTTTTCCTAGTATCCAAGCTAAATCTCCCTTGCTGCAGATTAAGGCCATTACTTCTTGTCCTACCTTCAGTGGATGTGGAGAACAATTGATCACAGTCCTCGTTGTAGTTTGATAACTGCTGTTTTCAGTATGGTCTTTCAACCAGTTATGCACCCACCTTACAGTAATTTCAGGTGGACTGCATTTCCCTAGTTTGCTTATGAGAATGTCATGCGGGACTGTGTCAGAAGCCTTACTAATATATTTATATAACATTATAAAATAACAAGAGGCCCCATGACCTGAAGGTCAACAGATTTGAGACTGTTCTGGACTGGCGGGAGCCCGTTCTGAAGGAAAGAGGCTCTCACAGAGTATACCTGGACAAAAAGTCCCCTTTCTATTATGCTGAGGCTATGTCTACACTACCGCGGGATTGACGCTGCTGCGATCGATGCACCGGGGGTCGATTTAGTGGGTATAGTGAAGATCCGCTAAATTAAGATTACCTTACTCCACCGGGAACGAGAGGAGTAAGCTAAGTCAATGGGAGAGCATTTCCTGTCGACCCAGTGCAGTGTAGACACCACAATAAGTTGATCTAAGCTACGTCTACTCCAGCTACGTTATTCACGTGGTAGTGTAGACATAGCCTGAGAGAGCTACAACGCAGGCAGCTGTATGGATCTCAACTGTGATAGTGTGGCACAGAGAGAGAGAAATGAACGCTCAAGCAGGTCCAAGGCCATTAAGGCCATTTATTAACCAATAAAGCACTAAAACTCCACCCAGAAACCCACAGGTAACCAGTGCAGATCCGGAAGGTGGCTGTTATATGACTGAAGCAGGATTCTCCGCTTAACAAGCGGCATTCTGCACTTGTCAGATGGACTTAAGGTAGAGCCCCAAATGGAGCATAGTGCAGTAGTCTAGCCTTGAGGTGACAGTCATGAATCACTGCATTGAGATTTGCTTTGGTAAGAAAAGATTACAGTGTCCTGGGCAGTTGCAAAAGAAGAGAGCCATCTTCGCTATCACTGAATGGTGATCATCCAGTAGTAACTGAAAATCTAACCAGATTCCAAGGTTGTAAAAATGACTGCACATGGCAGAGAGATGTGCTTAATCAGAGGGACAGATACAATTTTTGCCATATTTTCCATTTGTGTTCTCCAGCCTTCTACCATCCCTTCCATTTTTGTCTGGCTATAACTTCAGCCAGCTTGCTCTCATCAATGTGTCACTGAGGGCATAATTTGGTTTATCACAGGTGGTGATGCATAAGAAGAAAATAAAAAATAGCTTGACTGTCAAAGCCTAGATTAGGTTGCCTGGCTGGCAGTCAGGAAAAAATAATTTGTTTACTTATAATCTGAGCACATTCGATATGGAGCCGTTGGAAAGCATAAACCTGAAACCCCGGTAGTACAACAGAGGCAACTTTAGCCCTGTGGCTGCAGTAGCAGCCTGCTACTGCTCTCTGACTGATAATGAAGGACTCCTTTGCCCAAGTGCCTGTCAGGTTCCCTGATATACAGCCTCATTACCTGTAGTCTTGGGATATGCACTAGGATGGAGATTTGGTCCATATAGTTTACATATTTAAATGTCTACACAGCATCTAGCAGCACTTCTGTAGGCACAGAATGGTAGTCTTATTGTAAATAACTGTGTTCTCCTTGAAATTTGTTCCATGCGTCCTCACTTTATTGACTAAAATTCAGATACATTACATCTACTATGTTCCCTTCCTCCACTAATTATGTAATTTGATCAAAATTAGTGGCCATGTTTATTTGGCATAACATGTTCTTTAAATATACACCTCTACCCCAATATAATGCGACCCGATATAACACGAATTCGGATATAACGTGGTAAAGTAGTGCTCCGGGGGGGCGGGGCTGCGCACTCTGGCGGATCAAAGCAAGTTCGATATATCGCGGTTTCACCTATAACACGGTAAGATTTTTTGGCTCCCGAGGACAGCGTTATATCGGGGTAGAGATGTACATGTTATCATTCCTGTTATCAGTATTCTCTAGATGTTTATTGATTCTTTCAATAGTTGTTCCATATTTTTTCTAAGGATTGAAGTTAGATTTACCTGGTGACAATAATCAAAATCACTTTTCCATTTTTATTTTTTAAAGATGGAGCTCTTTGAATATTTGAGCTATGTGTTTTTCTAATTGAGAGCATAGATGTGATTTTTTTCCCCCCAGTAATTTATTTTATAATCCGAATGCTCATACTGGACACTTTTTTTTCTTTTTCTTTAAGAGACTATTTTGGGCTGTTTCTGCTTTGCCTTTGCAAAAAAAAGTTTGTATACGTTAAGGGGTATTGTCAAGTTAAAATCTAAACACTTTTAAAAAAATGTGTTAAACATTGTTTCTATTTGCCCCTTGAAACTTCTTGCCAAGTGTTGTGGTTTTTTTATAATAATTTTTAAAACAAATTCTCTCTCCCTTATTGCTGTGTGACAGGACTGACTATACAGGATAAACCATGGAGCTAATTGTGTATCTAGAGCTGTAGAATACATAGCCTGGTTTTTAGTGGTGTTGATCCAGCTGTGGGTCCCACTGATTTCAGAGGGAGTGATGGGTGCACAATTCTTCCAAAAATCTGAACCAGAATAAACTGGGGAAGTGGGAGAGAGGGGGAGTAATATTTTCTCCAAATCTCTTTCAGTTACAGCAGATGTTACTTTTAATGCTAGTTGGTAAAACATTTGCAGACAGAAGTATGATTTTTGAAGTTGTGTCCCTTTCAAAACACGTTTACAAGAAGTTTAGAACATTTCTGATGTGTTGTTTTTATCTTTTTAACTGCCTTCTCAATTACGTGCAGCAACGTCCATAATAATTGGCTTTCTAATGATGTTAACATATGGTACAGCTCTGTACTTTAAACTATGCTAGTGCACTGATAGTGTTTCAGTGTTGGAAATGCTCTGTGCTAATATTAGAGTACGGAAGGGACTAGTATGATTCGTGCAGTAGTTATGGTGACATTTGTTGTGAAGAATATTGTTCCTGAAAGTGGTAATTTATTCTTCTTTTCTTTATTGCTGCAGGCCACTTGTATCCAAACACAAGGTAAGAATTTGTTTTTCTTGATGCTGCTTTACCAATTGAAAATATGAGTAAGGGTATTTTTTAGTGTGCTTTGACATACTTTTTATAGAGTTGGTTTGGAAACGTTGTACAGAGTGGACTTCTCAAGTA
Source organism: Platysternon megacephalum (assembly GCA_003942145.1). Taxonomy (NCBI): domain Eukaryota; kingdom Metazoa; phylum Chordata; order Testudines; family Platysternidae; genus Platysternon; species Platysternon megacephalum. The sequence continues at coordinate 511,272 of QXTE01000164.1, read as the reverse complement.
ATTGCAGTGTTTGAGTTTAAAATCAACAGTTACAGTAAGTGCTGTCCTGTTTTACAGCTAGTAACTACTGAAAAGTCCTTGGGAGGCAATCGTTCTGTACAATTAATGGGATCAGAAGATTTAAAAGAAAGAGGGGCTGCTGCTGCTTGTGGTTCAGGTACATCTTGTATAGACTGTGTACATATTTTTAAATGTACTCCTGTTGATATTGTGCAGCTGTTGCATTTGGAGTTGCAGCACATAAGAGGAGCAGAAATGAGAGTGCACATCATTTTTGCATAATTTAATTTTTCACAGCATATAATAAAGTATTTGCACAGCATAAATAATGAATAGTCTAAGTAGGGAATGGTCTTCATAATAATAATTACTTTAAAATAGCATTTTAAAATATTTTAATTTTTTTGTGTTATATCAGTTCATATAACATACAAAGGGCTATTCTTAATAGGTACAAATGTCATACTAGTGCCAACCCAATGATCCTCCAATATATAAAATGCCTGGCTAGCAAGATATCTTGTTATAAATATTCTAAGTTGTGGCTATTAAATATAGTTAATTATTTAAAAGATCCATGTATAAAGCTGCATTTTCCATACCAGCAAAGAAAAAATTAAGAAATGCATGTTTGGGAGTCTTAAAGAAAGAAAATGCATCATTAATATTTGTTCAGGATAACTGGAAGTGTGTCTCATCTTCACTTCCCTTTTCTGCAAGGACACAGTAGTGCTGTGTTTGAGCATTGAACACATAGTGTAATTGCATGGGAATGGAGAGGGTAGATAGTTTCTAAGCTATTTCACCCTAGTACATCTTTCCTCGCTATGAGCAAAGATTTTTGCATGTTCCTGAGATAGATGGTGAGAGTTAGTGGTCTAAATTCAGTGCGTTTCTCTCTCCAGTGGCATCTGCCATCATCCAAGAGATTTTGGCGGGAGGAGCTCAGAAGCTAGGAGGTGATGGTGGCAGGTGACCACTGCTTCTCTACACACTACAGGTCTCTTCTCCTTCCATTCCACACCCCTTACTATCACTACCACGACCCACACATACAGTTATCTTTATGTTTGGGTTCTTATAGCGCATCCACCACTATGGCATCTAAGCTCATTCACAAGGCTGAAGAAAGTGCTACCAACTATTGTAATTTTATCATGAGTCTTGTAATGGTTGGTATATTTCTTACAACCCCAGTTCCTGAAATCAGGAGATTGCATGAGAATCTCCAATTGCCTTCTGTTTTTTAAGTAAGTTTATAACCCTTAAGGTTGCAAAGAAAAGCTTAAAAACATGAAGTGACTGCAGCCTGAAGGTTCAGAAACCCAAAAGAACTCAAAATTTATTATTTTTATTGCTGGTTGGAAAACAGAATTTCTGTTCCACAGGAAATTCTGACATTTCCTGCAGAACAGAAATTCTGAAAAATTTCAATTCAGACATATCAAAATGTTTTCTTTTGATAATGTCAAAACTTTATAATGTAAAATATAAAATATTTGTATATAAAAATTTATAGTAATATAAAAATCAAACAAATAAAATGAAATAATAGTCAAAACAATTTATTTAGACTTTATTCCCTCTGAAATGTTGTGAAAATTGACATGTTCCCTCAAAATACTTAAATTTTGACAAAATTGTGTTTCCACGGGAAAACTGTACCATCAAAAACATTCCAGACAAGCTCTGATAGTTGTTCAAAAATCTCATGATTTTGGAGGGCCTGACTAATAATTTTTGAATGCTGAGGTTGGCAATACTGTGAAGAGTGTTTATGTAACTTCCTCCCCACCCCCCAGTCTGGCACATTTCTTTGGGAAGCAGTGGATACGTGTCCTTGGCCTCCCAGTGACAGATCTCTTTAGGAGGAGAGTGACTTTTAATAAAAGTCTATATCTTAATCAGCTATTGTTGCCTCCCACAATTCAGGCATGTCAGCAGCAGGGGGCAGCATGTTCTTCTGCAACCATAAAGAAGAGAATTGTGGGTGGGTGGGGGAGGAATGATAAAATTAATATAAATACATTTGCCAGAATAAAGACTATCACATTTTTTAAATAGCATGGCGAGACATGGGAAACTAAAAAGCCACTTTTGTCTCATCTGTTAGTTGGCTGTCTCCGCTCACTTGGCTTTTAGAGGCAAGAATGTGACTATGGTAGTAAGAAAGGAGAGGGAAACTTCCAAGGGGTTTGAAGAGGGCCTTAGTGAGAGTATAAATAGCCAAATTAAGAGGTTGTCTACAAGGGGAAATGGCCCGGAATAGCTATTGTAGAATAGTGCCCCATGGGGATATTCGAGATTAAGTGGATTAAACTACATTGTATGGAATTAGCGTGTCCACATGGGAATCTATTGTGGAATAGCAATTCTACAATAGCTATTCTGAGCCATTTCCCAAGTAGACAAGCCATTAATTTGGTCATTTATAAACTCATTAAGGCTCTTTTCCAAAGTGGATGAAGATAAACACTATAAAGGCACTCTTAGGCTATTTGTACACTTACAGTAGCATGTAGAGTACATATACTGCATGCCCCTTCCCCCACACAGCATGGGTATAAATAGCACTGTAGATGGTGAGGCATGGATTAGGCAAGTAGAGTAGACACACCAGAACCTTAGGGGTGTGTACCCTACACCGTTTTCTATATGCCCAAGCAGTGCCTCCCCCATCTACACTGCTGTTTTTAGCAGTGTAGTGTCCGACTGCTTGCAGCCTTTTCCTACCATAGGAAAATCTCTGGCACGGGAGAAGCAGCAGGGAATGGCTCCAGCAGCGCCCAACTGCTGGAGCCTTTCCAGGCTCTGACAGCAGGGAAAGCTTCCACCAGCTCTCCACTGCCAGAGCCTTTCCCTGCAACAGGGAAAGGCTCCGGCAGTGGGGAAGGACTTTTGCAGGGGTAGGCAGTGGGGAAAGGCTCCAGTAGCAGGAAATTGCCTAAGCCTTTCCCCACTGCCACCTCACCTGCTGGAGCCTTTCACTGCCACATGTAGCTACCCACCATAGCGTGGGTTCAGCCTGCTTTTCACTGTAGCTTGTAGCTACGTGTACCCTACTTGCCACTGCCAGTGTTCACAAGGCTTTAGTGTGGAATAAGTGTATCTACATGGGGAGAGAGTGTGGAATAGCTATTGTGCTTTATTTTCAGACCCTAGCTTATTTTGCAATAGCTTCTCCTTCTAAACAAGCCCAAAGACTCCACTTATCTTCCATGTATAGAGTGGGGGATGGGGGCATGTGTGTGTTGTCTGTGTACATATATAAAATCTTAGTTATGTAATGTAGGTAAAATAAATACCGTGGTAGCACCCTTGAAAGAAAATGCCACTTCTTCATTAATGTAAATCACACTTGACTGGATTCATCCATTGCATGTGCAAGGGAATGCAATTTGTGCCTTTGAAGACAGCTGGCTCCAAGGAGGATTCGCCATTGTTCTCCCCTCGAGATTCTTCCTAGGAAAGCAGCTTTAAACTCCAGCCAGTCCTCTATAAGAACCCAACTGGCTGAGGATGGTGGGGGATGTGTAGACTCCCCTATTTTACAGCCTGTGCTGCTGTAACCCCTCCCTCTCATACAGTTTCTGCTGCCAGGGTCCTGGAGCTTGATTTCTGCCAGCTGAATGAATCAGGGCCTCTAAACCTGTGTATTGCTCTTAAAATAGTAGAGTTGGAGCACATACTGTATCTATTCATTCTTTCAGCACCTGTCTGAAAGTCTTAATACCGTCCTGTTGTAATTCAAGATGGCCAAAACCCTGCATATTTGTCTTGTGTGAAAACTCTCTTGAACGAAATAATGAATAATGAATTTAGTAAAATATTTTACAAACTGTTTATTGCACCCAATGCTGCATGTATGATTACCTGCCCTATGGGCAGGTGGCATATGTGTGCATTCGGTCAAGGAGCTCCTAGCCCTCAGAGACGTGTACAGGCTTTGGAGGCCAGGGTGGCTGAGCAGGAGGAGCTAAGGGAGACAGAGAGGTACATAGATGAGACTTTCCAGGACACAGTAGAAGGGTCCCAACAGGGTCGGCTTTAGGCCAATTCCCCCAAATCGGGCCCCGCGCATAAGAGGGCCCCACGCCTAAGAGGGCCCCACGCCCTAAAGAAGAGTGCCTAACTTAGGCACCTTTTTAATTTTTTTACTCACCCGGCGGCGGTCCAGGTCTTCAGCGGCACGTTGGCGGCGGGTCCTTCACTCGCTCCGGGTCTTTGGCGGCATTTTGGCAGCGGGTCCTTCAGTGCCGCGGAAGACCCGGAGCGAGTGAAGGACCCGCCGCTGAAGTGCTGCCGAAGACCCAGACCGCCGCCGGGTATTCGAATCGGGCCCCGCACTTCCTAAAGCCGGCCCTGGGTCCCAACCCCGGTCTGACAGCTTCTGTGCTGTTGAGGAGGATGAAAATCTCAGGGAAGGAGAGAGCATCTAACTGGAGCGGAGGTAAACGATCCCATAGTTGGGACCGTCCTTCCAGATGATGATGTGGTATCGTCTCACATTGAGGATACCTCTCTGGTGGGAGGGAACTCCAGTTATTAGGAAAAGACAGGTATTGGTAATGGGCGATTTGATCATTAGAAACATAGATAGCTGGGTTTGCGATGACCGGGAGAAACACATGGTGACTTTCCTGCCTGGCACAGAGATTACAGATCTCTCGAGACTTCTAGATAGACTTATGTGTAGTGCTAGGGAGGAGCCGGTGGTTATAGTACTTGTAGGTACCAATGACATAAGGAAGGATAGGAGAGAGGTCCTGGAGTCCAAATTTAGGCTGCTAGGTAAGAGATTGAAGTCCAGGACCTCCATGGTAGCATTCTCTGAAATCTTCCAGTTCCATGCGCGGGGCCAGTTAGACAGGCAGAACTGCAGGGTCTCAATGCGTGGATGACACGATGGTGTAGGGAGGAGGGGTTTAGATTTATTAGGAACTGGGGAAACTTTGGAGAAAGGGGAAGCCTATACAGGAAGGATGGGCTCCACCTAAACCAAAATGGAACCAGATTGCTGGTGTTTAAAATTATAAAGGTCGTAGAGCAGTTTTTAAACTGAGGGCTTGGGGAAAGCTGACAGGTGCAGAGGAGCACATGGTTTTGAACATCCCTTAGGAGAGGATCTATGAATGGAGATTCCCTATGTCCTAATAAGGAGGAGAGGATGGAAGATGATAAAATACAGGTAGGATTTGATGAGAAACAGTCAAATGAAAAAAAGTCCCATTCAGTTACATCATGTAATGGCAGGCAGCTAAAAAGTGACAAGTTTATAAAGTGCTCATATACCAATGCTAGAAATGTAAATAATAAGGTTGTTGAATTAGAGTGCCTCACATTAAATGAGGATATTGATATAATAGGCATCACAGAAACTTGGTGGAATGAGGATAATCAATGGGACACAGTAATACCAGGGTACAAAATATATTGGAAGGACAGAACAGGTCGTGCTGGTGGGGGAGTGGCACTATATGTGAAAGAAAGCGTAGACTCAAATGAAGTAAAAATCTTAAATGAACCAAACTGTACCATAGAATCTCTATGGATAGTAATTCTATGAATAATAAGAATATAGCAGTAGGGATATATTACAGACCATCTGACCAGAATGGTGATAGTGACTGAAATTCTCAGGGAGATTAGAGAGGCTATTAAAATAAAAAACTCAATAATAATGGGGGATTTCAACTATCCCCATATTGACTGGGTACATGCCACCTCAGGAAGAGATGCAGAGAGCACGTTTCGTGGCACTTTAAATGACTGCTTCTTGGAGCAGCTAGTCCTGGAACCCGCAAGAGGAGAGGCAATTCTTGATTTAGTCCTACATGGAGCACAGGATCAGGTCCAAGAGGTGAAGATAGCTGGACCGCTTGGTAATAGTGACAATAATATAATTAAATTTAACATCCCTGTGGTGGGGAAAACACCACAGTGACCCAACACTGTAGCATTTAATTTCAGAAAGGGGAACTACACAAAAATTAGGTTAGTAAAACAGAAATTAAAAGGTACCACAAGTAAAATCCCTGCAAGCTGCATGGAAACTTTTTAAAGACACCATAATAGAGGCTCAACTTAAATGTAGACCCCCAAATTACAAAACATAGCAAGAGAACCAAAAGAGAGCCACCATGGCTAAACAACAAAGTAAAAGAAGAAGTGAGAGGCAAAAAGCCGTCCTTTAAAAAGTGGAAGTTAAATCCTAATGAGGAAAATAGAAAGGAGCATAAACTCTGGCAAATGAAGTGTAAAAATATAATTAGGAAGGCCAAAAAAGAATTTGAAGAATAGCTAGCCAAAGACTCAGAAAGTAATAGCAAAAAAAATTTTAAGTACATCAGAAGCAGGAAGCCTGCTAAACAACAAGTGGGGCCACTGGATGATCCAGATGATAAAGGAGCATTCAAGGACAATAAGGCCATTGCAGAGAAACTAAATGAATTCTTTGCATTGGTCTTCACGGTTGAGGACGTGAGGGAGATTCCCAAATCTGAGCCATTCTTTTTAGGTGACAAATCTGAGGAACTGTCCCAGATTAAGGTGTCATTAGAGGAGGTTTTGGAACAAATTGATAAACTAAACCGGGGTGGCCAACCCTGTGGCTCCGGAGCCACATGCGGCTCTTCAGAAGTTAATATGCGGCTCCTCGTATAGGAGCTACGGGTGCCAACTTTCCAATGTGCTGGAGGGGTGCTCACTGCTCAACCCCTGGCTCTGTCACAGGCCCTGCCCCCACTCCACCCCTTCCCGCCCCCTCCCCTGAGCCTGCCGTGCCCTTGCTCCTTCCCCCTCTCCGCCAGAGCCTCCTGCATGCCACGAAACAGCTGATTGGGAGGCGCGGTGAGGGAGGGGGAGGCGCTGATTGACGAGGCTGCCAGTAGATGGGAGGCACTGGGAATGGCGGGGAGGCGGGGGGAGGGAGCTGATGGGGGGCTGCTGACTTATTACTATGGCTCTTTGGCAATGTACATTGGTAAATTCTGGCTCCTTCTCAGGCTCAGGTTGGCCACCCCTGAACTAAACAGTAATAAATGACCAGGACCAGATGGTATTCACCCAAGAGTTCTGAAGGAACTCAAATGTGAAATTGCAGGACTACTAACTGTCATCTGTAACCTATCATTTAAATCAGCTTGTGTGCCAAATGACTGGAGGATAGCTAATGTGATGCCAATTTTTAAAAAGGGCTCCAGAGGTGATCCCGGCAATTACAGGGCCGGTAAGCTAAAAGGTGTGTGAGTTGTCCAAACAAACATTTTTAAATATTCCCAAGGAAGCTACAAAAAAACTCCCCAAAATTTTACATGAACTTTAAAGGGGATCATAAGATCTCACTTTCCTGGGTCTCTGTTTATGCCTCATAATGCTAGAAGCATTTCTTACTTTCTTATGTACAGAATACTATTTTTCTAGACTGAGTTTTTGCTTCCGTAAGTGAATTTAATTCTAATTTTTGGTTATCCGACGTGACACCTTAAAGGAGCCTGATTTTTAGAGAGCAGGTTCTCATCACTTCTGAAAATCAGCTGCCTTTAGGGTAACTTGAATTGGACGCTCTCTCAAAAAAATGAGCCACTCAAAATCACTAGTCACTCTTTAAAATATAGGCCTTAATATTCATAAAAAGACTGACAGCACTGGACATTGAAGTCCTCTATCTCTAGTACAGTTACAGCATAGACACACAGTGTAAGCTTCCCCACACAGACATGTCTGTTTGTTTCAACCCTGACCTCAAGGGGCCATCCTGCATGGTAAAGACGCTGATTTAATTTCCATGTCCATTTAATCTTTGGTGTTCCTACTTGCCAACAAAGGTGCCTGTTGTAACATGGTCATATCAACTGGGAAAAAATGACAGATGGTAACAAAATCCTGCTACTGACAATCTGGGCTGTATTTGAAATGGTGACCTATACATATAGAGCTCAGTATCCCATTACAAACTCCTCAGTTGTCTTGTCCTTTGTGCCTAATTTTCAAAACTGTCTCTCTCTCATACCCATTTCTTCTTTCTATCCTATATAATTTAGCTTCTGTGTATCCCTTCCATCTATTAACGTTCTGATTTTTATTCATCCTCAAGTAGGCTGTGTGGTCTTTCATATAATTTCTAACCTTACTTTTCATTTTCAGCTAGTATTTCATTGTTTTAAAATTTGAGGATTATCAGCAAACATAATCTTTCCTTGCTTTAAGACATAGAAATTCAACCCTGTTTCAAATATATTTGGGAGCTGAGCAGAGGAGGCAGTGCTCTGTTCCAGTGCAGGTTTACACTAGGGTTCAGGTTTGAGGCAAAATCCATAGCTAGCGTGGATTCAGATTGAATGGCTTAAGACTCTTATGACACTTCAGCAGGAAATGGTGGAAATTTCTGGGGCCGCTTGATATTTTTCCATCAACCTGATCCATAGACCCTTCTGGTTTTGACTCTGAACCAAAAATTCAATTAAGTAGATTTTGAGTTAGGAATTTGTTGTATATTATTATTATTTATTATTACAGTAACTACTGTAATACAGACCTTGTTATTCTAGGTGGCTCTGTATAAACATGTAATAAAAAAAGTCTGTTGAATAGAGATTGCTTTGTCATTTGAATCTCAGGCACTCCCTTTTTCTCTCCCCAAAACTGGGTGGGGGGGGGGGGGGGGGAGAAGGTTGGATTTGAGGTTCCAGTTAAGGCCCATATCTAATCATTTTAGTCACAACTCAGACTAGCGTTTTGGTCTTCCACTACATGAACATATTGTATTGGCACTGAATGTAATATTTCTTAAATTCCCTCTTTGTTAGAAATAAATAATTATTGAATTTTAAATTCTTTAACCTACCGATAAATAATTTACCAACATTTCCTAACCAAAAGTTAGTGTAACTCTAAACTTTTTTGAATTCACAGTATTTGTGTATTATTGTTCTCACTTCTCTCTAAAATAAATTTCCATAACAGCTCAGTAAACAGAAATCACTCTCCCCTGGTAATTTATATTGAAAATATCTGAAACCAAACATAAGCTAAATCCAAATTGTATTTGTGTTTTTTATATATAACCCATACTGGCTACCCACATAGAAGTCCATAAAAGCAATTTTAGCTGTGTAATTTATCATCTATGAATATTGTAATCAAATATTTTATTTTACTTTGCATTAACTTACGGAAATAGTTAAATATTAAAGACAAAAGACCACATGGAAAATACATTCAATTCTTGTGATGTTAGGCTTTTTTAAAAATGCATCTACAAACCTCAGTGAAATGTGTGAATTATAGATAACAGTAATACTAATGTATCTGATTACCCATTGCAGTGGAACCAGGAAAAAAATTGCTTCTGTAGTTATGACATCATATCCCTCTTCCCTCCCCACCCTTCCTTCTAGAAATCTTGGAATAATCTACATGTAGTTCCTTGCATGAAATATGTTTGAGGGGGAAATTAGGCCCTTATTCATTGAAACACTTAAGAACATTCTTTACTTTAAGCATGTGAGTAATCCCATCCCTTTTCAGCACAACACTTAAGCATGTTCTTAACTTTAAACATTCACTTAAGTGCTTTGCTGAATTGGGATCTTATTTATGATTTATTCTGGGTATTTTATGTTTTCTACTAACTATCTATCTAACTATCTGCACTAGAGGGGAATTTATTCTGAACCATTTGTGTGCAGTGTTATCAAGTCATAGTGTGCTCTTTCGACACACTACTGATGTTTTGAATCATTTTAAAATGCTGGAACTGTCTTCCTGTTTCATTTAGATACTGAAACTTGGCCTGGCATTGGACCAAGAAAAGAAAACCAGCACAGAGAGAGACAGATGAGTGAGAGCTCCCTGTGTGATAGTAAAACTGATAGGCTTACAGAAGCAGCAAGTCTTCAAGTAGCTGCAGGGAAGGACCACATGGAGGAGCAGCACTGCAGTGCTGAATCAACACTGAAGCCACACACCCAGTCTACAGGGACAGTGGGCAGGCCTTGTTCTGACTGTTTATCATCTGGGGATGCTGGTAAAGATAACTGTTTGCAGCCGAGAGAGAAGCAGTTCTCTAAGGATGTGGCAAAAATAGAAGACGTGGCTAAGGAGCCTGGAGTGGAACTCTCTGGTGAGCCAATGGTAGACACTTTAGTTTTAACGGACGCTGATTATATCCCTCCTGATTTGATTTCTAAAGATGAAAATGTACAAGCTGAAAGAAATGTTCTCAGGTCAAAACACCGTGCAGGCTTTACTGAGACTGCCAGAAGCCAGTCAGGAAATAGTGCATTAAACCAGCAGCAGCAGAAGCCTGGTTTAGGAGATGAGGATGGAAAATCCCCACAGGACCGAACTGCATCAAACATTTGTGAAAACATGTGTTATGGAAGTAACAAAGCACCTGAACATATCAGTCCTGCACATCCAAAAGTATGCAAGGGACTGCAGGAGATGGCAAGGCAGCAGGAGGAGGAGGTAAATAATGACGAACCAGAAGATTTTTTTGGCAGATTCTTAAATGGTAGCATAAAAGACACTGAAGAATCCCTTGCAAATTTAGAAAACCAAGAGAACTCTGAAACTCTTCCAGATATTCCACTGGAACAAGCATCATACAGCTCAACAGAAGCTTTATTAGATGACAGCTTTTCTTCTATCGATGAACTTGCAAAAAGGATAGAGATTGCAGAGGTAAACACTGGGAAAACTATAAAAACTAAAAAAAATATTTTATTTAATTTATTATAATAGTAGAAATTGATGCCTTCTTTAAAACGTGTGTTAAATATATATCCCTATACATCACTTCCTTATTTTTAATATGAAAAGAAATTTAATTATTTGTTTTTATTCTTCCTCTGAATTGATTTACAACCTGATTGTTTTTTCCAGAGATTCTGAGCATCCACAGCTCCCACTGAAGTCCACAGGAGTTGTTGGGGGCTCAGCACCTCTGAAAATCAGACTCTCACTCTGTATCAACATGAAATATTCTTACCATTATTATTTTATACACAGAGACTGCTATTAGGAGTGCTGAGAAATCATAATAATTTCTTCCCTTGTAATTTTATACAAAGAAGTTACACAGTAAATGGCAGGTGACGTAAATTATCTTCCTTTAATTGAGTGTTAATCATTCTTATTCGTTGATAGAGTAAAACTTGTTTTTCCACTGCCCATTCCCATAGGTGAGTAACAGAAGAGAGGGGAATTACCTATATAATGTACTGTGTAACACTTTTTTATACATTTCTTTATATGTTTTTAAATAAGAACAGGGAAACTAAGACGGGAAGAAATCTTCTCTGATGTATTTTATTTATGTACTTATAATTTTCCTAACCTCTGTCAATTCTGTTGTTCAAACAAAAGTAATTACGAGCCTCAGGACTTGGTCAATGGAACCATTAGTGCTGTACTAATATGGTCCATAATGAGGATCAACAACTCTAAAGATCAAAAGGTCTTCTAAAATATTTAAAAATAGAAGGCAAAATTCTGCCCTTATTCCTTTGAGCCCCATTACAGGAATGTAGGATGTTAGGGATTAAGCAGAGGTTTCCTCAGTCATTATGCTTATGCATGTGGCAGGTGAAAGGCCTGGGATAGCATGTAGTATTGGCATCCCTATGCGTTCAAAAATCATGAGATCGGGAAGCTCACTGGGTACCTGGGCTGAGCCACGTTCATATAGTTGGCTGACCTCAGTTCTTTGGATTCAATAGGGATCACACACATGCTTAACATTATGCATGTTGGTCAAATGTCTGCCGAATCAGGACCTGAATTTGCACATGGAAACACCATAATTTGCACCCATCATTGAACTAACTACTGTGCTGATTTGCATGTGCAAAACTCTGTGCATAAACTGAGACTGCTTTGGAAAATTTGTAAATTATACCTTACAGATAGTCCAGTCCAACCCCCGTGGATATATAGAAGAAGAGCCCCTTAAATATCATCCCTCAGTGTTGGGTACCTTCTGGAAATTCAATATATTGAGCTACACAGCTAAAGCATTTATTTTAATATAGAAAGGAGTCTTAAATAAATTCTATAGCAGTTAGCAGTTTAAACATATTTGGTCTAACAATTTAATTTTTTTACCCAGTTTCTTCACCAAAGCTAGACCTGTGCTGGCCCAGTGAACAGATGATATTGCTTTCTTATGGGAAATCTTGTTTGATTCCTGGTTTCATTCTGCTCTCAGGGCTTTAAGTGCTGTGGCAGCACTACTGAGTCTCTGGAGAGGGAAGACAGTACCTTGCATAACTCAATAACAAATTCTCTCTTGCCAAATAAGGAGCAATGTTGGTTCGCTCCACAGAGAGTCTTTTTCCAGTCATCCTTAGCAGGATACCTGATCTTGTGAGGTATAAATCAGGGGGAAAAGGCAGAGGGGAGTTAATCTCAAAAAAGTTAGTGTATAGTATGCAGGATCTTACACTGTTCTGAGATGCCTGCAATTGTTAGACTAAGCAGGGTGAGTTAAGGACAGTATAGCCCATCTGTATTCAGTTTCCTTGTGTGGTTTTTTTTCCAGTTAATCTTGCCACTTCATGTTATTTTAGGGCTTAATTTTCAGAAGTGCTAAGAGCCCACAACTTCAGTGGAAGAGAACAGAATCTCCCAAGTGCTTGGCACTTCTGAGAAATCAGCCCCTTAATTTGTTTCTATTGTTAATTTCCTTTAATACATATAATAAATAATAATAATATTTTGATTTTTTTTGTTAGCAGTACTGTTAACAATAATTTAAATTAAGATATCATTAACATTTTGACAAGTCAACTGATCTTTGCACTCAATATGTAATTTCTCCCACTGTTGTCATGAAACCTTTGAAGTTGGTTTATGCAAAAAGTATGAGTAGTATGTATTGACACGATATTCTGGGAAGCAAATACTTGGAAAATGGATTAGCATTTCAATGTGTTATATTTAGAAAGCAAAAATCCTTGCATAAATTTCACAGTGGGAATGGAAAAACAAAACCATTTAATTAATCCTATAGTTAAGGCCCTACCAAATTCACGGCCATGAAAAACACATCACAGGCTGTGAAATCTGGTCTCCCCCCATGAAATCTGGTCTTTTGTGTGCTTTTATCCTATACTATACCAATTTCACGGGGGAGACCAGCATTTCTCAAATTGGGGGTTTTGGCCCAAAAGGGAGTTGCAAGGTTATTTTAGGGGAGATTGTGATATTGCCACCCTTACTTCTGTGCTGCCTTCAGAGCTGGGCAGTCGGAGAGTGGTGTCTGTTGGCCAGGCGCCCAGCTCTGAAGTCTTCCCGCCAGCAGCAGCACAGAAGTAAGGGTGGCAATGCCATACCATGCCATCCTTCTGCGCTGCTGCTGGCAGCGGCTCTGCCTTCAGAGCTGAGCTTCCAGCCAGCAGCCGCCGTTCTCCAGCTGCCCAGCTCTGAAGGCAGTGCCACCAGCAGCAGCAGTGCAGAAGTAAGGGTAGCAGCACTGCAACCCCCCTACAATAACCTTGTGACCCCCGCCCTCCACAACTCCTTTTTGGATCAGGACCCCTACAATTACAACACCGTGAAATTTCAGATTTAAATAGCTGAAATCATGAAATATACAATTTTTAAAATCCTATGACCATGAAATTGACCAAAATGGACAGTGAATTTGGTAGGGCCCTACCTATAGTGGACTACAAAGTACTGGATGGGTCAATCTGATCAGAGTAAAATTGATCATGGAGCAAGTCTCAGCAGGAATAAAACAACACAGATTAGTTGGAAAGGAAATGGGAAATAATTCTTATTTCAAAATAAGTTGCATAGACTTACCCTACCTTATGGTTTGTATCTATTTGGTATTATTGTCTGGGTCTAGTGACACTGTTACTTAGATTTCAATAAATCTACATAAACATAAAAACATAAAAACTCACTATATATACATAAAAAGCATACATGCATATTCTTGTAATATTTGTAATATTCACGCAGTTACCCCCCTATTACATTCTAAGTCTGAATTCAAATACTAATTATAAAAATAAAATGGAGAGTTTCTACTTTTATTTCAGGCATTTATACATGGTGGCCATTTTCTCAGGACTTGGGAACCTCACAATAAATGTAAAAAATTGCTAAATGTCTTGCTTGCTTGGTCTTTCCAAGCAAAAACACAATAAATCTTAAACACCCTACCAGGCAGACAAAAGTTGGAACAAACATATAGTCTAACAAAGGGCCTTGAAGTTCACTGAACTTGGGCTCTGGAAGAGGTTTCAGAGATTTCAGAGGTGGAAGCCCTCTTCTCAGGTCAGCTTGCTACTATTTCTGAAAGGATCAAGAATTGACAACAAGAGCAGTTGAACAGATTGTAACCACAATCAGACAGAATTAAAGGTACCACTCACTCATCATTTCACCTGTTGTTAAAGGGTCAGACTCTCACATAATGTAAGCAGATGCAATTTGACCTATAAGGTCTATGTTTACATTATACACTTCCTGTTTGAGTGGCCAGATTCTTTGGATGATATTAGGGCCATTACACAGAGATCAGTTGTGTCCCCGTCTCTACCAACAAGGTCCAGAGACGACACCATGTTGAGATTCCTTATTGTTGTATATAGCCCTTATCCTGTAGATTAGAGTTCAATGGAACTATTCCTGTACATAAAATTGTTCACATGTGTAAACAGTTGTAGGATCAGGACCTCTACTGCTATGTACTGAAGCCCAGGTAACCATCTGATGAGTTTCTTAGAAAAGAATGGTTAGATGGCATCTAAATATAATATGAACAGCAGCTAGTGAACCTACCCAGTAGCCCCTTTTTGAAGTTTAATAATTCATATGTCTTGTGTATTTTTTGCTAATATAGCAAGAGAGATTTGGTCCACTTCAGAATGAAACTGATAATAGCTTAACTATGTAGTCTTGCCTTTGGCAGTTTGTCACACACTTATTGATTAATGCATTTTTTAAAATAACGTGTGTATATTGAATAAAACTAAAATGATAGTCTTCTGTCATGTAACTGTTTAAGAAGTAAGCATCATAGATAAATTACAGCAAGCTTGTTTCTTAGGACAATTTTCTGTTTTTAAACCAAAGGATTTGTGAATGCTCTGGGCCCTTTTGACTAGATCTCCATTAAAGGTCCTGGCAAAACTTTTGTCAAAATTATCTCTGTATATGCTGTGAATGATCCCAATAGACAGACTAAGAGCGGCATTAGTACATTAGTTTAAAGCTTTTTTCTTACGTTTTCAAGGTACAAGTCCCCATTTTCAGAGCTGGACCCAAGTGGTGTGTCCACAAAATCTGTGTATAATAAAATCTGATATAATATTTGGGAAGAAATTAATTCTGTGAGTAAGAAATAAGGTATTTTGAATTCTGTACCAAATGCTGATACCAATAGGGTGGAAAGGAAAGTAATTTCATTAGCACTTGCTTTTAGGTGCCGAGAAGTCTTGATTTGCAATCTTCTTTTTCAGTCAGCATGTTATGCTCATGTTGATTTGTAAAGTCCACCACCCTCATGGGTCTTTGTTGGTATCCTCCATAGTAATGGTAAAAACTCGGGTCAAAAGATGTGTTAAGGACAGCAGAGCCCTGAGAGTGAATTCAGTCACATAGTCATGTCAAGGTAATCTATTGTTAATTATATAACCTAAAGTTTAAAAAAAGTTTTAACGTTTCAACTGCCTTCTGTTTTATGCTAAACCCAGGGTTGTGAGTTCAATCCTTGAGGGGGCCATTTAGGGATCTGGGGCAAAAATCTGTCTGGGGATTGGTCCTGCTTTGAGCAGGGGGTTGGACTAGATGACCTCCTGAGGTCCCTTCCAACCCTGATATTCTATGATTCTATGTAGGGCCTTCTTTTGCTGGGAGCCCTTTATGTAACACAGAGGTAGTCACAGTGGTGCCTGGGGACCAGCTGCAAGCCCTAGATTTCAAAATGATGGTCCATGCCAGCCAGACAATGTTAACTGCAGTGTTCCAGTCAAATCCAATTCAGATAATTGCTTTCTACCTATCTAAATTCCTCCTGCAGTCATTACTGAAAAAGTTACCTATAAATTCCCCACCTAAAAATTGTTGTGGAAAACATTTGGTGCAGTATGACTCTTTCATTCCATCCCATTTCAATGGTGAGTAAGTGATCTACATATAAACAGTTTGTAAAATGCTTTGGGGTCTTTCAGGATGAAAGGTACAATAGAAAAGTAAATTTAAAATTATTTTAGTTGAATGAAACTGTGTGTGTTCCAGTAAGATAGTTCCAGTTCTTGAGTGGCTTTCTAGATACAGTGCAAATAAGCTTTTATTACCTAATAAAAGAAGAAAAGAGAGGGTGTAAACATCGGCAATAAGCAATTTTCAGTTGAGAGCACGGATAGATTTGGTAGATACAGACGGCAGTCTGGACAAAGTGATATTGGATATGTTAATTCCATTATAATAATAGATTCTGTTTGTATGGTGCCTAGGAGCCATAGCTTTGTAAGCGACTTGCAAAGCAAATAATTAAAATATGAATTACAATACTAGCAAAGTTTAAATAACATATTTAAAACTAAATCATGGCATCAGACAGAAGAGATTTCTCCTTGCCAAGAAGGAGGGCTTTATGTATGTGTGCATGTCTGTTTAAAAAAAAAAAAAATCTAGATCCATGGCACTTGTTAGGTCAGAGGGTTAACACATCCCAACGACCATAACTTTGGAGGTAAAGACATCAGCAGTTCTACTGCTGCAAGATTGAAAGGCCTCCCTCACTTTCCTTAATGGGGAAGATGGTGTATAGGGTGTTGAAAGCCTAAGATGCACAGGAATCAGTCTATTTTAGTCCTTTATATATTAGAACTAAAACCTGAAACTCAGTCCATATAACAATAGGCAGGCAGGGCAATGACTGAAACTCAGAGTAGCAAGTTTCAGAGTAATAGCCGTGTTAGTCTGTATCCGCAAAAAGGAGTACTTGTGGCACCTTAGAGACTAACAAATGTATTGTAGCATAAGCTTTCGTGGGCTACAGCCCACTTCATCAGATGCATGTAGTGGAAAATACAGAAGGAAGATATATATATACACATGAAACAATGGGTGTTACCATACACATTATAAAGAGAGTGATCAGTTGTCAGCAGGAGAGAAAAATAAGTGTTTGTAGTGGTAATGAAAATGGCCCATTTCCAGCACTTGACAAGGAGATATAAGGAACTGGGGGGGGGGAGATAAGCATGGGGAAATAGTTTTACTTTGTGTAATGGCCCATCCACTCCCAGTCTTTATTCAAACCTAATTTGATGGTGTCCAATTTGCAAATTAATTCCAATTCAGCAGTCTCTCGTTGGAGTCTGTTTTTGAAGTTTTTTTTGTTGTAATATTGCAACTTTTAGGTCTGTAGTCGAGTGGCCAGACTATTTTTAAATTCAGAGGAGCAAGACTTCCTTCACACAGGTACAACCTGAACCAGTTAACAACACACTGCTAGTGACAACTAGCCTGCTCTTTATGCAGTTCAACAGGAGCCATTGATTCTCTTTATCACAAGCAATACAATTATAGCAACACATTCAGGCGTCAAACATTCGAGTTTCCTAAAGCAAATAATTTCTGCGCGCCCCCCCCCCCGCCCGGACAGATGAGTAAACTATCATTTTCTGCCCACCCTTCATTTTATCATGGTAAGGAAGTGTGAGTAGTTTTTGTGCCTGGGCTGGTAAATTATTATGATGAGCTGATTTTAGACAATTACTTCTAGTTCAGCTGGGTCAAATTACATTCATCTAGTACAGGGGTAGGCAACCTATGGCACGCGTGCCGAAGGCGGCACGCAAGTTGATTTTCAGTGGGACTCACACTGCCCGGGTCCTGGCCACCGGTCCGGGTGGCTCTGCATTTTAATTTAATTCTAAATGAAGCTGCTTAAACGTTTTTAAAACCTTATTTACTTTCCATACAACAATAGTTTAGTTATATATTATAGACTTTTAGAAAGAGACCTTCTAAAAACGTTAAAATGTATTACTGGCACACGGAACCTTAAATTAGAGTGAATAAATGAAGACTCGGCACACCACTTCTGCAAGGTTGCCGACCCCTGATCTAGTATATAACCAATTTAGACTCTTTTTTTCTCGCTATGTTTGCTGGGTTTTAATGTGTCGATTTGTTGATTGTTCCTGTTGTTTCATTAAAAATAATAGCTTAAGCCCCTAAGTAATATCAGGGTGTGGGGTTTACTTTGAGTATCAAAAGGAAATGTGCATCAGAGTTTAACTTTATCTTTCAACTTGAATGTGGTTTTTAAACTGCATGCTTCTGAAGTGTGTACAAATGCACCTTTTTTGTACTTACAGTTTGTCTCAATGCAACAATTGTTTGACTAGCTAATGGTTATAAAATATTGCCAGTAGCTGAGAGAGCCAAGCTTAATCATTATCTTTTACTAGTTAAGTCATCAACCTCTGCTTTTAAACACAGCTCTTTGGAGTGTCTTGCTCTTTCTCTGTCTCTGATCTGTCTGATTAGAGTATGCATTTGTGCAATATGTAGCTCTGCATTGTGAGGTTATTTAGGAAGCAGAAATTGTGAAACAGACCACTTGTTTTCTGTGTTTGTGCTATTCTCATCATTTCTGTAGAGTGCCAGCATGTTGTCATATCCTCTGCTAATTTGATTAGATTACAATGAGTATGCAGCAGGCCAAAACCATAAAAGTAGCCTGGAATGTTGAGTTTTGAATCCACATATTCTGTGAAATTGAGACTGACCATTATAAATATGTTGCGTCTTGTTCCCTCATTAGTAGATTAAAGGTATATTTGGTTCAGTGGCAAATCTGATTTCATATATAACGCACCCTCCTCATCTGTAACATAAATGTATGTAGCTAACTCCTGCTAATTTTCAGAGTAACAAATCTGTTTTCACTAACTCTTTCTAATTTACAGAGTAGGTATAAAAGTATTAGTAAAATTTCATTCAAACTTAATGGGGGCGATAGATGTTTTTCTTGTGAAGTAAAGATGATGTCAGGACAGAAATGGGCATGTCTAAATACATTTTCTATTTTTAAGTCCTGTTAATTTCCAGCATGGACATAACTGCCAACATATGAAGGCTATAAATAGGAACATTTGGGGAGGAAAAATTGAGGCACACCTTCTAACTCAATTGAAATTCAATAGCCAAAGGGCAGCATGGAAAACTTAATATTTTGCTAAAATATAGTGACTATCCCTTCTGCAATAGGGGACAGTTGTGCGCACTTCTGTTTTATGCATAATGTATACTTACAACTTCAGTTTTATTTATAGATTTTTTTTTTTGTACTGTTCATCATTGTAGTATCTGCACCAATTTTAAATAGTTGGTGTTCTTGTCAAAAAGGATTATGTAGTAATAGGAAAATATGGTAGGTGTTTGTGAACAGACACTAGCGCTTTTAGTTTGATTCAATGTGAATATTCTCTCAGTCGTGTTGTCTATTGCTTCTGTGTTTTAATTTGTGAAAGATGTTATGTTCTTTATGTATCCTAGAAGTTTGCTAAAGCATAGTCTGTCAGTAAACTAGTAGCCTCTCACATTTGCCATATGATCCTGAAAACTCAGTTGCAATGTTTAAACAGTTGACTGTTACTATCAACACCTGGATCACAGGGAATGTGTGCTACTGCCCTTACCATTTTGGTGTTGGATTTAGAGAGATGTCTCAAATGTACATCCAGCAAATGTGAACACTGTTATAGTTGCATCCTCTTACAATGTTGTAAACTAACTTTTTAAAAGCTCTTGCCTAAAACTCAGTTGAATATCATTTTATGGAAAATCTTTTCTTTTTGTGTAATTGTGGTCATGTTTATCAGATAGTGATGACACTAACACACTAAGCAAATTTTCATATATGCATTTACATTACTACTCCTACAACAGTTTCCTGCACCATCTAGCTACTCTTACTTTGAAACGTTTCCTTTTTCCTTTTCCTAGTTCATGCAAGAACCCAAAAACAGAGAGAGAATACAGGCTGCTCCCTAAGGCAGCAAGGCACAACTTACCCCGCCTTGCTTTAAGCTGTCGTTTTAGGACTGTCTCCCGTGCTTTGCTACAGAACACCCTAGGCTGCAAGCAGGAGCAGGAAACAGCCACCCTCCTACCCCCTACTCTCACACTCTTAACGTGATAACTTGCAATTCCAACACAGTCCCTCAATACACCACACTGTACTCTTACTAAAGAACATCTCTAGTTGTAGTAACACTAAAATTAAGAAGCCAGTTAAGCCTGCATTCTTTGGTGCTTCTGTTTTGAAAAATAGTAATTTGGAAGGTGGAGGTAGGTTTCTGCCTCTAACTGCCCAGAGTAGGTACCCTTTTACCCTCTTAATATGTTACTGTTTAACCAGAAGTAGTCAGTTGTGTTACTGCAATTATATATATGAAGTCTTTTTATTGTAAATACTATTGTCTACTTTGGTTGTAAATGGTCATGTTACTTTAGTATTGAAACAGCTTATTATTTAGAGCTTAATATTTGGTCTCTACAAAAATATGAGAAGAACTAAAGATAAACACATGTTATCAATTGATTCTAATTTTTCTAAAAAGCCATGGCCCTAAATAGCTTCCCTATATTTAGGTAACTTAGCCTCTTGTCTATTAATGGGAATCTCTGTATATACTCAACTCCATTCTGGAGGTTGAATGGATCCAGGTGAAGCCAGTAGAAGTGGTTAACTCCACATCACCACTTGAGCATCACTGATATGCTCTGACTTTTCCTACCTTACACTATTTTATACACAGGATAAAAGTGGACCTACATACTTGTCTGAAATTCTTTCAGAAAGTTGTATTGAATCTCCATTTTAGTTTGTCATCGGCCATTATTTTTTCTAGACATTTCAAATTCATTATGAAGAAATCAAATTCCAGAAACTTTACTTGGTCTCATGGATTCTATCTTTAGGCCAGGAATGTGGCCTGTGAATAAGCACCATGTCCAACTAATTGTCCTGTACCATTTCTTACATCACTGTTGTTACCACGCTTCTTCAATGGGATTGTATCATGCTAACATTATGAAAATCATTGCCACTTGTACATTAAGAGCCTGATGCTCTGAGTGTTCAGTATCTTGCATGCAAGATCTGGCTCTCTGCCACAAATATATCAGATACTGTGGTCAGCCTCTGTCCATTTACTTACCTTGAATATGCCTTCTATGAAAAACTCATGACATTATCTAATCTTGCCAAACAAAAATTGCTTGGTCACTGCATCAACCAGTGAATGTATATTTGATATTTTTATTCTGCAAAATTCTTGTTTTGAGCTGAGAAGCCCAACTTTTTCCTACTTTTGTTCTGTTGGAATCAGCGCCGGCTCCAGGGTTTTTGCCGCCCCAGGCAGCCCAAAAAAAAAAAAAAAAAGCCGCGATCGCGATCTGCGGCGGCAATTCGGTGGGAGGTCCGTCACTCCGAGCGGGAGTGAGGGACCCTCCGCCGAATTGCTGCCGAATACCTGGACGTGCCGCCCCTCTCCGGAGTGGCCGCCCCAAGCACCTGCTTGTTAAGCTGGTGCCTGGAGCCGGCCCTGATTGGAATCTCTGTGCCTAGTCTCTTCTGCTCCTAAGTATGCACAAATAATTTTTGTTTGGTATATTTAAAAAAATTGCTTGCTTTTTGTTTTTTGAAGGAACAGTATTTTCAATTATTTTCTAATATGCTGTCTCAGATTCTTTCTCAAACATTTTGATACTGTTCAACGCTCACCAGGTGCTGCAGCCCGAACATCCAGTGCTGAACGACAGTGGTACCATCTATCTGGTTTCTGTTAGAATAAGACATTAGTTTTCCTGTGCTCCAGGGTGTGCTTTTGAAATGTTCTTCTGTGTACCCATCTAATGAGATCAGCACCAACATTTGGGCAAATGTGAGGTCCTACATCTCGGAACAAAGAACGCTGGTCATACTGGATGGCAGATTCTACCTTGGGAAGCAGTGATTATGAAAGAAGGCTTAGGGTTATGGTGGATAGTCAGCTGAGCATGAACTCACAATGTTCTGCTGTAGCTAAAAGGGCTAATGTGATCCTTGGATGTATAAATAGGGGAATCTCCAGAAGGAGTATGGCAATTATGTAATCTGTATTTGGCTCTGGTGCTGCTATTACTGGGATATTGTGTCCAGTTCTTGTATCCACAGTTCAAGAAAGACATTGATAAATTGGAGAGGGTTCAGAGAAGAGCCACAAGAGTGATTAAAGGATTGGAAAAAATGTTTTAATGATAAACTCAAGGTGCTCAATCGATTCAGTTTAACAAAAAGAAGGCGAAGGGGTGACTTGATTACAGTCTATAAGTACATATATGGGTAATAAAAAAATTATAATGGGCTCCTCAGTCTGGTATAACACGGTCCAATGGCTGGAAGTTGAAGCTAGACAAATTCAGATTGGAAATAAGGTGTTAATTTTTAACAGTGAGTGTAATTAACTATTGGAACAATTCACTAAGGGTTGTGGTGGATTCACCATCATTGACACTTTTTAAATTAAGATTGGATGTTTTTCTAAAAGATGCTCTCGTTCAACCACAGCTATTGGACTTACAGCAAGAATTAATTCAGGGAAGTTCTATGGCCTGTGTTATGCAGGAGGTCAGACTAGATGACCATAGAGGTCCCTGTCCCTTCTGGCCTTATAATCTATGAATAAGTAATAGACATTCCCTGTTGTATTGTTTAACTGGGAGGACATATCCTAAAATATGTTGCAGTCAAACAGAAATTTGATTACAGCATTTACTAACGTATTTGCAAGGGCAATCATACAGCATAGAAAACAACATAAAAATGGAATATATAGGGAACGCCACTGTTAAAAACTAGATACCAGATCTGTTCTTGCTATTGGGAAGGTTTTTTTGTTGAGATGGCTGAAAGCTAAAACTTTAAAAAGTTTACAAACACCCCTATTTAGAGATGCTAGCCAGTCTCCTTTTACCTCAGTAGAATTCAGATG
The DNA here is from genome assembly GCA_003942145.1 of Platysternon megacephalum. Lineage (NCBI taxonomy): Eukaryota > Metazoa > Chordata > Testudines > Platysternidae > Platysternon > Platysternon megacephalum. Next base: position 488,257 of record QXTE01000164.1, on the reverse strand, counting down.
AGACACCAGTGATTAATATCATTTTTTCCAGAAAGCCCTTGACAAGGTCCCTCACCAAAGGCTCTTACATAAATTAAGCTGTCATGGGATAAAAGGGAAGGTCCTTTCGTGGATTGAGAACTGGTTAAAAGACAGGGAACAAAGGGTAGGAATTAATGGTAAATTCTCAGAATGGAGAGGGGTAACTAGTGGTGTTCCCCAAGGGTCAGTCCTCGGACCAATCCTATTCAACTTATTCATAAATGATCTAGAGAAAGGGGTAAACAGTAAGGTGGCAAACTTTGCAGATGATACTAAACTGCTCAAGATAGTTAAGACCAAAGCAGACTGTGAAGAACTTCAAAAAGATCTCAAAAAACTAAGTGATTGGGCAACAAAATGGCAAATGAAATTTAATGTGGATAAATGTAAAGTAATGCACATTGGAAAAAAACCCAACTATACATACAATATGATGGGGGCTAATTTAGCTACAACGAATCAGGAAAAAGATCTTGGAGTCATCGTGGATAGTTCTCTGAAGATGTCCACGCAGTGTGCAGAGGCGGTCAAAAAAGCAAACAGGATGTTAGGAATCATTAAAAAGGGGATAGAGAATAAGACTGAGAATATATTATTGCCCTTATATAAATCGATGGTACGCCCACATCTCGAATACTGTGTACAGATGTGGTCTCCTCATCTCAAAAAAGATATACTGGCACTAGAAAAGGTTCAGAAAAGGGCAACTAAAATGATTAGGGGTTTGGAACGGGTCCCATATGAGGAGAGATTAAAGAGGCTAGGACTCTTCAGCTTGGAAAAGAGGAGACTAAGGGGGGATATGATAGAGGTATATAAAATCATGAGTGATGTGGAGAAAGTGGATAAGGAAAAGTTATTTACTTATTCCCATAATACAAGAACTAGGGGTCACCAAATGAAATTAATAGGCAGCAGGTTTAAAACAAATAAAAGGAAGTTCTTCTTCACGCAGCACACAGTCAACTTGTGGAACTCCTTACCTGAGGAGGTTGTGAAGGCTAGGACTATAACAGCGTTTAAAAGAGAACTGGATAAATTCATGGTGGTTAAGTCCATTAATGGCTATTAGCCAGGATGGGTAAGGAATGGTGTCCCTAGCCTCTGTTTGTCAGAGGGTGGAGATAGATGGCAGGAAAGAGATCACTTGATCATTGCCTGTTAGGTTCACTCCCTCTGGGGCACCTGGCATTGGCCACTGTCGGTAGACAGGATACTGGGCTAGATGGACCTTTGGTCTGACCCGGTACGGTCGTCTCTTATGTTTGTTTATGTTGTACTAACACTAGATGAGGAATTATGGATACTCATTGATATTAGGCTGTACAGTCTGCCCGGACAGGAGGGGATGTCATAGCTAGCTACCTGTCTCCTATGAAAATTAAACCTGATGGAATCAGAAACTATGGAAGGCTCATTTACATAGAAATCATACAAGGGGATGCTAAGCCCACAGGAAGGGAAGAAAAGCATCCTGCCTCTTGAAAGAAGTTTATTGAACTTTGGGAGCCAACTTTACATCCATCACTAGACAGACAGAAGGGAACAGAGCTCTTGCAAGCTGAGAAAAATCGGTTCTTCAACCAAGGGGGGTGGGGGCGCTAAAGTCTCTGGAACTAAATATAGGCAATAAGACCTAGGTTCCCAAAGTTTTTGGATAGAGATCTTCCATGCCCACCACTCTGTCAGTAGCTGGGTGCTCCAGCACCTCTCTGTGTCTCATCATGCCATCTCCTAATTCATTTGCCACTGTCTCTCCTTTTAGCTCTCTGTTTTCTCTATGAAGTCGTCTTTATACTCTTTTTAACGCTCCAACTATATTTTAATTTTCAGTCTCTTCTTTCCCCTCCGCCCCCCATCCCCTTGGTTTTTGTTACTCCCTCCCTACCTGCTTTCCCTCTCCATTTCTGCTCTCACCAAAAAGTTACATGCTGCTTGGGGTAGGGGCGACATCCTTTGTTGGCTGTGTGGGGGTAGACAGTATTTGTTCTTGCTGCTGACCTGATTGCTGCAGGAAGAAAATGGAAAAACTTTGGGTAGTGACCTGCTCCCCAGAGCACTGTTTTATGTGAATGTTCCCAGGGCCAGCTGCATTATGGGGATGCCAATAGAGCAGGGACCTTTGAGTTGCTGTCTGCTGTTTTACCCAGAGAGCTTGTTACAGTGAGAAACTAGAAGTGGATGTCATGCAGCTTTCCCTCCCCCCCTGCTGTTCCTCTGTTGTACATCGTGCCCCCAGACTAGTCTGTTGCCTCCCAGGGGAGCCAGGTGTGGTGCCTTAGAGTCACAATGTTGGGCAATGAATCAAGCAATGTAATTTCCAAGAGTGGTTTGTGATGGTCTGTGCAGGGTTACTGACCTTTAGAAAAAGAAAGTAAATTTATTGTTCGCTGAAGGTATTGAAGACCCATATTCATCACTGCCCCCATCCATCATGAATTTAAGGCCTTAGGCTACATAGGAACTAATAGAAACTACAACATGATACATGATCCAAGAGAATAGATCTGTGGATACTTAACAGAGAGAACAATTAAAGAGAAGTTTTCTCCTCTTACGCAGCAGGAAAAGGAATGATACTGCAATTTAGCACTGCAGTTGTCCTATCTATTTCGAGATGTACTTGTGAAGAAATAATTTCACAAGTGCAGCAGCATTACAAGAAAATAAACAAGGGGAAACTGTTTCTCTGCTGTTTCTCATTCCCTTCTCCCCTTACAGCCATTACTGAGTGGGTTTCGTGTCTGGATTTCTAACACAGTCTGTTTTGTCACTCTGTGCCAAATGATTCTTATAAACTCTCATAGGTTGCCCCGGCAGAGGGACTGGTGTCCATCCTAAAGAAGAGAGATGACAGTGAAGGAAAGACGCTTGCTCAAATCCAGCAGAGAAATCCAAAGAGAAGAGTGAGATTCCAAGAAATGGAAGACACCTTGGATCAAGGTAACTTGCCTATGTTAATTTGTGTTTTCATAGTATACAATTACAAACCATATCTGTGCTTTCATTTGTTAAATAAGAAAAAAAGCAGGAAATAGTCTGATTTAAACCAATTATTGCTATTGTCTGCCCTGTACTGGCTTGCTAGCTATTCTCCATGCAGTGATAGTAGCAATGGACTGTACTAAAAGTTATTCTAGAAATATGCAAAGGCTTTTGTGCAACAAGTTAGTTAACCAGAACAAAGGGAAACTTTAAATACATTTTTGTTGTAAACCAGAGCTCCCAGCTTTGGCTGGGACTGAAGGAGGGATGCTGCTGTCTCTTATTACTGACAGCTTTCTCCTATCTGGATTTCCCGTCATTTAATTTCTAATCCTTAAAAGTGGAAGAAATAGGTTTTTGTTCATTAATCTAACCAACATGTCAAAAAAGCAATGCAAAAAACCTGCATGTTTGTTTTCCCTTACATAGCTTGCCCTCCAGGATGACCAGGCCTGCTCAGAAACCACATTTGTAGAACTATGGCATTGGAAGGCTTGAGGCTTTAATCTTGTTTTATAATAACTAACATGGGTGTCAATATGTTTGCAGTTGAAATATGGTTTAAATTATGTTTAATGCATCCCTGTTTACTGATGGGTTAACTAACTGCAGGGGAAATCCTTACTTTGCTGTCATTACTGGAATGAGTTTTACTACAGTCCATCACTATCATCACAGCAGCATATCACAATCGTGGCGGCAATAAGAGTCACTCCACACTTTAGCAGGATGGGGGCCCATAAAGATCTTTCGCTGTTACTGTATCTAGCCAAAACTTACTTTTCTTATTTTGAGGCCATTGCTCCTCCTTGTCTTATTGTCATCTGAGACTTGCCAAAATCATCTAACCAAAAAACAGTAGAATTTATATTTGTATTTAAAATATTTACTGATGGGCAGGAACTCATAGTTTCTCTTCTTCAGGGCTGAAGGACAGATTGTGTTGTGGTGGTTCCTAGAGGCGACCAATCCTGGCTCCTTTCCCTCTGAGAGGGGCAGGGCACAGGGATTCTGGGGATTCAGGGAATTTGTGTCTGCTCCTTTTCCTGTGCTGGGTGGAGGTGTCAGGTATCCTGGCTCCTCCTCCCAAGTATTGCAGGTGTGCTGGCTTCTCCCCACAAGTGAAAGTGATTGGTCCTTTGTGGTCTGGAAAGAGGGAGTTTGCAGTCCCTTTCTGAGTTAGTGAGGGTGAGGTTTGGTATTGGGAGGTCCCATTTCTCAGCCTCTTTGAGTGTACGCCATGGTTGGGGCTGTTTCTCTTCTTTGCAGAAGTTTCTTCAAGGCCCTGTGGTCAGGTTGAAGGATGAGAGAGTGCAGGAGCTGGGTCCAGTAGTGAAAGAATCCATCTCCCAGTTCTTCAGGACTGTTTGGCACCAAGGTCAGGAATGAGTGTAGGGAGTGGCTCCTCTTCCCTTAGAAGCTCCCAATGCTTGAGGCATCGAGAAGTCAGATGCTGGCCACTACATGTGTGAAAAGATGCCACTCTACACACACAAAAGCTTTGATTGTCTGTAGGCATAATGGGAAAGGGAGCTGAGAATAACTCAGATTTACTTGTCAATTTATTTGATTTTCACCATAAACCATAGGAGGGACCAAAACCCAATAGACTATGGAAGGCCAGGGGCTATAGAATAGCAGGCATAATATTTAATTTAATATATGGAGATATTCCTATCTCATAGAACTGGAAGGGACCCTGAAGGGTCATCGAGTCCAGCCCCCTGCCTTCATTAGCAGGACCAAGTACTGATTTTGCCCCAGATCCCTAAGTGGCCACCTCAAGGATTGAACTCTCAACCCTGGGTTTAGCAGGCCAATGCTCAAACCACTGAGCGAGCTACCTACCTACCTACCAACCATCTTAGTTTATTCCTGTTGTTCCCCTGAAGATACATCATCTCTTAATTCTTCTCTTAACTAGACTATTTGAATTCTTCTCCCCTTAGTATCTCCTCTTGTGTAGATAGTTTGGAAAACACTATATTGGGAGTGGGGAGGGAAGAAGAAAACCCACTCTGTTGGGAGTAGAGGCATAACACTAGATTTTAAATTGGTATAAGTGATTATGAGAATATTAGGGATATTCTCTTGGCGGAATTGCCACATAGTGTTGAATATTTTATTATCAAAGGAAATTAGCTAGGCAGTGACTTCAACAGATTTTGGAGCAAGGCAGCATTTTGTAACCTACCAGACAAATAATTAGAAATATTAAAAAAGGGTCACTTTCAGCATATTAGATCTTGTGGCTCCCACTGTTGCACTAGCATTAACATTTTCCATCTACCAAGAAAGTGCTGGGATAAAGTTTCTCCCACAATGTATTTTTAACTTGCCGTGGGAATTTCAGTGCATTACCCTGTTACAATTCTGGCATCAAGGGATTTTTAAACACATAGGTAAAATGAGTTGAAGCATGGATCAAAATATCGTAACATTCATTGGGCCAAATTCATCTCTGCTGTAAATCCATTGCAAACAATGGAATTAACCACTGGAACAATTTACTTAGGGATGTGGTGGATTCTCTGTCACCTGAAATTTTTAAATCAAAATTAGATGTCTCTCTTAAAAATATGCTCCAGCTCAACAAATTTTCCTGGCCCAATATCCACAGTTGACATGGGGTCCACTGAAACATTTTGCCTCAAGTAATGTGCCTTTAATCCAGAGAAATCACTGAGAAAATGTCTGTAACTCCTCCTCAGTAGCATGTTTATATTGTACCCAAGATCTCAAACCTTAAAAACTGTCTGGTAGGTTACAATATATACTTGATAAAACAGCAAAGGGAAATATGTCTGTAGCTCCACTTATTCTTATGTGATTTTCCCCCCTTCTCTCTATAGCCACAACAATCTAAGGACCTAATAGTGAGAGAGGTGTTGAGCCTCTGCAACTCCACTTAAGTCAGTGGGAGTTGCGTGGCTATGCCATTTCATAATATTTAAAAATGCTTCCTAGCCATGTGTCAGCCTTCACATTTATAATATAATCTGATTTCTAATGCTGTTAGATAAAAGCCAACTATCAACATTTAGATCTTGGCTAGAAAACAGCTAGAGAAAGGAGGAAATGTCTAACATTTATTCTAGATCTGTTTCTACTGTCTGTTCCAGGGAGTTTTTACTACAACAGCACCTAGGCCAGGTTTAGTGCACCATTTTACTAGGCACTGTGGAAACTTACAGTAAGACAGAGTTCCTGCCCAGAAGAGTTTACAATCCAAATAACAAAAGGGCTAGTTTATATTGCCAAATGGAGCAAAGGGGTTAAAAATGGAAACAGACTTTGGTTATTTTCATTATCTTTATGCAGGAGGGGCAGTGAGTTTTTTAAAAAGTGAAGCATTTTTGTAAAAAAAAAATAATAATTTACAATTGAACAAGCAATTCAAATGTCTGAAATTCTTGATTTTACAATTTACAGCATAAATATCCAAAAATAGAAGTTTTTCTCTGAGAGTCTAGCAAAATATTATTTTATAGCTATTAGTTGCAGAGCTTAGATCATTCCTGGGGTACAGGGTAATGAAGGGATAAAGGAAAGACTGCAGATATAGGTTCTTGATTTATGTTTCTGTTGTCATCACTGAGGGCATCTTTACACAGGATAATTAATCCTGTCTAAAATAATGTGTGATTTTTAAACCAATATAGTTATACTGCTGTAACACTGGTGTGGACACTCTTATTCCAGTATAAGAGGGCCTTTTTTGGTTTAGCTTATGTCACTTGGGAAGGGATTTAAGCTAAACCAAAAAAAAAAAAAAGCCACTTTTATACTAGAATAAGTGTGTCCACCTGGGGATTTATACCTGTATAACTATATCAGTTTAACTACATCAATATAAACTGGTAAAACTTTCCTGTGTAGACAAGCCCCAAGTGGCAAACTTTTCAGACTAGAGCTAAAAGATCTCTACTGCTTGAACTGAAGGGGAATTCTTGTAGCTACCAATACTGGGATATCCTTTATTCTCGAATGTGCCAGCTACTCGAGAGCAGTGTTGTTGTTAAGCACCTGAAAGGGTTCAGGTTTGTTGCATACAAATGAAAAGACACATTCTCTCCCCCGAAGAGTTTATAATCTCGAGCTGGCCATTTTTCTCCCTGTGAAAAATTTTGAACAGAAACTTTTTATTGGAAATTTTTCATTTGAAATGTGTCAGATATTTTGCAGGAAAAAGGCAGTAAAACTGTATGGTAGTAGAACTAAACAGGTGTGTGAGTGTTTGCAGGGTCATGGTCTAAATATGAAAGGATTCAAGAAGAGGACAGGAAAAGGAGAACAGGTGTTTCAGAATTAAGGTCATATGACTAATGATGGGTTGTCATATTGGTACAGAAACACATACACACACACACAGGTTTTTGGGGTTTTTTGGATATACTATAATTTGTAGTAATTTTTTGTCACTTTGACACGCACAACCACAGTACCTGCCATACTCCCCAATCCTCCAGTTAGACAAATCTCAAATTTCTCCCTAGATTTCATATGGCTAATCTCAATAAGTACAAAGTTTTTGTGTGGTGTTTTATTTTATCCACTGTATGTCATGTATTTTATATTTACAGATGAAGTTGGTGGCGGCTCCTGTGTTTTGCTGATCCTGTTGTGCATAGCAACTGTTTTCCTTAGTGTTGGAGGAACTGCACTATACTGCACCTTTGGTGACATGGAATCCCCTGTATGTACTGACTTTGCAGCCAACATGGACTTTTACTATACCCAGATATTGCAGGGTGTGGAGGAACTTAAACACTGGGTAGCCTTCACATAGTTGAAATGAGCAGGGACAACACACTGACAGCTTACCAATGATTACCAGAGAGGTTTAAAAAAATGGTGATTTCAAGTTTTCTGTAATATGTGCCACCTTCAGGTGAAGTACAGCTGATGACATAAACCTAACCTTTAAATACCAGTTGAGAAGAACTGTCTAATCTAGTAATCAGATGGGGAGAAATCAAGTATGGAGCCGGAGAATAATAAGCAAAATGTCATTGCCTTCACCTTCTGAAACCAAGCGAACAGCCATTCAACATCTTGGGAAGTGAAGAAGATAGAAAACTGATTAGCCTCTACACAGTCCCCCATTGCCACACATTCTAAGCAATCTTTGCAATCTTAATGAAAGGACAATTTTGATTTACAGCTGTTTGCACAAAAGTGTTGCCTCCAGCTATCATGCAATAAGTCTGTGTTTTATGAAAACGTTTCCTTATTTTTCTTTTAAGTCTTAATGTATCTCTTCATTTTAAATGTCCCGGTGAGCTGTTTAATTATGGGTGGAGTGAGGAGAATGCATTGGCATTTGCAGTGCCCTCATACTATGTTAGTTAAATGGATTGGCCTTATATCTTTAAGTGTGTCATGAGTGGGTTAAATCTGAAGACAGCTTTGCCAAATTCTCTGGAATTTTATTCCCAAAATTGGGTGGACAGTGTTGGAAATTTGTGGGATATTTTAAAAAGAAAATTCACTCCCAGCACACAATACTAAGTGTAGGAAATTATTCTTACTAATAATAGTAAAGCCGCTTGGGCCAATGAAAGGGACATGGGACTAGGAGTCAGGATACATGGGTTCTCTTTCCAGCTTTATTACTCACTTGCAGTGACTTCTCTGCCTCAGTTTCCCCCTCTGTAAAATGGAGATAATGATCTTTGTCCTCTGTAAAATGCTTTAAAATCTACAGATCGAGAATGGTATAGAACTGTCTGGTGTTATTATTTATAAGTGCAAAATGTCCAGAGGTTTTGTTCAACCTGGCATATAGCCAAGACCAGTTGCAAAGTTCAGAGCCAAACTTCTCCAGATTTCCACCTCTGAGCTTTACTGAGTCATTTTGAATAAAATTGACTCTCTTACACCAAGTCTTGTTCTCAGGGGAAAATCCTCTCCATCTCTGTGACATTTTATTTCACCCTGAGATCTTTCAACTCCCTCATATATTCCTATCACTCTTTTTTCATGGAGATCTACTCCCCCTAGATTTTTCTCTTCTTTTCCTGTCCAGATCCCATGTTGAGAGGGAAAAACAAATAACCAAAAAATACTTTGAGAATATATAGATATTTTCATTTTTTAAACTTGCAGTATTATTTATATGGGAGATCCCTTCATATTAATTCATCACCCAAACCACAGTATATTAACATGTGAGCTGAAAGTTTCCACTAAAACCATTACCAGTGAAATAGTTTTAAATTGTGATATTTTAGTCCATTAGGGTTCATTTTGAACACTGATAGAGATGAACAGAGCAGTTCATACCTCTCCATATTAATTTTTAGTCTCCTTCTGTCTGCAGACTTGGGAAGGCAGAATTGTGATAATTTACATTCAAAAAGGTAACTCTGCAATGAGGGCTCGCAACATAATTAAAAAAACCAATAAAATCTTAAATTCCCATGTTTTAGGGGGGATAGCTCAGTGGTTTGAGCATTAGCCTGCTAAACCCAGGGTTGTGAGTTCAATCCTTGAGGGGGCCACTTAGGGATCTGGGGCAAAATTGGTCCTGCTAGTGAAGGCAGGGGGCTGGACTCGATGACCCTTCGGGGTCCCTTCCAGCTCTATGAGATAGGTATATCTATGAGATAGGTATATCCAATGTGTTCTATGGAAGAGCCCCTAGTGTTGCACTGTATCACATGTACCAGTCAGGAGAAAATATCTGAACTCCGGGCCAAATCCTTAGGTGCTTTACACACCTTCAGAAGGGCCAAAAGGGGATACTGTTCAGAGATACAAGAGTCTTGGAGAACCCATTCAGTAAGATTCCACAGGTAACATTGTCAAAAATACCTAAATCCCATTTTCAAATGAGATTTAGGCACTTGGGATTTGATCCTGTGCTCATCAAAGTCAATGACAAATTTCCCATTGACTTCAATGGAAAGGAGCAGGCTTCAGGTCTCACTGAAAGTCAATGGGACTTAGACTCCAAGTGCCTAAGTCACTTTTGAAAACAGGACTTAGGCATCTCAGACACTTGATGCGTTAGAAAATTTTACTCTAAATGACATTATGCAATACAGGGATCACACAACAGAGGTGGCTGAAATCCTGGCTCCACTTAAGTCAATGGCAGGATTTCACCCTCGGTACGAACTCCCCACGGGATGGGGATATGTACAGGGCATCGTCTGAGGACCTGTGTTGTTATAACATGGAGTAAGTGGAGAGCAGCCATCTGCAGCTGCTCATGCTATCTTTATTTGACAGTAACTGGAAGTGACCCAGCTGTGCAGGTGCCCCGGGTCACATGGGTTGCAGTCACAGATGAGGATTCCCTCATAGTTCCTTCAGGCAAAGCACTTTTTGCTCTGGCTTTGCTCCCAGGACTGAAGTGCGAGTCACTAAATATGGCTTGTTGTTTTTCAATCTGTGCAGAAACAAATTTACTTTTAAATTGTAATAATGAATTATTTTAAATGAACTGCTGTTTTTAGCTGGTGCATGGTGCTTCGTATATGTAGGGGAGAGAGCCACTGACAAGATAGCAAAAGGCAAAGTTGGACCGTAGGGCCCTTTGCCCTAGCCGTGGCCAGAATATGGCAGCTGCTTCTGCTAATGGCATAATGGACTAGCCAGTGGAGGAGTCCTGAGGTGAGTGTTTAGTATGAAATGATTCCTCTTCCATCTCAGGATACAGTATGCTTGGGGGCTCCAATTCACTCCACCCAATATTTTAAATGCTTACTAGGGTTGTATGATGGAGTATGTCCAGGTTTAGGCATTTACTGTATAAAGTAACATGAAGTGAAATCATCAAGATATCACTCAGAATTAGAACATGATCATGCTTTCTTGCATTTGCAGGTGGATTGTCCCTCTAGTAAGTTTGACTATTCCTAATGTACTCTCATGCTTAAGTGTTTGTTTTTAAGTGAAAGTTGAAATCACTATTTTCCTGAAAAAATTGCATGTGTGGATTTTGTTTTTAAGTACCCCATCTCTGAGGCTCAGTTGACTTACACCTTAGGAAGCCTCATTTGCAGCTTTATATTATAACTAGCAATTTAAAATGTCTAGATTAATGCAAAACTTTTGCTTTCTAAATGAAATATGAGAACAATAATTTCTTTTTTTCCCCAAGAAGGGCCTTCTGTTTTACGGTATTGTAATGCTGGGTTAATCTAAAAAGAGAGGAAAAGTCACTTTTATATCCTGAAGTGTTACTGGCTGGATCAGTACATCACTTTATGTCTGGGTTTATTTATTTAATTCCAATTGATTTTAAAGAAATTCTCTTATTTTCCTGTTTTGTTTGTTTGTTTTTGTTTTTTTGTAAACTGCTGATGGAGTGTTGATAAGCATGCATTCAGTTGTTACAGTGCTGCATTTATACTGTGCAGTTAGCGTGTTTTTGAGTTTGTGTAACTTTGCATTCACTGTTTAAGCATATTAAGTTTATGTTTAAAGCACCAACTGTTAATTTCAACTCTTAAAAAAACCCAATAACCTGGTTTAAATGTCTGTGCACCCAGTCACCAAAAACTTCAAGAGTTATAGCTAAAAATATTTATTTAAAAAGTATATCAGATACAGAGATCAAAGATCCTTATACTTTAGGTTCATATTATTACAAAACTATTTTAAAGCTGTTCTATTGTAAATTTTAAAGAGATAAAAGACAAGGTAATTTTAAAAAGCAGCTCACTTTGCACTTGCTGGCCCAGACCCTGCACTGTGGCCTGGATGCTTTGTGCTGCATTGCCAGTGCAAAGCCACTCCAGAGTTGGCATAACTGGCCACAGGAGGATCACCAAGGGTAGGGCGATCCTTCAGTGACATGGAGCCAGTGTAACTGCCCCTACATTGCCCCTCTCTCTGCCCTGTTGCTTGTGCAAAGGGTGTGGTGGGAAACTATGACCAGACAGTCCCTAGCTGGTGTAATTTAGAGCAGTTTTCCAGCTGCTCCAATTTATGCCAAGGTACCAGACCAGCACAGAAGCAGCCTGGGATTGGAGGGAGTGCAAAGGTCACCTTTGCATGCACTGCCCTCATCCTGTGTTGTGTGCATGCCCCTCAGCTGTAGCCCAGCATCTGAGCCTGGACTGAACCTTATTCAGATTCCTTTGTAAAATGCAGATGGTACTAATTCTTGTTTTACATGACAATTCTATTAGCAGAAATAGCTCACATGGTCTATGGTGCATTATCGAATGCTTGGTTAAGAACATAGCAAAAGTACCTATACTTGGAGGTCAAAACAGTTTGTGGGTAAGGCCAGCTGGGTGGCCTTCCTGCACATTCTATTCTATTCAGATTGTTACACACCATCCATCTCCGTCGGAATGGTTAGGGCCCTGCAGTCTGGTAAATCCAAACTAAAGGGAAACCGTCAGTTCAGGAAATCACTCTTCTGTCTGAAATTATGTAGCTAGTAACAAGCAACGACTGAGATTACTGTAACAGAAAGAAATGAGAGGGGGAAAAACGTGTTTGTATACTTTGTGCATATGATAGCCAATTTCAGTTAGTCCTCCCCCTGTTGTTTGTAGGCATGTTCTACATAGCAACAGGGGAGAGACAAAATAGGATTATGCAATAGTAAATCCATAACAACTGGCAGGGGGATTCAGGGGCTGGTGTGGTATTCAAAACTACTTTAAACTCCTTTCTTAAAATATGACTAGATTTCAACTTGACAGTGTCCCTAGAAGGAAAAATGGTGTGATCATTCCTCTGAAGGCATATTGCCAGCAGCCTCCCCGTTCCACCTTTCTCAGTAAGTGTGTCTGAAATCTTGCAAATACCTTCGCTCTTTTGCTTTGGTGCCTGGAAGAAGGATGTGTAATCTTGACAGCCAACAGTGGGAAAGAGAAGGCCACTACAAAATAGAGGAAACTTGTTAGTGAAGCTCTGTGAGTGAAGGACAAGCTTGAAATCTCAACAAGTCAAATTAGGTTGATTGGATTTCTTGCAAGACTGGGGAACATTCCACTCAATGACTAAAAGGGCTGCTACTCTCATATGAAAACATTGTTGCCTAATTCTGTTAACCAAGACCATTGAAGGCACTAGCTACAATCTGTAACAAATCTAACAGGAGCCTCCTTTGGCAAAGGAAGGCAATAACTGTATTTGAGACCATCAGCCAAGCTTGTAAATTAAATACTGTAGCAAAAAAAATAAAAAGTGTCCCAGAGAAAACGTCTGAACCTTTTGGGTGCTGTGATTTGTAAAGATATAAAAAGACGGATTGGCTATGGAATGAAAGGAAATAGGAAATATTTCCACAGAGAGTTTCAGGAACTATCCTAAACCAGGCCTGTGGATCGAGAGTTGTATGTTGTTTTTTGAGGGTTTTTTATTAATCGAAGAACACTTGTTTTGTAGGTTTCAGAGTGGTAGCCGTGTTAGTCTGTATCAGTAAAAACAACCAAGAGTCGTTGTGGCACCTTAGAGACTAACAAATTTATTTGGGCATAAGCTTTCGTGGGCTAAAACCCACTTCATCAGATGCATGGAGTGGAAAATACAGTAGCAGGTATATATACACTGTACATATATACTTGCTTTGTAAATACCTTTACTGCATTTGTGTCACTCACGTTGAGTTTTTCCTCTTTTCTGGCAATTTACTAAATCCCTTGACTCTGCTAAATGAAAAGCCATGCTTCTAGACTAAACTAGGTTGGTTTTCAGCACCATAATTTAATTTTAATCCATCATTCTAAAATCAAATTGGCAGATTGTAACTTTCCAATGTTCTGACAGACCAGGGCCCCATCCTGCTCTTATTGAACTGAATGTAAATGAAAAACAAAAACCAAAACCCTCTAATGACTTCAATAGGAGCAGAATGCAGTATTGCCAACCCCAGGTGCTCAAAAAATCATGAGTCAGACTTGAAAAGTTTGTGAGATTGGTTCAAAAATAATGAGATTTTAAAAACTTTAAAAGGTGGGGGGTTCATTTTATCTGCCTCTGGTTGTTGAGCCTTTAGGGTTCATGTTTTCAAGTTTTTCTTCACAACTTTGAAGGCTGAAAACTAACTAAGTGGAGATTCTTATGTAATCGCATGAATCCTGGATCTGGGGCTTTAAGAAAACACCAGATTGACAGTTAAGTCACGAGAGTTGGCAACAGTCCTACATATGTTTTGTTCATTTGTAAGCATTTTTTGCTATTTTAAACACTTTTCAAACAGACAATGACTAGATGGTTCCAGGATAGGGAATAATGACCTTTCACCATTGGATCAGTGGTCTGAATCTGACCAAAGAGCATTGATAATTGTGGGGAACTGGCAGGCTTGCAGAACTGGTAAGTGATCTTTTGTCCAAAGGTGAATACTGAATCTACATCTTAGGCCCAGTCTGTGCACAAACAAGTGGCACTTACTTAACTGGGGGAGGGGCGGGGGTGTCACACTTTGTTCCTTGCTCATTGCACACACCAGGGTCTCTTTGCATCCCTCCATTCTTCCCTACAAGCTACCTTTATACCACTCTCCCATCCCCATGGGCAGTGGGTATAAGAGGCCAGGGGAGGCTAAGCCTCCCCAAACAAGGAGGGGGCAAAGATGTGTGGGTGGAGGGGAGCATCGGGGGAGGGGTGAAAAGGCGCGAGTGGCGGGCGGGGTGGTTTACATGCCACAATCCTTAAAAAAAAAAAAAAAAAAAATTGTTTGAATTACCACATACCAATTTCTCCTTTTTGTGCACATTTATTTTATGCCTTAATAGGCTTTAACGTAAGTATTTTTGGACACTATATATCAAAATAAATGCCAAAGGAAGCCTAACATTCAATTTTAACATCCTTTTTAAACATCTCAAGTTTTTAGACATTGCATCGAAAAGAAATACAATGAAGAAGCCATTATTATAATTTGTCTTTCATTTTACTAAATTTGAAGATCCTGCTCATCCTTACCTGGATTATTGTTGAACATGAGCCAATGTTCACTTTGCTTTCCTTTTTGCAACACTTAAATAAAGAAAAAACAAATGTTTTTCGTTTAGTAGCCATGGAGAAAGTGAAAAACGTGCCATAGATCAGAAGGGTGTGATTGCTACAGAATATAATTGCTTTATGTCAAGGGAGATATTGGTCAGCTTCAACTGAAGGTCTGGTTCTGCATTGAGGTTTGTCCTGGATTTGGTTTTTAATGGTGATCAGGACAGAAAAACCAGCTTCACAAAGGTACATAATGCTGAGGGCATCCAGAACGTCAAGAGCTCTGTCTGATATCACACCTCCTCTCTCCTTTTCAACTAAAAGTCACTTTATTCAAACTTGAGCCACCATCAGATGACAGTAAAGTCAACTTTTCCTTGTCCTTTAGCAAGAAGCAAACTGGCAAGGTGTCTTCTATTGAAAAGGGGTCCCTGATCCAATTCTCATTTGTTACACTGTCTGGAAAGTACTCATTAAACTTGGTGACCAAATTCAGGCACTGTTCTTTCATGTCAGCAATGAGGTCAGAATGAATTTTCAATATGGAAAATTTTCCAAGTTTGGGAGTGATTGGCAATTTCTCTTTTCTTTTTCTTGTGCTATAAACTGCAGTTTCTTTGTCGTTGCCTTTGTGTTGAAAGGCGTCGTTTTCAGCCCCGGTACCTGGCATTCATTTCATGGAGATGTGTGAACAAGTCAGCTAGATAAGCTAGTCTGGACAGGCTTAATTCATCCACAAAGGAATCAGCACACTCAAAATTAATTAAGGAAAAAACGCACTTCAGAGTGGAGTTCAGAGCCCAGACATGTTACCACGCAATAGCAGTTCTGTGCGGAGAAGGTGTTGGTGTTCACTTCTTGTTTCAATGCACAAAACGAGTGTGAGTTCAGTGCTTGTGCTTTAATAAAATTAAACATCTTTACAGCCTGATGGAGAACGACTTTCAGATCAACAGGCATTCATAGGTGCTGTAACTAGGGTTGCTGGGGGTGCTCCTGCACCCCCTGTCTTGACGTGGTTTCCATTATATACAGGGTTTACAGTTTGGTTCAGTGGCTCTCAGCATCCCCACTATAAAAATTGTTCCTGCACCCCTGCAGGCATTTGCTGACAACTAGTGCCTCATGATTACGCACTGAGTGAACTTAGCATAAAGAGCCACTATTTTAATTTTTGCCAAAACACCACCGAATTTCCTGGTCATTGCACTGGTTCACATTCTTCATCACTCAAAGTAAATCCAAATGAAGAGTTGAGATCGTACCGTCTAACAATCTTGCACTGTTTATTATTTGTAGCAGGAAGTCTACCAGCAGTGCCTGGACTGATGCAATCTGCATGCATAGACAAATAGGAAGTCTGAGAATGTGAGAAAAACAGAAAAAGGTTTGGAACTAATGCCCATGAGCTACTTGCATTCAGTCTAATAGACAGTGAATTCACAGAATAAAAGTTCTGAAAAATTAAGGAATCTACACAGTAAAGACCAGAGGAAGAAAGTAACAAAATCTGTCCATGTAGAAAATAGCAGCATTGTTCTGAAGAACCCCATAAATACATACTAACCATAGCTGGCCTGAAAAAGAAGAATGCAAGCAGAAAATGGCCAATGTGGCTTCCTAATGACTGTCTCAGAGATCTGAGGTTTTAAAAATAAAATAATAAATGAAAAGAGGAGAGACAGCTATACAAGAATACATATGGAAAAGGTAAGGACTGAGTTAATGCTAGCCAAGAGGACAGAAAGGAGTAATAATGAACTTTTATTAAAGCTTGTCTGAAAATAGTAGACAAAAAAAACAAAAAACTTTTTTTTGTCCATTTGTTTTCATTTTCTGTCCAGCCCCCTACAGCTGACTGGCAAATTGCCACTGAAAATTATTTGATGAACACTCAGATGCTTTTCAACAGTAAGTGTCATTTAAAAAAAAATCACATTTTCCAACCAGCTCTAGCTTTTATAGAAATATAACAGGGAGAAAGAAAAACTAGAGAAAGTAGTTCAGTAAATAAGGTGTGTGTGTGTGTGGCGGGGTGTGACATGACATTTAAATTACTTGCCGAAGTCACACAGCAAACTGGAGGCAGAGCCTGGAATAAAACCCATTAATCCTGTCTCCTGTTCCACACTTCTAGATCATACCTTTTCCAGGACTGGGCATGAGTCCACCGATAAGGGAAGGTGAAAGGACAAGTTGTAGTTGCTGCAACATCCTTAGACTCAATTGTATGTGGTACACTTTCTGTATTTTTATATTTAGTTAACCTCTGTGTGACCTTGAAAGAAATTTAATATGGTAAGGGAATTTCTTTTCCAGCCTATGGCACTAAATCTAAATGCCATTCTTACTTGTTTAATAAATAATGTAGTGAGCATACCCATAGCAACTGATGCTGTTTACGTATATTAAAACAAATTGCATTAGCAAGCCACATGGGGATCCTGCCATCAGGGAGTTGTGGGGCTAGTTTTTATATTCATTTTATAGTTCACTATCTGGCCCTTACTATTTTTGTCCTATCAGTTGGGGGAAAGTACAAATAATAAATAGAGAAGGCTCTATTGAGAAGTTCTGCTTAAAAATCAAAAGCATTTTTGACCCACAGTCTTCATCTCACAGCTCCATCAATCTGGGTGGAATCCTCTGCATGTTCGAAGAGGGGGAATTCATTAGTGCAAAAATTAAACAATGAGGAAATAATTAATGTTATTCCATCTTTCACTAGACTCCCTCTCCTAGCAAAAGTTAAGTTCTCCTGAAGCACTGAAACATTTTGACCATAAAATAAATGTCATTGTCACTGTCTGGCTACATGAACTGCACAACTATTTCAAATGTATTCTCAGTCCCTCAAATGTGCTTTTAACACCCTAATTTCAGTTTTTTTTATTGTTGAAAGCTCTCTGTAAATTGAAAGCCAGGAGAAAATTAAAGCATCAGTAAACTATTATTTTATAAATATGACATGTACTGCACTTCCTCATCCCTGAGCCAATTTGCTGGTGAATAATGGCCCTGTGCAGGGTGGGTGCAAGGATGTTTCGTGCCCTAGGTGAAACTTCCACCTTGCGCCCCCCCCCCCCCCCGAGCCCTGTGGCAGCTCTCCTCCCTGAGGCGCCCTCCCCCCCCGCGGCAGTTCTCCCCCTCCACCCTAAGGTGCCCGCCCCAGCTCACCTCTGCTCCGCTTCCTCCCCGAGCACGCTGTCACCGCTCCACTTCTCCTGCCTCCCAGGCTTGCGGCGCCAATCAGCTGTTTGGCGCCGCAAGCCTGGGAGGGAGAGAAGCAGAGCNGCCCCCCCCCCTTACTTGCTGCAGGCGGCCCTCCCCGCGCCCCCCTGCCCCAGCTCCCTCCGCCTAAATGACGACGACGACCGGGGCGGCCGAAGATCCGGTTGCCGCCAAAGGACCTGAAATGCCGTCCCCCAATGCTAGCGCCCTAGGCAACCGCCTAGGTCGCCTAATGGGTTGCACCAGCCTTGGCCCTGTGGCATACCTACAATGTCAAAATAAGACAGCCATTAGCAATAAATGACTCATTCATGATAGAGCAACACCATTACGAAGAGCCAGCCATATCAACTAATGTAGTAAAATGAGGAAACTTCTTATTTACCGTGAACTGGTTGATCAGTGTCGCTCAGAGGAGGCCACCTGCAGCCCACCAACTCTACTGGCTCAGTCTGGCACATTGCTCATCTCTGCACCGGAACATTTCACAGCTATTCTTCCATAGTACAGAGCAGCCAAAGATGCAAACATTCTTTTCCGCTTACTCCTTTTATTGCTATATGTAGAGCTGAGCAGAAGGTGATAAGCCCATCACAAACCAGATAAAATGTGTAAAGGCCTTTATGGTTTGGTCAGGAGAATCTTATTTAGCCTCTCTTTTCATGCATTACCCTTATAGTAGAGATCAGCTGGGATGTTCCAGCTGAGAGTCCTTAGATTTGTATGTCTGGGGAAGAGACTTCTCGGTGCAGGGCCCTTTGCTTCACTATACAAATGTAGCCATTGTGTCTCACAAGCAAGATATTCTCCTAGCAGGAGGACAAACAGCCTCCTCCAGGACCAACCCCAATATTACCATGTTGATGGGCCAACACAGGACAAATATGCCTTAAGCAGCCATTCCCCTCCTTCTGTCCAAAATCCTAATGTGACACTTCTGTGATGAGCTGTTCTAAGGTGTGAATTGTGAATGCTAAAGTGTATTATACTGTTCAGTCATGAGGTGGCTCTGTGTAAAATACCTTATTTAAACTAAACTCACCAACACCTGGCAGAGCATTAAAGAATATGATGAACACATCTGTGTATAAACAAACTCTGTAGCCAATCTATATCTGGTACAGAAGCACATGACATAGTGTTAGGAGTAAACTAATAACAGAAACAGAAGAAAAACAGCAACACAGGTTACAGACAGAAGGAACACCGCAACAAAGGTGGCAGGATCTCATCAATAGGTCACTCTTCAATGCTCCAGAAAACTTTAGCTTTGACAAACTTTCACAATGGGCAGACTAGAAGAAGTATTTAGCAAGATTTTGAATTACAAACAAACTCTACAAAGAAACTGGAGATACACAGGTATATTCTTTAATTTATGCTGTGGGGAAGCAAGCAGAGCATATCTTTAAATCCTTTGACTTTACTGAAGACAGTCACGAATATGACTATTAAAGGGTTCTGGCTATGTTTGCTGCATACTTTCTACCTTAGAGAAATGTGATTTTATGAAAGAGCATGTTTTCACCAGAGAATTCAAGAATTGGGGAAATGTTTAATGTTTTATAAGAGCTCTGCATACATTGGCTGAAAACTGATTTTGGGAATGCACAACGTGAAAATATCAGAGACAGGCTGGTTATTGGGTTAACAGATTAAACATTTTTCAGAGCAACTACAACTGAAGAGAGATTTAATCCTAGCTACAGCTATACAGAAAGCAAAGCAGTCTGAGCTGGTGAGAGAGCAAAACAAAGAGCAACTTGCAAAACTTGAAAAACAAGTAGCTATCTTAGAAGTTGTTAACAGATGCAGCATGTGTGCTAAAAGACCCTTGAGGCAAGGAGCGAGAACTCCCAGGCTAAGGGGACAAATTCCAGCCTCCATGCACAAGGTGCGGGGGAAAGTCATATCCCAAGACATGATGCATGTCCAGCCAGAGGCACATGGTGTAATAAATGCATGAACTGTGGGCATTTTGCAGCTATTCGCTACACCAAAGCAGTCAGGGAGTTGATTTATATTACAGACAATCAAGAGCTATTGTTTCTGGGATCTATGACTTGTGATGATATAGAGCCTTCCTGGGAAGTGAAACTGAATATTCATGGCAAGACTATTTACTTTAAAATTGACTCAGGAGCTGATGTCACCCTCATCTCAGGAGGGACTTACAATCACTTTCGACCCCTTCCAGAGCTGAAGTCACCTGACAGCTCTGACTAGCCCTGGAGGTATTCTGAACTGCATGAGCCAGTTCACTACAGAAACAACTTACAAAGACACAATCTTCAGAGGGCATGTGATCAAAGACCAGCAACCTTCTCAGCTGCAGTGTGGCAGCCATGAATGGCCTACTACAGGGCCAGTCTTAGGGAAAATGGTGCCCTGGGCGAACTTGTATTTTGGTGGGCCTGGTGCTCCCCTCCCCCCCCCCCCCCCCCCATTGCCTTTGGTCCCTGTGGGCTCCTAAGGCTCCCCACCCTCCCTTCACCCCTAACCCCCTGCGCTGTGTCTTCTGCACCCCTAATCCCTGCACCCACTCCATCCCTAACCCCTGCATCCTCCTCCTGCACCCACATGGGGAAACTGACCTGGATGCATGGAGCAGCTGGCATTGCTGCTCCCCCTCCAAATGCTGCTCCTCTGTGTACCCCTAGGGGGTTATGGGGGGGGACCGAGAAGCAACATCAGGGCTCCCTGCATCCAGGTCACTTTCCCCATCTGGGCTGCGTAAGGAGAGGGCACGCGAGCAGCAGCTCCTGATGCCTCACAGCACAGCCCAGGTGGGGAAAGTGACCTGGATGCAGGGAGCCCTGGTGTTGTGTGTGTTGCGGGGACTGCATGAGGGAGACCGTGTGTTGGTGGAATGTATGAGAATGTGTGTGAGAGAGAGTGTGCTGGGGAGTGTGTGTGTGTCGGGGGAGTGTGTGTCAGACTGTGTAAGTGTGTTTGTGTGTGTGAGAGCATGCGTGTGAGAGTGTGTGTGTATGTAAGAGACAGTGTGTGTGTTGAGGGGAGTGTGTGTGTGCCTGATTGAGTGTGTCACCTCACTGTCTCTTTAAGAAAGCGCTCAGGAGCTTGAAGACTCGTTCAGACACAAGCAGCTGCTGGCAGAGACCCAGAGAGGCAGCAGCACAGACAGGTTCCCCCCTGTCCCACCACCTCAGCTCAGCGGAGACCGGGTACACAGGTGGGGGGAGGAGGACACCCTACCTTCAGGGCCCACACCCGCTCTGCACAGCAGACAGGATGCTCGTGGTCCCGAGCAGCATGGCCAGGGGAGACTTGGGGGGGAGGGGCAGAAGCAGTGGTGGCTGCAGACAGCAGTGGAGCAGGTGGGAGGAGGGGTGCCCCTGCTCTGAAGGAGTCACCTGGCTGGTCATCCAACTGCCCCCTTGCAGCTCTGGTCCCTCTGCCCTCTCCAGATGCTGTTGCTTGCCTGCCTGGCTGCCTCTGTCAGCCCAGCTGGCTCTCGGCAGGTCAGGTGGGACTCAGATACCAAACCCTGTGCATGGTGCCCTCTTTGGCAGGATTCCCTGGGCTGCCGCCCAGGCCAGTGCCTGGGCCACCCACCCCCATGGCCAGCCCCGGCCTACTGAGAAAGGTGGAAGAACTCAATGGAAGATTTGATGATATTGGACTTTTGAAAGGAGATCCAGTACAAATCAACTTGAGATGATGATGCTGAACCATACAGTGTACAAACACTTCTACTAGAGAGACTTCGGAAGAGACTAGCTTCAGATTTATGCAGGTTCAGAGGACATCATTACCTAGTCATAGTGGACTATTTTTCCAGGTATTTAGATGTACTTGAAAGGCACAATATGTTGCAGTGTTATTGAGAAACAGAAGTGCACTTTTGCTCACTTCAGTATTCCAGAACAACTAGTGACAGACAGTGGACCACAATTCACTTCAAGAGAACTTTTCATTCCAAATGAGAGATGAATGGAGAGGGTAAGAGATCTGTACAGACAGCCAAGAAAATCTTATAGTACGAAGATCCATTCCTTGCTCTTTAGAGTTACAGATAAACACCTATAATAGCTACTGGATATAGTCCAACAGAACTCCTGATGGGAAGATAATTCGGAACTACTGTTCTGAATTTGGACTGCCAGTGATGCCTTGCTTGGGCAGAAGTCAGAGAATTTCATCCCCGCCCTCTAAAGTCTCCAAGATGCCACCTGCACTATGGGGTTGAATGTTTCCTGGCCACCAGAACCTCTGGAGCAGATAGTTAAGTACAGTGGAGAGCATAGACAAGTTCATCTACTTAGGCTGCAAGACAAGTTCCAACTATCACAGCAAACCAGATAGCCTTTGGTGAATAGACCTTGCCACATCCTGCATGAAGTCCATGTCTCACGTATAGATACAAAAATGTCTTTGCACTGAAATCTATCAAACCTGTGTATTACCTGTATTGCTTTAGGGATCAGAAACCTGGACCCTCTTACAGGCAGACTTGGTGTGGCTAGAGGCATTCCATATGCGCTCTCAGTGCCAAATCCTGAGGATAATGTGGATTGACTTTGTGCAAAATCTGGCCTTCCTTCAGTCACAGAGATCTGGCCTTCCTTCAGTCACTCATTATATTCCAAAGAGGCATTGCACACTCTTCAGCCATGTCACCAGGATGGACAAAAACACCCCAGCACACTGTGCTCTCAAACTCTCCATCAACATGTAAAGGGGTGGACACCTACCTGGCACTGCCCACGGCACCGCCCTAGAGATGCATGGATTTGCAGAACTGAGTCAGATCTGGAAACTTCTCTACACGATGTTTGGTGCGACGCCACCCACTGTGATCACTCTGAATGGTGCGATGGTCACCCACAGGCTATGCAGGTTTGATTATGCTGATAGTGGTGAATTAAAGGCACTCTGCTCATTGCAGGATTGGGCTCTCCGAGATGATGACGATGATACAGAAAGGTTGAAGGAGTTTCAAAGTCTTTCTCGTGTCAAAGCTCAGAGAATGGGGTTTCTCTCTTAATCAGACGTAGAAAAAGATCTCTCTGAGGAGGTAGAGAGGTGCTGTGGTGAGTAATCAAATACAATAGCAGATTTCACAGAGGGCAGTTTTAATATTTTAAACCTTTATCCTGTGCTTTCCCCTCTAGTAGATGGACTCCACACAGTCAATGTGCATCTCTGGTTTCACTATTGTCCAGTGCCCTAGAACAATGTATTTTTAACAACCATTCTGAACAGATCTGCTTCCCCAAAGGTCCACGTGTTCTGAGCAAGCCACCTATGACTGCTCATTATAGTACCAGCTGTTGTTGTGTTATCATTATTATTTCTATTGTAGTAGAACAGGGATTAAGGTCCCATTGTACTAAGCACTGTACAAATCACACAAAGACAGCCCCTAACCCAGTAAGTTTGCATCCAAATGATGGTCCCTACCCTGTAGAGGTTAACTTCTAAGTGTCAGACAAGAGACAGCAAGTGGCTATAACAACCTGGGGAGAACAAGCTAACAATGAGATGATTATGATCAGCATAATTTATAATGCCATAAAGTCAAATGCTGCCATCCTTACTCTCTCACTAGTCTCAATGGGACCTTTGCTTGAATAAAGGCAAGGGGTTTGATTTTTCGCTCCCTACTGAGTCCATTCTCCCACGGCAGTTTTTTCTGAATAAGGGCTGCCTGGTTTGCCCCATTTGCATTTTAATTAATTAGCACTACAGAGCCAGTAGAGGGAGAACATGGGTACAAGACGTTGGTTTTACCTGTGTTCTATATATACAATATCAGTTTGGGCTTTTGTTTTCATTTCATGCTGAAGCAATGAGTTTTTTAAGAGTTATTAGATCATAAAAATATAGATGATCCTCCCCCCTCAGATTTTAACAGCTTTAATGTAAGTCACATTTTTGGATTAAGCCACATAGGCAGATGACATGAAACTAGGTGATGAGGTTAAGACATAGACGCAGCTGTTTTACAGGACTAATGGGCTCAGAAGTGGAACATGACATTTAATGACTGTCAGTGTAAGGTGATGCTCTTGCGTCGAAATAATGCCCAAGGTAAGTATCGTTTTAAATGGTACTGAATGAGTTACTACAGCAGAGGGAAAAGATCTGGGTGTATCAATAGCTCCAACATCCGAATTCTCACACTAGTGTGCAGCAACAGTGAAGAAAGTTGATAAGCTACTGGTTTGTGTTAAGAGGGGGATATTGTGCTACCAGTTAATAAAGCACTGGTTAGACCCCATTAAAAGTAGTGTCCAGTTTCAGTCACCTTATTGGGAAAGAGTTGTAGTTAAATGGAAGAGACTATGGAATAAGGACAGTTACAATGATACTACATCTAATTCATTTTTTGAAATTGACTAGGTTTCAGGTTAGTAATGTTCCTTTGAACTAACTAGCAGGTCTATAAACTGTATTTGGGTTTTGGTACTTCCCTCTGCGAATGAGAGATAGGAGAGGTTGGTGCTTACTGGACTACAGTAAGTCAGGAGATAGCAGCAGGACCCTGTCCACTTTACTGCATCTATAACAACTGCTTTTAATTGGCCTTATGTTATTGTCTATCCGTTAAAAAGAATTGTTGGCCACTTTTGGCCAGGCTGGAGTTGAAGAGTGTATACTAAAAACTCCTACAAAATGGTGATTTTACAAGTTTCATTATTTGTTATACTAGTATATATGCATCATTCTTGTGTAACTGAGCATAGAGACAGTAAAAAGGGATTATTAATGTAGACATCCTTGGCATAAGGTATAAATTCAGTAGATTTGCTTTTGCTAAGTGACCTTCACATTCTTCTTTTGCAGAAAGTCAGTGGCTCTCTCTGTTGCTAGTTTCTTTTCAAACATTTACAAAAGTTGCAACAGCTACTGATGGAGTTAGTCACTCAGTGAAGTAGGTCAAAACTATCCCCACATTAGTAAGTAGCTAAAATACTGTTGCATGTTCATTCTTTTGGATCTATGTGTCCTGTGTTTTTGAGTGGATGTTGCTGGTACTAATTAGAGATCAAAATTTAAACACATGCTACCTCCATTGCAGATGGGAAGAAGGAAATAACCCTAGCAGGTGGATTACCCAGTCTACCCACCTATCCCTTACAATTCAATGTCAAGTCTTCACAACCTGAATTAATTACCCAAATATGACTGGGTGGGATGGAGTCAAATATTGTTTATCAGCACTTGACACCACTGCTATAAGATGATGGTGTTTGTATGTTTAGGCATGGGGAATAGACTGCAAGACAAGGACCTTTTAAAAAAAAACAAACTATTAGATGAAAAAGGTAATATGATCTAGATTTCCCCGTGATAGACCCTCTTCCCTCCCAACTTATGCAAAATTACATTTTTTTAAAAAATGACAATACAACCTTAAGTGGGCAAAGTTAAAAATCAGAGCCAAGAAGGCACAGTAGTGCAGCAGATGGGGGACTGGAATGGGCATCAGAGCTGGATATTCTCCAGCTCTGATTTGCCACTGATTCTTTGTGCCACCTTGGGAAATCCATTAACCACAGTTTACCTTCTTTTCCCCATCTGTAATAATAGTGTTCATCCACATTTGTAAAGTGCTTTGATATCTGGTTGGAAAGCACTATTCTGTGCAAAATATTCTTACTATTTAAGCACTAAAACTGGAATGAAATTAGGGGATATTACTGAACAACACAACTGCAGACCTCCATAGCATGTTGTTGTAAACACTGGATAAAGATAGATTTTACTATCCTCTTAGGGCACTAACTTTCCTACCAAAACACCAGTGATCTACCACAACTCCACTTTCCAGACTAGTAAATGTGTTAAACGTAGTGCTGACTTTCTCTTCTGTTAAGATTAATGAGGGTTCTGATTTGTTTACAGTAGTTTCTCATGCAGACCATCTATCACAAGATTCAGGAGACCTGCGTTCTATTGCCAACTCTAGCAGGGCATATTATAATAGCCATATCACTTAACTTCCTTTTGACTTGTGTTCCCCATCTCTAAAATGTGGATAATGATGTTTACCGACCTTTGTAAAGTACATTGAGATCTATGGATTAAGAGTGCTGTGTAGGGCCTATATTCATATTATTCCAAAGAGTATGCTCATGTTTGGAACTCTTAATACGTGTGTTACTAGTCAGTGGGAGAAGGCATCTAGTATTTTTCCTGAGTCCCCGACAGATTAATTCTAAAAGAGAGTCAGCAATTTTCATTTGTCCCTTGACAAGACATGAAAAATCCACACAGGCCTCTCAAAGCCAACTACTAAGGAACAAATGGGAATCCACACAGTGATAAATGAACCCTTCTGGGCAGGCATGACAACTGCCTCTGCCCTCAGGCCCTCTCTTATAATTGTTTCCCTGGCTCATGGAAAATTTGCGTTCAGGCTGGCCTCAATTCTGTTTCCAGTTATTGCAAAATAAAAGTCAAATAAGAAGCCACAAACCCTTCAGGCCACAGGAAAAAAGCATTAATGGGATCACCACTCCTTTTAACATTCTGAGAAAGTGTTTGTAAAGTAAATTGCTGATGGGCCCAAGTTTAGTGTTTAAAAATCACCACTCTAATGTGTATTGGTTAAGAAATATGATTCCATCTCTTTGGATTTTCCTTACTATATGGGTATGATTTAGGCCAGGGGTTGGCAAACTACGTCCCAGGGGCTGCATCCAGCCCTTCAGACATTTTAATCTGGTCCTTGAGCTCCCGCAAGGGAGCGGGGTCCGGGGCTTCCCTGCTCTGGTGCTCCAGCTGGGGAGCGGGGTTGGGGGTTTATCCTGCTCCACGTGTACCGTGGCTCTGCATGGCTCCCAGAAGCAGCGGCATGTCCCCCCTCCGACTGCACATGCTTCCCCCGTCCCAAGTGCCGCCCTCGCAGCTCCCACTGGCTGGGCACAGCCAATGGGAGCTGCAGGGGTGGCACCTGCGGACGGGGCAGCATGCAGCACTGCCTGGCCGCACCTCCACGTAGGAGACGGAGGGGGGACATGCTGCTGCTTCCAGGAGCTGCTTGAGGTAAGCGCCACCCGGATCCTGCACCCCGACCCCCTCCCTCACCCCAACCCCCTGTCCCAGCCCTGATCCCCCTCCTGCTCTCCAAATCCCTCGGTCCCAGCCCGGAGCACCCTCCTGCACCCCCAACCCCTCATCCCACCCCAGAGCCTGCACCCCCAGCCGGAACCCACACACACACACACACACACACACACTCCTGCCCCAGCCCAGAGCCCCTTCCCACACCCAGAACTCCTCATTTCTGGCCCCACCCCAGATCCTGCACCCCCAGCCAGAGCCCTCACCCCCTCCTGCACCCCAACCACCAGTTTTGTGAGCATTCATGGCCCCCCAATACAATTTCCATACCCAGATGTGGCCCTCGGGCCAAAAAGTTTGCCCACCCCTGATTTAGGCATATAGCAAAGCTCCCATGTGACTACATTTGAAGGTCAAAACCTCACTTGCATTCCATGGGCCATTTCTAGATGTATCTGAATTCACACCCACAAATTGTGTCAATTTGTTCTGAAGGCCAGTTTTCTACCATGCTAGGATTCAGACCAGGTCACTCAGTTCTATGTATTAACCCTCCCCCCACCCCAATATTCTGCAGTAAGATTACTGTAAACTTCAATCTTTTATTGCTATAGAATACAAGTATTGTGGCTGTAATTCTGTTTAAGGACTGAGCTGGATATGCCAGGACAAGGAGGCTCCTTACTCCTTCTCCCACCACCACTGTTCAGTCATGTAAGAGACTCCTAGAACCTAATCCTCAGTGACCTTCGGCACTTAACTATGCTATGCCTCAGTTTACCATCTGTAAACTGAGGATGAAAACAACTGTGCCTTCCAGAAGTGTTGTGAGGTTTATCTAACGTTTGTAAATTGCTTTGAGATCCTCTGGTGAAAGACACGAATGATATACAAGTGTAAAATATCTTCATTCTCAGATTTGACACCAATACAAATTTCCAGCAATGTGATATTTTACCAATAGCAGAATGACCCTTGAAAGCCCTGTAACTTGCTGTTGTTTTAATGTTCCTGTTGTTTCTAAACCTTGTTATTCCTGAGTACATTTACTCTTTTTGAATTCCTAATATTATAGTTCAGTGATTGGAATGCTGTAGTCTCATCATCGCACAGTCAGCTTTGCATTACTGCTTTTTGAGGTGAATTAAAAAATCAGAGATTCTGTTTTAATAGCAGTTTTTTATTTTTTTGCAACTAATCTTTTTCTCACTGTCTGAGTAATTGAATTTGTTGGTGACCTAGTTCCAGTTATAGAAAAATAGGTTACTCGCTATCCCTGCCTTTTTGTTCCTTGACCTTAAAATGGTTTCAGTAATTAGACTTTTTTTGAAAATAATTTGTATAGAGGTTAACAACAATTGCTCCTTAGTTTCATTGCATTTCTTATAAAAAAAAAATTCCATGTAGCTTTGGTAATTCCTTTTTTAGAATCCATAATTCAGAGATAGGGTGATTATTATAACCAGTTGAAAACAGGGTTATAGTCTAGAGTTTAATGGTTGTTATTTCACTTTCTGTCAGGATCCCAACAAGGCCAGTAAGGGCCAAGGGTCAGAGGAAAGGCAAACCTGAGGCTGAGAGTACCAGAGGAATTCATATTTTAATTTGCTCTTCTCTATCACCCTACGTCAGCACTGTAGCCTTCTCCCTCTCATCCAATATCTGGGTTTCGATTATTTTACCTTCCTACATTTCTAATCTTTCTAGAACCCTTTGTATTTATTATTTCTCTGTTCTTGCTGGCATTTGCACCTCCTCTCACATTGTGTGCTTTTCTATAAAGTAGTTTTCCCCCGACACCCTGAATATCTGCAAACAGGACATGGAGTATCATGGGGAACTTTTTCAATTTTTGATCATTTAAAATATCCATCACAGATTTGTATCATGTTTTCAACACCTATAATGCAGTTCAGGAACCTGGCTGCTGACATGACTTATTCATGAGTTCATTTTATCATTGTATAATTATTAATTATTTTATTTTGATTCATTTTACACAGTTTTGTTGAGTCCCTTTGAATGATGACGGATACCAACTTTGAAAGCCAGCACCCATTTCCAGAAAGATTGATTAAAATAACATTGTGCCCTTAGTACAGATCATAAAATGGAACAGGTATTTAGTTTATTTTTCCCCTCATAGAAAAGGGTTGACCTCTGCACAGTAAGTTGTTTCCAGACTCTGCTTCAAAAATAGATCTTTTCACAGAATTTTTCCTTTTCTGGACTTCTCCTATCCTCTCCCTAGTTACAGCCTAAAAAAAAAAAAAAGAACAACTCTGGGACCTGAAGACAGAAAATCATCCTAACTAGGTCACAAAACACATTCACAGTCTTCAGGCCAGTGTCAGCAATACAAAATAGTAAGCTAGCAAAATACAGAGCCCAAACAACTCCACAATGCCATCTAGTGGCTTCTCTGTGGCAAGTTGTTTTCTTTCTCAGAGGATATGGACAATGTTTACAGAAATTATCAGCTATATAAAACCTCAATGAAGATTAAATGTCCTAGATGTAACTACAGACAGTAGTAATTAACATAGGGCTACAATTGAAATAGAATTGGAGGGGGGGGGAATAGTAATAAGTGCAATATTTTCCTTTGTTTGGTTTTCTAAATTTGTCTTATAGTACATAGAGAGACAGGATAGAATGCAAGTCACCGTGAGTTAGAAGGATATATGTGCCCATCAAGAGGTTCTCATAATTTCATGGAAGTATAGGTCCCAATCCTCCAAGCTGAGCAGTACTGAGCAAGCTCATCTCTAACTGAATCCAGTTGATCTCCTTGGCTAGTATGGTAAAAGNCCCCCCCCCCCCCCCCCCCCCCCCCCCCCCCCCCCCCCCGCTCCTGTTTGTCTATTTTAATCCTCCTCTCTCTTTTTCACACAGTCTGAGAATCCCAGAGGAGCAGTTAGTGAATTCAGCATAAGCTGTAGCCAGAATCTCACACAACCACAGATAGGCCATTGGCAGCAACTCTGTGATTTGGATGTGTGTGGTGCAGAGACTGGAAAAATGGGTGGTGTGAATGGGTGGTGTAACTCACTGTCATGGTTGGAGGACACATCACAATTTGGTCGAAAGAACAGACCAGAAATATTCAGAGGCCAGAGAAGGCCAATGCAGGGAAATACTCATGGTTATTTCCACTGTTTGTTTATTATTATTTATACTGTGGTAGCGTCTTGGGGCAGCAACCAAGAGTAGGGTTCCATTGTGCTAGGCATTATACGAACACAAAGTGGGAGACAGAGGTGAAGTGGTCACACAGCAAGTCAATGACAGAGCTAGGAAGAGAACCTGGGTCCCTTAACTCCGAGTGCAGTGTGCTGTCCATTAGATTTTCAATTTTCATTTTGTTTAACACTTTCAATTTTTTCTATGAAAAACTTAAGAGGGTCACACACTTGGTAGCTTCTCTAGACTGAGTGCATTACACACATCAGGAGCTCCTTGCATTCCCCCCACAAGCCCCTGGGTGCCACCCTCCCATCCCCCTCTATTTCAGAGGCACATGTAAAGAATGAAGCTGTGTTAGGGCACGTCTACACTGGCAATGTTAAAGCGGCGCCTTAACGTGGCTTGTGTAGTCGCGGCATAGTGCTGGGAGGGAGCTCTCCCAACGCTCTAAAAAAACCACCTCAACAAGGGGCGTAGCTACCAGCGCTGGGCTCCCAGTGCTGCTGCACTGTCTACACTGGCACGTTACAGCGCTGAAACTTGCAGTGCTCAGGGGTGTGTTTTTTCACAACTCTGAGCGAGAACGTTGCAGCGCTGTAAAGTGCCAGTGTAGACAAGCCCTTAATTTGTAGTTTGTTAAATTATTTCTTTTTTCTGCCTGGGAGATAAGCCATTCGAGATGTCAACATTTTGAACTCCAGTGGGATCATGGGCAGAGCTGAACTACTGGGTGGCATTATGCTGGAAGGTGTTAATGGTTGCCATCAACCAGTTCTTTGATCTATAGACAATTGCTGACCTGATTGAAGCTGGTGGGCATAATGCTACTCAGATGTCAGGGGCTTTATGGATCCTACATTTTCCCCTTTCTAGTTGTCCAGTTTTCACCAAAATCAATGTGTGTCTGCCCATTGATACCTAGAACATTCCCTGAAGTTGTGGAATTGATCAGATGCAGTGTTCAGAAGTTATTGCATTACATCCAGACAATGAGATATGCAGAAAAATGCCATCAAGTAGTGTAGGGCAGTGGTGCTCAACCTTTCCAGGCTACTGTACACCTTTCTGGAGTCTGATTAGTCTTGTGTACCCCCAAGTTTCACCTCCCTTAAAAACTAGTTGCTTACAAAATCAGATATAAAAATACAAAAGTGTCACAGCATACACTTACTGAAAAATAGCTTACTTTTTCATTTTTACTATATAGTTATAAAATAAATCAATTGAAATATAAATATTGTACTTACATTTCAGTGTATAGTATATAGGGCAGTATAAACAAGTCACTGTCTGTATGAAATTTTAGTTTGTACTGACTTGGCAAGTGCTTTTTATGTAGCCTGTTGTAAAATTAGGCAAATATCTAGATGAGTTGATATACCCCCAGAAGACCTCTGCGTACCCCCTGGTTGAGAACCACTGGTATAGGGCCTCACTCACTCACCCTGAAAATGAAAAACAGAATTTTTTAATAAAAGCATTTCATTTTCAATTAAAAAAAACTTAATTTTTATTTGGTTTTTGTGTTTGAAAAACTGAACATTTTTAACAAAACAAAAGGTTTTAAGTTGGGGTTTGGGGTTTTTTTTGGGGCAGGGGGTTGTTTTTGTTGAAATCACAGGATTTTTTGGGGGGGAAATAAATTTCCTGAAGGAAAAAAAAAAAGGCATTTTTCAACCATCTCTCCTAGTATTCTCCCAGATGTCATCCGACCATAAGTCAAATGTTGCCAACTTGGAACATTACCTGCAGTAGCTGGTACAGGTCTTCCAAAGGTGATCACCCTTCCTTTTTATGTGGTTTGATCAGCCAGAAAATAACAATTTTGACATCTAGCCTATATTCATTAGGCTGAAGCTTTAACACCCCATTTAGACAAATAGGGCAGTTCACATATCTCTTATAGCTGTTGTCTACAGCAAAATCACTCGACTTCACTGCTGATTGATTTAGACTCAGGGCACGTCTACGCTGGCAAAGTTACAGCGTCGGCAGTTACAGTGCCGCTCAGAGAGCGCAGAAGGAAAACTGCTGTTGTGTGTTCACACTGACAGCTGCCTGTGCAATAGTGTGTTCACACTTGCGGCACTTGCAGCACTATTTGGAGCAGTGCACTCTGGGCAGCTATCCCACAGAGCACCTCTTTCTCTTTTGCCGCTAAGACTTGTGGGAAGGCGGAGGGGGTCACGGGGCATCCTGGGTCCAGTCCCAATGCCCTGTGATGCATTGCTTCGCATCCCAGCAATTCCTGTGCTTCTGTCCGCATTTGGCACCATCTTTCAACGGTTTATGTACTGCGCGCCCTGCCTCTTTCAGGCTGCAGGAATGGATCCTGAACTGCTGACCAGTATGCTGCTCGCTCTGATCAACACGTCATGAGTGGCAGTGGAGTTATTCCTTAAACTACAAATTCAAGCGCTGTAATCACCACGGTGTCTACACTGGCACCACAGCGCTGTAGCCCCGGTGCAGAAAGCTCTACGCGTCTCGGGGTGTTTTTTTACAGCGCTGCAACTGTGCAGTTTCTGCGCACTAAGTCGCTTGGCAGTAACCTCGGGAGTTACAGTGCAGAAAGCTGCTTTACTGCGCAGAAACTTGCCAGTGTAGATGGGGCCACAATTCCCATTTTGAACATTATTTTTGCCACTACAATAACTAAAGACTTTATTTTTTGTTGTTGAAAGTTTAAATTATATAGCACAAGATGGTAGTCTCCATGAAATGGTACCAGTTTGCTGAGCTGCTGCAAGCTGCTCTAATTCAACCCCTTTGTATGTAACTGTTAGAACTTGGTTTCTTCTGTACTGTACCTTTACCTTTCCAGAAGTCTGCTTGTCTTCAAAAGCAGCCTACATTTTGAGAAAGTGTTGATGCAACGTTACAGAGCAGACACATAGCATGAGCTCTTAAGAAGACTTGATTTTTGTTTTGTTGCTTCCCTTAATCTGAACTAAAAGTCATAGGGTTTTGTGTACAGAAAAACATAATACAGTCCACTAGAAGGAGCTCAAAGACAATGGAGACATAACCCTTCATCCAGCCTTCTTTTTTTATGGGTTTAAACAAGTCTTTCTCTTTGAGTCACTCACCACCTTTACTGACTGTGCAGACTTTAGTCATTTGTTTCACGCAATCAGCTATTTGTGACAAGCAATTAATTAGTTCAACTTTACATTATTTTTGTGTGAGTCAAGTAGACTTTGATAGGTGAAAAGTAAGATGACACTGCTTACTGAAGTAAAATCTTAATAAATATACTGAGATTGAGTCCCTTCATGCTGCTCTAAAAGAGCCTTCCTTAAAGTGAGTGGAACCTGACCCTATGGAGGGGAGTCTCCATGATATACAGCTGGTGGTGTAGAACTCTACAAAGGCCTGGTTGTGTGTGTGTTAAGGGGTGGAGGGAAGGGTCAGGGATGTGACCAAAATGCACTGCATTACAACTATTTCCTGCTTCACAGGACCTCAGGTCTCTTCCTATTTTTGGTAATTGAGGCACTGGTCCTGCATGGTGCTGAGCAGCACTGGCCTATAAAATGTGAGATCAGATAGAAATGTGGAAGACAGACCAGCTCTACATAATGTGTGTTTTATTTGGGTTCTCCATGGGAAAATGTATGTGCACTAATGGCCAAATCCTGAGCTCAGTCCTGCACATCCTCACCTGCTATATCGATGGGGGTTTTTCCTGCGTAAGGCATGAGTCTGAAGGCTAGATCACTTCCTCCCACAGAAATACACAAGAAGAAATTCTCAGAATCCCTGGAACCTCTCTGTCTGAGAGGAGGGGGTTGGGACTTATGGATTTTGGAGACTACACCCCATTCCTGCTCCACAGATCCTGACTATCCATTAGAATCCTTTTTGTGCAGAGATAGGAGCCATCTTGCAGTGAGGGTTGCTGCTGCCCCTCTAACTCCCTCCCTACTGGCAGAGCACAACTCCTAGGCTTGTCCTGTAGCTACATGGTAGTAGCGATGTAGGAGACCTAGAAGAAGATAATTACTCCTGTGGGAATTCTGTGCCATTATGTGCACACACAATTCATATCCGGTGCAGAATTTTTTTCCCCACAGAAAATACATTCTGCCTAAGAAGCGCTGCAGTTCCGCCTTTCACCCACCAGAGACAGCTATGGCATCAGAACAGCCAGCAGCTGGCTGCGTTCATCACAGCACCTTGCCTATGGAGCCAGGTTAGGACAGACAAGAGCGGGGTACACGGGGCTGCTGGGGGGTGTCACAGACTGGGATTCAAAGATGGGCCAGTGGGGGGACAGACTGGAACATGAGCTCAGAGCTA
This sequence comes from Platysternon megacephalum, assembly GCA_003942145.1. Classification (NCBI taxonomy): domain Eukaryota; kingdom Metazoa; phylum Chordata; order Testudines; family Platysternidae; genus Platysternon; species Platysternon megacephalum. The sequence continues at coordinate 453,577 of QXTE01000164.1, read as the reverse complement.
GTGGGGTGACATCACTGAGCCAGAGGCTGAAGGGGAGGGGTGCTGCAGGGCACATGGGAATGGGGGAGGAGGGCTGCAGGGCCACATGGGGATGGTAGGTGCAGGGACACACAGGGGCAGATGTGTCTGACTGAATGGGAGAGGCTTGGGGTCAGCCAGAGATGCTCTCTAACTCCCTAACAATTCCTCCTCTCCCCACTCCAAAACAACCTGTTCCGTACTTCTCCCACCACACCCAACAACCCTCAAGGTTCACACCCAAGCTCTTTCGGTCTTCCGCAGCTCCTCCGTTACCCCTGACTCCCCCAAGCATTTGCACTGCTTCTGAGGGGTGCGGGAAATACGTTTCTGCATTGTAGTTTAAATGAATTACTCAATGTTCTGTATTAATATGCCTAGTAAGGAATCTATTTGTCAAAAAAAAATTACCTGAATCTTTTTTTTGTCTGTATTGTTACAGACATACTTGCTGACAGGTATTTTGAAATAAATTACCAAAATAATTGAAACTGGCATGATTATATTGTGTGATTTTGACAAATAAAATATGCAGAATCGTGCAGAATTTTTTATTTTTTGGTGTAGAATTCCCCCGGGAGTAGATAATGCAGCTCAAAGGTGTATTACCGATCACCCAGATTTCTGTATTGCAATCCCTAGACTCATCAGGAGGTGGTGCCATAGAGCAGTACCTCCCCAGTCCCTCCCACCAAACACACACACTGCCTCTGCAGAGATCTGTCCAAGTAGATCTCCTGTGCAAGGGCATCTCTGTGGAGCAAATGGATGTTTTCTTCTGTCTTTCTACACTGGCAGAGGGAGGACCATGTGAACATGTGTATTCAGAAGTAGGTCAGTGGGTATTCAGAAGTAGCTCAGTGGTTTGAGCATTGGCCTGCTAAACCCAGGGTTGTGAATTCAATCCTTGAGGAGGCCATTTAGGGAACTGGGGTAAAAATCTGTCTGGGGATTGGTCTTGCTTTGAGCAACGGGTTGGACTAGATGACCTCCTGAGGTCCCTTCCAATCCTGATATTCTATTCTATGATTCTATGGGTGAAGTGTTCCTTCTATAGCACCATATTTTCTTCCACAGTCCCATGCAATTGCACCTCCACAGGAATTCCCCTCGGAAGGAGCTACAACAATTTATGGGGATGGGGCACTAGCCGGAGGGGTTGGATCAAGGGAAGTTGTTTATGGTAGGGAAACAGGTCTAGATAATTTTACGACCAAAAATTATAATAAAGATTAAAGATGGAAAATAACAATTGGGCTGTCCAGTCCACCCCGTTATTGCGGCACTGTTCCCTAGCATACATTTTCTCCAGTCTAGTTTTAAATGTCCAGTCCAGCCCATCCCTCAGGAGACTATTCAACAGCTGAATTCATCTCGCTATCAAGAAGTCTTACCTATTACGTTTTTCCTACTTTTGCTCCATTTCTCTCAGGAATACCCCTTTTGTGACAGCCTAAATAATTCCACCACCTTCTTGGTGTTCACACCCTTCAAATATTTGTAATGTTGTCATAGTTGCCTGCAGTTATGTCTTAGCCAAGTTATACATATATAGTGCTTTTGATCTTTCCTCATGAATCAATCTCTCCGGCTCCCTAATAACTCTTGCTGCTCTTCTCTAAACTTCCTTCAGTTTGTCAATATATTTATCAGAATGAGGTGTCCAGAAAAGAATGCAGTATTCTAAGTGCAACTGACCTTAGAACTTTTGAGAGCAACACTTTTACCTCCTCCTCTGTGACTTGATGCCACTACACATGCAGCCCAAAAATGGAAATACCTTTTACATGTCAGGCTGCCATGCTAATCCGTGTCTGATTTGCTGTCCACTATCACTTCAATTTCTTTCAACATTACTGCTCCCCAGGCTTCATCCTCCCACTGGATGTGTGTATTTCAAATTCCTTTTCCACAGATGTATTTGCTGGCATTTTAAAAAAATTGAATCTCATTTGGTCATTTTTCGAGGTCCCTTTGAATTACTCCTTTCACCTGATACATATTTGCAATTCTCAATTTACTGCAATTTACAAATTTCATGAATGAGGTATTTATTCTCTCATTGAAAATGTTAAATAGGATCAGACTTAACAGAGATTTCTATGGTACCCAATGAGACACTATATATAGTACTTTACAATGGAGTCACTGTAGTGACTGGCTCTCCCTTGTAAGCCTGGTTTTGACTCTTCCTTCCAACTTCATCAGCAGAAAACCATTCTGACTTGCACTTTCATGTATGACCTGTATGCCAGAGACGAATTTCTTGAGAAAACTAAAAGGTAATTGGACAAAATATTTGTGAGGTATGAAAATTTGAAAAGTTAATGATCAATGTTTGTAAAACTTACAAAATGTTTTCTGGAATTCATACCTCAGAAATGGTTTGCTCTACCATCTCCAAATTAGTCTTTTTTCCCTGTTACCTTCAATAAAGAAACGATATCTTTGAGTATTGTAGGAAGGTACGGGTGGTTCATTTTGATGGTGTTTGCTGCAAGTCAAACCGCTGAGAACTGTCAGTGAGCTGGTGGCATTTATAGACTCTGCCAGAAGGAGAATAAATCATCAGGGCTGGGACTCCTGCAACATTTATTAGGGAGACTCACCAAGTCTGGGGAGCTTGCAAAGCTTGCTGCTAGGACTGAGTTTTATAAACTCTGCATGTGTGGGACTGCAACTGGAGCTTATTCCTAATGAAGCTTCTAAACTACTGTGGAACAGAGATTCTGACAAGCATGACTGCAGCTTCTTCCTTGCGTTATTCTTTTTCATAGGAGTTTTAGTCTCTTGTGCCTTAATTATGGTGTAGTTTAGGTCATGACCTTCCTTGATACTGCTGGATTTTAATACTTCCGCCCATTTCACCTAATACTCTTGATTTCATAATTCCTAAAATTTTGCTTTCCCTGAAGATCAAATATTCTTGCACCCATTCCTTACTATGTTGAATTCAGGAACTGCACAGTTATTGGTTCCAAGCTTCTCTGTTGTTCTCCCTTTCCAAAGTATATCTTCTTTTATTAAGTAGTAAATCCTGGCTGGCTTGTCCTCATTGAGGTCTCTTCCTTCATGATTATAAAGTGGGATTCTGCATGGATTTGGAACCTCTTTCATGCATCTTTGGCTGTATTAAAATCCACGGGAATAAGATGTCTTGTAGTTTTGAATACCATAAGCACTGGTCCAGGAAATTTTCAGTCTTTTCCAGTCCTGGTCACGTAGCAGAAGCTCACTGTTGTTTCTCCTTTATTTTTTATATCTTTCTTTGCCTATGTGATTTTATGACTACGCTCTTCATTGTGGAACTGTAAGCTTATTGGCTCTATAAGCACTTCCACCTCTTCTTCCCTTTTTATCTTTGCTAACCATCTGTTTTGATATTCCATTTATGAGGATTATCCTGCCAGATTTCATTATTCCCACAGATAATTAATCCTCATCATTCAAGCAACACTTCTAGCTATTCTTGATTGCTTTCCATATTCCCCCACATTGTGTATTAACATGAATGATGCAAGGTAAGATAGTTAATCACTTCTAAGCTTCAGGGTGTAAGATCATTGTTGAGGATGGGTCAGGATAGAATTTCTTTCCTATACACAGAATTACTTAATTCCCTGGATGCATTGTGATGTATCCATCCTTGCCACTTTATTGGGTTTTTTTTCTGAAACATCAGGTTATCTATGGGACCTAGTCCTGCTTCCATTTCAATAAATGAAGAGAGTTCCATTGACTTCACTGTGAAGGAGACTTCAAAAAATTAGTGAGATTTTAGATATTTCATCATATATCATTATTATTTACAGAAAAATCTATTTTTTAAATAGAGAAGACAAACTATTTCTTGAGAGAGAAGACAAAAGAAACAGAAGTGGGAAATCTAGTAAGGTTGTTCTACTGTAAAACATTTTACAGATATGCAGCCTCTCTTTCTTATATTGAACATCCATCAAATCTATTAGTTCAACCCCAAGGTTATAAAAGAAACAGCAAAATCCTTCATCTCCAGAAAGTGAGGCTTTAAAAATTAATTTAAGATGGAGCCAAACTGAGGGAGCCTCCCTTGCAGACAGGGACTTGGCACTGTATCTGTACTTATGTCTCAGCTCACCTCTTAATGAACAACTCTACAACCCACTGCTTTCCCATAGAGTAATTTATTATAGTTGTGTTAGGTAACACTCAAGTAATGGAAACAGTCTGCCCCGGTTAAGGTTGGAGCAAACCTTCTATTATAAACATGGATTCTAGTTTCCTGTGATTAACCCCCCCCTCCCCCCCCAAAAAATTCTCCAATTAGAAACTCCCACAAAAATCCATGTTTTCCCACAATTAAAATTAAATCTGACAGCGGGAGCCCCGCTGGCTGTGGCTGTTAGCCCAAGTCCTGCCAGATTTTCTGTAAAAGCACAAATTCTGTTTTTTTCCCGTGGCAAATGGATTTCCAGGATCCTTGATTATAAGATGGATTTTGACACTCCCCTTACACTTGCTAGGCTGAATCCTTTCTGCTGAAATTTCACAGACATGAATTTAATCCAGCATAAAGTTTTTCTGGAGAGTTTGAATGAAATTTCACAAGGCTTTTTGGAACAGTGGGGTGTAGGAGGGTTCCAGACAGGTAAGTTTGCAGTATTACCAACCTCAAATGTTTTAAAAGCATGAATTGGCCTGCCAAAATCATGAGATTTTACAAAACAATAAAATTTACGTTCTTTTTATTTGTCTTCTGTTTTTTGCACCTTTATGGGTTATGTTTTGTAGCTTTGCTTTGCAACCATGAAGGCTAGAAGCTTTTTAAAATGCAAGCTGAGATTCTCATATAATCATTTAGTGCTGAGAGCTGGAGTTTGACATATATCAGATGTCGACAGAATTATGAAGTAAAATCATGAAAGTTGACAACATCAGTTGGTTCCAATTTAACAGGACAGCTTGGAGCCATAAGTGTATAGAGGGTGTTCTAAAAAGTGAGGCAATTTATCTCTCTGTTTTTAGACATTTTTTTAATTTATTTTTTTAAACAGCTTACCTCAACACACAGTTTGGCACAGAAACTTCACATTTGGTTTAATTGTCTTTTGAGTTCTGATGCCATTAATTAAATGTGTAGGTATTAGGGAGGAGAAATTATTAAATTATTCAAGGTAGTTTCAGAGTAGTTAGGGTATTGCAGTGTTTTGCACACCCCAATCCAGTTTGTGCTCACTTTTTGGTAACCTACACCTGACTGATGTATGCTTCCCTAAGAACATCATCAGTGCATATGTTGCCTGCCTGCCTACGTGTTTCATGAGCTTCCAGCTACAATGCACACTTTGTAATGTACATATGGCCTATTGTGGATGTTATAAAGTCTGTATATCGCTGATGCCCAATGTAGACTTTTATAAACTATGCATTATCCTGTGGTGAACTTTATAAACTCTGCCTGGGAGTGGCAGGCAGGGAATTAAAGTAGGGAAGAGGCAGTATGGAAGTGAGAGTGTGAGGGAGCCAAGGGGCTGGTTTGGTGTCCGGTGGGAGAAAGAGTGGCCTGGGAGAGATGGAGAAGTGTGGGGAAGAGCAAGATCTTGCAAACTGTGCTAGAACCCCTATGTAGCTTGCAAATTCCATGCAGTCTTCTGTCACTAAATATTTCTAAAAAACATTCATTCAAAATGTAAAGAAGCATGAGGCAAAAAAATTGTTTTCCTAGAACATAAGGACATAAGAACAGCTATACCGGGTCAGACCAAAGGTCCATCTAGCCCAGTATCCTGTCTACCAACAGTGGCCAATGCCAGGTGCCCCAGAGGGAGTGAACCTAACAGGCAATGATCAAGTGATCTCTCTCCTGCCATCCATCTCCACCCTCTGACAAACAGAGGCTAGGGACACCATTCCTTACCCATCCTGGCTAATAGCCATTAATGGACTTAACCTCTATGAATTTATCTAGTTCTCTTTTAAATCCTGTTATAGTCCTAGCCTTCACAATCTCCTCAGGCAAGGAGTTCCACAGGTTGATTGTGTGCTGTGTGAAGAACTTCCTTTTATTTGTTTTAAACCTGCTGCCCATTAATTTCATTTGGTGGCCCCTAGTTCTTATATTATGGGAACAAGTAAATAACTTTTCCTTATTCACTTTCTCCACACCACTCATGATTTTATATACCTCTATCATATCCCCCTTAGTCTCCTCTTTTCCAAACTGAAAAGTCCTAGTCTCTTTAATCTCTCCTCATATGGGACCCATTCAGGGGTGAAAGTAACTTAAAGGACTTACCGGTACGCCGGAGTCCTGAGCGGGGGCGTGGCCTCAACTGGAAGAGGCAGGGCCTTTCAAGATTTAAAGGTCCTGGGGCTCTGGCTGTGGCTGGGAGCCCCAGGGCCTTTAATTCACCCCGGAGCTACCAGCTGCAGAGGCGGCTGGGAGCCCCGGAGCTCTGGCAGGGATTTAAAGGGCCTGGGGCTCCCTGCAGCGGCAGGAGCCATGGGCCCTTTAAATCACTGCCGCAGAAGCCGGTACAGTCTGGCACGGCGTACTGGCTCTTGCCGGTACGCCGTACCGTACTGTACCGGCTTACTTTCACCTCTGGACCCATTCCAAACCCCTAATCATTTTAGTTGCCCGTCTCTGAACCTTTTCTAATGCCAGTATATCTTTTTTGAGATGAGTCCTATAGTTCAGGTTGGAAAAAAATCTAAGGAAAGACCATTTTAAGTCTCTCCAAAATGAAAAATTGTTCGAAGTTTGGAAATTAAAAACTAAAATTCCAATAAATAAATAAACGAGGTGAGTATACTTATGTTTATCTGAAGTCAGTCAACTAAGAAATGTATCTTAGTGATGTGTTTCCAGAGGCTTTTTACTCTTTTTTTTTTTAAGGGGAACTTTAATTTCAAATGTCTGAACTTTTCATATTTTTTGTTTCTAGATAAAACTCCAACTGTTTCTTAATATTTTTTCTGAAAATAGAGAGGATTTCTTCTTCTTTTTTTTTTTTTAACCTTAATTCCAGGAAGCCAAAGTTTCCCCCTTGGAATAATAATATTTTGAACATCTATAGTGCCTTCCATCCAAGGACCCTAAAGTTCTTTGCATGAATAATAATTAGCATTCTCTAGCTTTTAGATGGTGAAAGCACTTTACAAATATAAATTAATACACACAACTCTCCTAAGAGGTAGGTATTATAATCCCCATTTTATAGATAAGGAAACTGAGCAGAAAGATTGTGTCTTTTAGGATTGCCAACAATCCCTTATAACAAGATGTCCTTTATTTTTTCATTTTTGTACAACAAGATCAGGAGCTGCTGAGTGCTGAAAAAGCAGCAAGTACCACCTCTAGTGAATATCAGTGAGCAGGCCTTCTCAGAGGTCCAGAGAAGCCCAATCCATTTCCAGCTTTTGAGGCCTCTAGCCATAATAAAAATAAAAAATGATGACACATGAAAACAAAATAAGGCACACAAAAAAAGTGAGACATAATTTGAATATTTTTTTTATTTAACAAATGCTTTTCTAGCCTTTTTCTGTGCAGATGCACTAATTATTGAGGAAAAATCTAGCTTTCATGCAATGTAACAGTTGATATTAAGCATAGCGAGCCTATTCAAACGCTCTTGTCCCATAGTTGAACGGTGATAGTTCTTTACCTGCTTCAACACGTTGAAGGTGCATTCATCTGAAGCCACTGATGCAGGCAAACTGACAAAAATACGCAATGCAATTGTGATATTAGGAAACATCCCAGAGAGTCCAAGTTTGAGTATTTCTTGAAGCAATTCCTTTGAGGCCCCCTTTGAGCTTGAGTCCCAGGCCAAATGCCCCCCCCCCCCCAACCGATTGGCCCTGTCAGTGAGTACTGCGTATTCTTCTTCTTAATAATGATGATGATTGGGTGGGGGTGCTAAGAAAACAATTCGTTATTTTTGGAATACAATGTTGGCAACCCTATGTCTTACTCAAGAGTCAGTTAGAGCCAGGCTGATCATTTAACATTTATATTGCCTAAAGCAGGCCATGTTGTTCTATGCACTGTACAAACATAAATAACATATCCTGCCCTAAAGTGTTTACAGTTTAAAAGACAAGACATAAAAGGTGGATGAGACAAGTGGGGTAAGTTGAGCGAGATGCAGTAAGAAATAATCATATGATGTGTGCAAATTGTAGCTAGACAGTAAGAGAAGTCATTCAGGACCTCCTGACTTCCAAGCCCTTGTTCACTCCAGTCCTCTAGCAACCCTGTGGCATAGCAGGGAGTATCCACCCAATCTCCTAGGTCTCTGCTCTAGCTAGGACTCAAATTGTTCTCAATGATGCAAGATCAGGCACTCAAACACACAGTCATCCTTCCTCTTAATAATAAAGCTACTGAAATTGAGATTATTTTGCCTACAGTTTGAGCAGTCACTTTGCTTGAGTATTTTCTTTTGCATGTTTTTACAATACAGGTCTGTCTCATCTTATGCGTATTTAACATGCGCGAATTCAGCTTTACGCGGTCGGCAAAAAAAAAGAAAAAGGGAAAAATAGCAATTTATGTACTGTTCCTGTAGCGCGGGCGATTCCGCCCGCCATTACACTCAATGGGATTTAGACTATACGTGGTTTTCGCTTTATGCACTGACTGCGGAACGTAACCCCAGCATAAGATGAGACAGACCTGTACTTCCAATAGGGTCACTCTTCTAGTTGCTCCTCCATGTACTGAACTGGGCTAGAGGAGCTGCAGGAATGGATCCTATTTTAAATTTATAGTGATTGAATTTGTTTTCATGGGGATAATTTTGTTTTAAAAAAAGACACTTTTGAGTAATGTTGCCTGAAATGTATGCAGTCGTTAAGCCTGCAAAGAGCTCTCTATAGCCACAGGACCTTATTCTGACTTTAGCAGGCCGTGTGGTATTCAGCCATTTTGGGCATTATTCTGCTTGCAATTATTGCACTCCTTTGTGGGAAAGTTCCTCTTTGCAAACAGTTTTGCAAACGTTGGGGCCTCAGTTGTCACATAATTTTGTTTTCCCATTATGCAGCCTGCAATCTCTGCAAGGCAGATTGTTTGGCAAGCACATTTTAACAATCATTTCTCTCTACAACTTATTTGCAAACCACGGCACAACTGGCAAGGGAGCCCTGCCCAATCTCTAATCAACTCCGCTGAGTAGCTATTCTACAAAAAGTCAGTTTGCTTCAGGGGAGCGTGGGGGGGAGTTCCGCACCCCTGCTGCCTGTCCCGGTGCCCCCGGCGGGCGCACGCGGGCGGCGTTCGGAGCTTCGGAGGGGGGCGGGTCTGCAGTGGGCGGGGGCGGGTCACGTGATTCCTTTCCTGTGGCTCGTTCGGGGCTGGGGTTGGGTCCCGCGCCCACCGCTTCTAGTCCCGGAGCAGCTCGCGCCGGGTTCAGTTGCTCGCGCGCACTCTGTCTCCATGGCGACCCGCGGCGGGAGGCCCTACGAGCTGGTGGTGTTCGGGGCCTCGGGCTTCACGGGCCACTTCGTGGCGGAGGAGGTGGCGCGGGTGGCGGCCGGAGCTGAACTGCGGGGCTCGCTGCGCTGGGCCGTGGCCGGCAGGAGCCGGGACAAGCTGCAGGGGGTGCTGGACAGGGCGGCTGAGAGGCTGGGTAAGGGACGGGAAGAAGAGGGCGGAGGCCTGACAGGGGCTAAAGAAACGGGGACCCCGGCTCTTCAATTCCCCCCTGCCTGGTCCCCCTCCCCCCTGTGGTGATAGCAGCACCCCCCCCACCCCCGCCATGGCCCGCCCCTGCCCGGGCCCCCTCCGCCCATGGCCCTGCCTGGTCCCCTTCCCCCTGTGGTGGTAGCAATGTCCCCCATTGCGGTGCCCAATCACCCCGTCCTCCTGTGATGATAGCAGCACCCCCACATGGCCCTGCCTGGTCCCCTTCCCCCTGTGGTGGTAGCAGTGCCCCCTCTCCCCCCCCGCCATGGCCTGGCCCCTACCCAACCCCCCCACTTCCCCTCGTGGGCATAGCAGCACTCCCCTACAGGGANGCCCCCCCCCCCCTGGCCCCCCCCCCCCCCCCCCCCCCCCCCATGCAGATAGCAGTGTCCCATGCCCCTCTCCGGCTGTGGCTGGGGCCTTAAGAGCTCTTTTTCCTGTTTCAATCTCCTTTAACTCCTAACGTTCTGGATGGAAGAGGCAACTGGGCACCAATGTTGGGGGAGCCCTTCTTCAAGCTCCTGTGGGTGGAGTGGGGATCCGGGAGTCTGGTCCCCGCAGGCTGCTGAGCAGTCCGTAAGATTTGGGCAGCTCTGCTGTGGTGGGGTGGCCTTGTCATCTGTGTTTGGGGCCTTGAGCAGCAACTGTGATAGCAATTATTATTTGTAATAATAGTCATAGTCTCCTGGCCCCATTAATCAGGCCAAGATCCCTTGCAACTGTTGTGAGGTTGCACAGGATGTTCCTGGTGTTTACCTCTGACACCACTGGGGTTTAATCCTCCTCTGCCCCACAAAATGGAGGGAAAAGTCCTAGTTTGTTAATGTGCTGGAAAAGCATCCCATTTCCTTCCTATCCTTGTTTCTATTCATACCATAAATAAGACAATAAGAACTGTAGTTAAAAGAAAGAGCTAGTAAATTTTATGAGGATAGTAACCTGATAGTACCAGGCTCCTCTTGTAACACTTATTATTCTTTCGATTTTCAGGAAAGCCAGAGCTAAAGTCAGAAGTTGGCATAATACTTTGTGATGTCAGTGACCCATCCTCCCTTGCTGATATGGCTAAACAGGCAGCTGTTGTTCTCAACTGTGTAGGCCCAGTAAGTATCAGTCTTCTAAACAAAGTATCAGAAACAAAATGGACAAACAAGCAATTCACATGCTGTTACAGACAAAAGGCGTTGGTATACTGTAAACATGTAGTAACTGAGTATGCAGTCTTCTAAGATCAAAACACGAGCTGGGAAACTCTAAAAATTAAATATAGTTTCTGGAATAAATAAATATTAATGAGATTGTGCTGCTGCTTCGGACAGTACATTTGGAATGGCTGCTTATTGCACATGACATATTGCACCATAGTTGCATATGTTTTGTTTAGAAAATAAAACCAGTAAAGGCAATTTAATCTACTTAATTATTGTTTTGCATTAATACTAAAAACAAATTTAGATTTATCATGTGTTCTACTCCCCCATTCTACACGTCTTGGCAGTACTTATCTTCCAGCTCTTGCCCTTTGATCTACTGTGGATGAGTTGGCAGAGGGAATTCTGCAACTGAAAATTTAAAGGGATACCAATAACTAAGAATCAGACAACTATAATAGGTAACATTTTTCAGACAGTACTAACCACACAGATGTTTACATCTGAAAGCTTAAAGCAAACAGTTTGTTTTCTGTTTTGACAGCACTTCAGGTGTGTATTGAATTTGAATGTTTCCCCTGTGTAATTAATTTTCCTTGTTGTTTGTGTGAGTCTAACACAGCAATAGAAGAGAGAACATTTTAATTGAAAAATGTAATGTAAATCCACAAAAACTGGCTGAGGAATCTGAAATAGATGTAGTGCCTGAAACTACTTTGAAGTGTTTGTCTTTTAGATAACCAATTACATTTCAAGTTGATGGTATCCCTTTAAATTCCCCCAAAGAATGAGTTCAAGAATTTTAGGTCAGCATAGGGCAAACTGTTCCATTTTGTTGACATATCCTAACAAATGGTAATGCCCAACTTACTGTGATAATTTGCTCCATTTAGCAAAACTGCCTATAAAATATTTGCTTTTATTGCACATTTGCCAAGTAAGATGAATAGCTTCCTTTTCTGTTTATAGTACAGGTTTTTTGGAGAACCAGTAGTGAAAGCTTGTGTTGAGAATGGCACAAGTTGCGTTGACATCAGTGGAGAACCTCAGGTATGTGACATGAACAAATGAATGAATTACCGCTTGAAAACATCAGATGAATAATTTAGTAAAGACAGTTTTATTGAATATATTTGGGTCATATCTTTAGTTCTCACTGATATTCCTGAACAGGAAAAATATTTTCCTGTCTCTAAGCTGTGATTTTTAAATGTGTTCTTAGTTTCCCTTTCTTACTCTTAGCAAGAGTCATTCGAAACAGTGTGGGACTGAAAATTAGGAACTCATGAATTTTAAATCCCAACCTTGACTGTGATGTCATCTGGGGGTTTCATCTTTTGCATTATTTTCCAAACCATAAAATCGGAATATTAACTACTTGTTTTCCTACTTCACAGGAGTGTTGTAAGGATTAGTTAATGTGTATAAAATGCTTTGAGTACATAAAGCACTATATAAGTGCTGATTAATAATACTGGGTACAATTTTCAAAAGTGCTCAAGTGACTTAGGAGGCTAAATTCTACTTTCAGAAATGATTTTAGCTAAATCGTTTGGGAAATCTTGAAAATTCAAAATTAGTAAAATGTCATATCTTCTGGTAGGTTCCCTAGATATAGATTGTAACTTTTCTCTAAGATGGGTTAGTGGTCTATGCTACACATGTGAAATACCTCATCTCGCTGGAGATTCAGGTTCAAATTTTGGTAGAGTTGACTCATGGAAGTGTTTTAGAAGAGACCTTTAAAATGTAATTCCTTTCTGCTGTGTGTGCGCGCATTAAACATTCCATGTACACTATTTTTAAGAGTAGGGATTTGCTCTGATGATCTTGATTAAAATGCTCCCTCCCTCCCCAATTGAGCAATGTAATACAGTAGCTCCTCGCTTAACGTTGTAGTTGTTTCTGAAAAATGCGACTTTAAGCGAAATGATGTTAAGCGAATCCAATTTCCCCATAAAAATTAATGTAAATAGTGGGGGTTGGGTTCCAGGGAAATTTTTTTCACCAGACAAAAGTCTCTCTCTCTCTCTTTTTATATATATATATATATATATATATATATATATATATACATATACACACACACACACACAGTATAAGTTTTAAACAAACAATTTAATACTGTACACAGCAATGATGATTATGAAGCTTGGTTGAGGTGGTGAAGTCAGAGGGTGGGATATTTCCCAGGGAATGCCTTACTGCTAAATGATTAACTAGCACTCGGCTGAGCCCCCAAGGGTTAACACGTTGTTAATGTAGCCTCACACTCTACAAGGCAGCACAAATGGAGGGAGAGGAGACAGCATGACAGAGAGAGAGATGCGCATTGCCCCTTTAAGTACGCTGACGCCACTCTAAGTACATTACCTTTTTAAGTAGATCAACAAGTTGAGACTGCAGCTGCTGGCAGCAATCTCCTTCCGTCCTGAGCCCTGTCGTGTCCCCCCCGCTCTATGGAGATGGGGAAAGTGGGGGGCAGGAGCAGGGGGAGGGGGACACCCTGACATTAGCCCCCCTCTTCTCCCCCCCCGTACAGCAAGAAGGAGGCTCCCTGGAGCAGCTCCAAGGCAGAGCGCAGGAGCAGCACATGGCAGTGGGGGGAGGGAAAGCTGAACTGCCGGCAATTGATAGCCTGCTCGGCGGCTGCTGCATAGGGAACTTAGCGGGGAGCTGGTCGGGGGCTGCCGGTCCACCCTGGTTCCAAGCCCCCACCAGCTAGTTCCAACAGTCTGCTCTTTCTGCAAGCAGTGGACAAAGCAGGTGCCAAACAACGTTATAAGGGAAGGGAGCATTGCGCAACTTTAAACGAGCATGTTCTCTAATTGATCAGCAACGAAACAACATTAACCGGGACGACTTTAAGTGCGGAGTTACTGTATGTGCCTAAAAGATGCTAGCGTCTGCATTTCAGTGACTCGGTATATGTATATAGTCTTCCAGAACTTGGAGATGATAAAGATGCTATATAAATGTGAAATATGGCTGATCAGATGTGCTTTCACAGTGGATAGATAAGTAAATATTAAAGGTTGATTCTTTGCTGTCTTGTTCTGCTCCCTTAAAATAAATGATAGTTTTAAGTTCTGTTTTACCAGAGTAATGATGCTTTAAAAAAAAAAAAAATCTAGTGAGATTTTAGGCCCAATCCAACAGAACATTTAGGCATGTGCTTAAAGTTAAGCACAAGTAGTCCCATTTACTTCAACAGGACTACTCTTGTGCTTACAGTTAAACACATGATTAAATGTTTTGCTGGATTGGGGTTTAAAATCTCACTTGAAAAAATCCCTAGCTGTCATGGTAGTTTAGGACTGGAATAAATTGCCTAGGGAGGTTGTAGAATCTCTGTCATTGGAGATTTTTAAGAGCAGGTTAGACAAACACGTCTCAGGGATGGTCTGATAATACTTAGTCCTGCCTTGGGTCAGGAGATTGGATTAGAAGACCTCTCAAGACCCCTTCCAGTCCTATGATTCTATAATTAAAAATTATAAAATGTTCTGTTGGTTAGTGATATTAGCTCTTAATGGCTCATAATTTTCTGTATGGTATTGGTGTAAAGGAAAAAGAGGAAAGCATAATTATGCAGAATTAATCACTGGCCTTATGGGGTGGCCAGAATGTAACACTGTATCTCCCACAGGAAAGAGAACAAAGATAACTTTCACTGAAACACCGGATTTAAAATATTTCAAGTGTTTCTGTGAGTGGCTTTTCAGTTGAGCTATTCGTTTTCAGTGTCTAAGATACATATCTTGACTGTCTTATACTTTACACAAAGATACGGTGAATATGTTATAACTAAAGAACATTGAATACTGTAAATAGATACATTTGTGGTCTACTGCTATACTGTTACCACCAGATGAGACTTGTGTTATAGACAAATATGTGTATGATGTGGAGTTTTATGAATAAATAGGCTTTTATTTTATTTAGAATATAAACCGTACTTCTTCGAGTGATGGTCTCTATATGTATTCCAAATGTGGATACACATGTGTGCCATGTGCCGGAGCTGGAAGTTTTTCAGCAGCAGTGTCTGTTGACCCGCACATGGTGACGTAAGGCTCCCTTCTAAATGAACCCGAAAAGGAGGAGGTTCCCGCTGTGTTATGGTTAAAGTTAGAATTAGTTAATTTAGCATGTTTCCTTGACGTTCAGATTAAACCACAGTTCAGGATTATTCATCTTAAAATGTTTGTATTTAATATTTTTCAGTTTCTGGAAGGAATGTATCTGAAATATAATGATAAAGCTGCAGAAAAGGGGGTATATGTCGTTGGAAGCAGTGGCTTTGACTCTATTCCAGCAGATATGGGAGTCTTATACACCAGAGACAATTTGAAAGGTGATTTATCTAAATGTGACCTTTATCTTGATAGTTATGTTGGGCTGAGAGTCACAATCCTTGATCCTGGTTTGTTTGTCGTGTGTTTATTGCTAAGGCTCAGATTTTGTCACGGATATTTTTAGTAAAAATCATGGGCAATAAACAAAAATTCAGGGAAGCCTCTGACCTGTCTGTGATTTTTACTAAAAATATCCCTGACAAAATGGGGAGGGAGGAGGGTCCAGCACCCACAGTGGCTGGGAGCTCTGGTGTCTCCTTGCGCCCCCCTCGCAGCGTCTGGGGGGGTCTTGCCCACTGCGGCTGGGCAGCTGCGGGGGGTCCCCCCGCCGCTCACTGGGGCTGGAAACTCCAAGGTCCCCTTGTTGCCTGGCTATTAGGAGCTGCTGGGGGCCCGCCAGCAGTGGCTGAGAGCTGTGGGGTTGCCTGCTGACAGTTCCAGCCCCAGGGCAGAAAATGTCACAGAGGTCTCTGGAAGTCACGGATTCCGTGATCTCCATGAAATAATCGTAGCCTTATTTATTGCTTATCAGAGAGACAGTAGTAGATGTTGGAGCCATAATATACTCTGTCTTTCTGTCAGTGTCCTATTGTCACTATTTTGTCTTTAAGAAGGAAAAATGTGTAGAAGCTAGACTGAAACGATTAAACTCATTTCAGCTGTAACTTGACCCCACTCTCAGTTATGGATTCTGTGTCCAGTAGAATTGCATTTAGTATACTGAATACCTTTCATTGTGACCTTCCTTTAAAGTGTCAACACAATTACTCACATAAGTGACCCCACACTAATTATCTTTTTATAAATTTTTAAAAGGTGGTATCTTGGTTTTAAAATATAGCAGACAGTAAATTAAGATTTGGGAGAGAAAATTTTGTTTTGCAGTTCATTACCTAGCAAAATGTGAAATATATACAATAAGTTAAATGCAGTGGAACAAGTTGATTTATAGTATGGCACTCAAAAGGGCTACCAAATTTTGTGACTTCATCTCTAAATTTCAATAGCCTACATAATGCTTAATGTCAAAGCAAAGGTGAAAAATGCTTTGGGCCTTGACGTTGTCTTTTCCCTTTTTTTCTTTAATTACTGAGCTGTCCTTTCTTTATATAAAACAAGGATGGCAGCTAGTGAGTGAGGATAATACCATACACTCTGATAAAAGCACTTTGCCTATGGTACTCAATGTGAGTAAAATAGCCTTGGCTTACAATCTTACTTTATTTTCCTTGGAGATAAAGTACTTCAATACTGGAGTCTTACTTTACTCTTCCTCCTCTGCTAGTGATGTCAGTCCAGATGTGTCCCTCAGTGGGTGAACTACTGTATGACTGCATATGTTATGAACTACTTTTTTTACACTTTTTTCCCCATTAAAGGTACCCTAACTGCAGTTGAAAGTTTCCTGACTGTGAAATCTGGACCTGAGGTTAGTTTGTTTATATTGTCTTCTAAAATTGCATACTTATTAGCCACAAGCGTACATAATATGAAAATTACAAAGCTTGTGAGACAGCAGCTAACCAAATAAATATTTTTTACCCATAACCAAAATATCATATCCTTTGTAGCAGCTTTGCAAAACTGCCATGAATCTATATCGGACCATGAAACAAGCTAGATGCCAGCCCTTTGTGGTGGTGGTGATGAAAAATAATTTTATTGGTCTTGATGTAACTGATAACTAGTCTTTTGATTAAAACATTTATCATAGCAAGGCTCATTTGTAAAGAGTTGGCGGGGAAAACATGTGCAAAATACATTAAAACATAACAACCTGAGCTGCTGTCAGTAGGCCAGTGCCAGTATATTTTTTAATGCAGCTGGTCGTGCATGTAAACATAGTATGAGAAATGTTAAAAGTAGTAATAAGGAAAGTTTCCCCAGGCTAGATTAAACATTAGGTCAGGATTTTAGATACTGGAGTAGTTACAGTTTCATGGTATTTCACTAGGGTTACAGTATCCATGATGGAACCTGGAAGTCAGCTATTCACGGCCTTGCAGATCAAGACAATTTGAGGAAGCTTCGAAAGCAGATAGGATACAAACCTCTCCCAGTCATTGGTGCAAAACTAAAAAGAAGGTAAGAGAAACTTATAATACCAGAATTTTGTTTTGTTTTAATCTCTTTCCCCTAGAGCTTTATAATTATATTATATTTTAATATAAATTTCTAAAAGAAGGAATGTTTCCTGTCTGGTATAATTGGATGAATAACTTTTTTAAATAAAGGCTTAATGTATCTGATATTTCAAGATAAGGTACAATGAGGGGGGAAAATGCATCAAAACTGATTGGTTTTTTGTAACATCACTTGTACTGAAAGCTTTATTAGAGAAACTGTTAGGAGCACCTTTTGATCCTAGATTTACTGACTTAAACAATCACATTTAAAAAGCTCTTACTGCTATGGAAGGACAAAATGTTGTACAGGCAGTAAGTCAAATTCATCCTTTGGTAATGCAATTGACTTTGGTTTGTGGTAGGGATAAATTTGGCTCAGGTTTTTGGATTATTTATTACTTAAATCCAAAGGAAAGAGAGAGTATGGGGTAAAAATGCTTACAGAAAAAGCTCTATTTTTGTCCAAGTTGTTACAATTGTAAGTCAGTTTTACAACTTGCTAAGTTTTGAAAAGAATAGCTATACAGGTGACATTACTGTAAGTGAAGGAAAATATTAATGAATGTTTCTTCTGCCTTCAGAGGACTAGTGTTTTACAGTCAGGAATTCAAAGAGTACTCCATTCCATTCATGGGATCAGACGTCTCTGTTGTAAAACGAACTCAACGGTATTTGCACACAGATTTGCAAGAAACACCTGTAAGTTTGCTTTTATGTTTATAAAATCAGTGTTCTGTTGTGTTCTTTGTAGGACTTTCAGTTGAGTGAAGCATCTCTTCAGTTTCTCTTCAAATCAACTATCTTCAGACTAGACTGGCTACAGATTTAGGGTTGCTAGAGAAGGGACAAATACATTCTTTTCCTTTACCGAGCTTCAGTCAAAGAAGTTAATAGTTGGGGGGTCTTGTGGGAGAATCATTTGCTCCTAGAATCTCAGCTGGCAGTGGTGTCCTAGTTTTTTTGTTTTGTTTTTTTACCCCTCCCCACCCTGCAGTCTGTGCTTTGCTAGCAGGGTACCATCTTTCGGGTGTGGCTCTAATACCATTTCTTCATGAATCTTGTCAACTGTAGGCTAAACTACTTAACACACTGTGTGCAGATTGTCATCTTAGTGTTGTGAGCCTTGTTGTACAGTACATAAAATTGGCCTCCTCTTTGCTTTTGAGCGCAGTTTAACATACAGTTAACCTATAAATCCTTATAGGGTCTGCACCATGCCTATCTAATGCTTCTCTTTATATACCTTCCATACAGATGAGAGAGCGAGATGAACAAGTTCTTAGACTCAAACTTTGTGGGAAGAGTTTTCTCATTAGAAGTTCTTGACCCTGGAACTTGCCTCTCTTGTCAGTTCATCAGAGTAGGTGTTTGCTCACTTTGGAAAGTAGGGTAATGTTCATCTACTTCTTCAGGTTTTTGCTGGAGGAAGGCTGAGGAGTGTTTCACTTATAAGACTGGGTGAAGCAGTTGGGTTAGAATATTGTTTATGCTCTTTAGAGAAGTATTGGGGCAATTTTAAGTTTATTTCTGTTGTTTTTTTGGACATAGTCAAGTGTTGGAAGTATATATAGTTAATAATTTTCATTCTAATTATGATGTAATTTATGCCCAGAGGTTTAGGCGGTTGGCCCATTATTACAAGCATAAAATATAACAAATTTTGACTCTAGCCCATTCCATGTGATTCTGCACCATTTTAAACATATGTTAAGATAAGATACTGATCCATATTATGCATTGGCCTTCATTATTTTAACCTTACTTACAGCATCAAACACTCTTAAAAATAGCCTCTTTTCTAGTTTAGCATCTTCTAATGGTTTCCTATGTGCATTAAGGAATACTATTATTTCATTCCCTACTCCCCGCCCCCCAAACTGTCAGGTCTGTGTAGCATAGCAAGTAGATTGTGATCAATGTAGTTTTAAGGAGGAAGAAAAGTAATGTGTGTCTGGCTTACAATCTGTTTTGCACTGTTCTCTTGTTTACAATATCCCCTCTCTACAGCTTGTACCACAAAATTATAGTTATTCTCCCCTTATTTTTTCTACTCACTGTGAGTACTGAAAATGCAGCATTAGTCAGAGATAGTTAGAACTGAGTGTATGTGTATATCAGAAACGGTACAGCAGCACAACTGCAGCGTTTCTAGTGTAGATATTTTGTACAGCGATGGAATGGGTCCTTCTGTTGCCATACTAAATCCATGTCTCCGAGAAGCAGTAGTTAGGTCAATGGAAACATTTTTCTATTGACCTAGCAGTGTCTATACCAAGGCTTAGGGAAGCTTCACTATGTTGCATAATGTGTGAAATTTTTCACAGCCTTGGGTGATGTGCAGTACTTAAGTGACCTAACTTTGTAGTGTAGACCAATCCTAAAAGTTGTTTGAAGGTTCTTCAGAATCTTTCTGCTGTGGAATATCTTTTGACATCAGCACAGTGGAATAGTTTTTTTCGTCTTAGATAAGAGCTGAGAGGCAAGTAATTGTTACGTAAATCTTTTACTGAAAACGTATCATTTTGTGTTCCTGTATTAGGTGCAGTACGCGGCTTATGCAACGGTGGGTGGTATTGCATCTGTTATTAAGCTGATGCTTGCTGGCCTTTTATTTTTTCTTCTTGTGAAGTTTAGCTTTGGAAGAAATCTCCTGGCAAAAGTAAGTATTGTTTTTCATTTTTTAACATTTCAGACATGCTGGCCAGTTGCTTTTTCTAATTTAGTTTTGGGTTTTCTTTTACAGTACCCAGAACTTTTCTCTGGTGGACATTTTACAAAGAAAGGACCAACACAAAAGCAGGTAATTTAATTCTTTCATCTACAGTTATACAGCATTTTGGTGTTTGCTTTTATTATGCAAATTACAGTGCAAAAGTCTAGAGTCTGCCACTTAGAGGTGTGTCTACACTGCAATAAAAAGCCCATGGTAGAAACGCTCAGTGCCTGAGTTAACTGACTTGAGCTCTTGGGGCTAAAAATTGCAGTGTAGACAGTCGGGCTGGAGCCTAGGCTCTTAAATCCTGTAAGGAGGGTTTTAGAGCCCAAATATCTACACTGCTATTTTTAACCCCGCAGCCCAAGTCAGTTAATCTGGGCTGAGAGACTAGAAAAGTTCTTGGTGCAATATATATTGTTATGCAAAAGTATAAAAAGTGAAGTACGCTTGCTAGATACAAATTGTTGTATTACACAAAGAAATGGATACTCTGTAAATGAATGTACTTCTTGTCTTCTGCATTGCAGATAGATGGATCATCCTTTACAATGACATTTTTTGGTGAGGGATACTGCGAGGGCCAAGATCCACAACAGGGCAAACCAAATGTAAAAATCTGCACCCAAGTGAAAGGACCAGGTAAAGAAGCCAGAATGTTTTATTATGGTCATCTTAAAAATTCAAGGTCAGCTGTTTGTCATGTACCCCTCTTCTACTGACCATTATTTTTAGCATTGTAAAGAGTATTTGAATATAGCTGGAAGCCCTTGTATAGTTGCCAGCTGTTATAAAGAGGCAGTGATGCTGGAAGGAAATCTGCTTGTGGGTATTACATAAGCAAGATGTTAAACTGGGGAAATGAAACCACTAGATGTAAATAACACTACTACAATTAAAAACATTAGCTTACTGCCTTAACTTATGGAGGACTTCCATTTCATGTAGCAACCTGGAATTTCAACACTAATTGCATCTCACTCTATTGTTATTCCAAGGCTAAACACAGCCATTGCTACTACCAAGCTACATGATTTTTGGGAAGAGTGCCTGTGTACTATTATTAATTTTGATGGAATATAATGGGCACAAAGAGTTAAAGGTGTTATATGACCCTGTCAAACGTTAAACAAGGTTGAGGGTTTGGTATAGAGAGACCTTAACCTGCTTAGCATCATGGCAAACACATCATTAGAAATATTTTTAATCCTTTATTAAAGTATAGAAAAGAGAGAAAAAAACAGTTAACGCTTTTATTTTAGCAACATGCCTTGCTCCCTTTCCCTCTAGCTGGAAATTTTTAAAAAAAGGACTCCCCCATCCCCGGTTGACAGGTAGTAATAACTGTCTTGGGGGGGGAGAGTTAGTTGGGCTGTTGCTGTTTTTAAATCCAATCCCATTTCCTAAAAAACAAAATAAGACACACACAAGGGGAAACAAAAGAACAGCAAAAATACTCACTTCCATCCTCGCTACTGGAAAAACACTATTGCACGTGGTTTTATCGGCCACTCTGAGACCTGGCAAACTTGTACAGGTTTTAACTGCCTTTTATTAGACAGAAGGAAAAAGGAGAGGGCTAGACAAGACATAAGAAGGGAAAGGAAAAGGACACACACAGTGTTTGTAAAAGAAAAAGTCTTTTATCCCAGGTGGTGGATGGGTGGAGGTGGTGTTATCTGGGTCCCTCTCTGGAGCAGGAAGATGAAGGCCTAGTTGTGTGTTATGGCAGATCCTGGTGTCCCATGAGACAGTGGGGGTGGAAGCCATGATGGTAAGTCTCTCTGCAGCTGTTGTTGGCAGACAGCTGCTTCTTGATTTCCACTTCCCTCTCCAAAAAAGGAGTGATGGGTGGAATAACCCATCCCCTCATATTGTCCACTAGTTAGGCCTACTTCCAGTACAATAAATCTTGATTTTTCATCCTACCCTTCTGATGTTCACTCCATCCTTGAGTTATAGCAGTAGGCCTTTTTGTTTGTATTAATTCAGACTGTCGCCTTTTTGCATTTTTTCCCATCAATATATGTTTATAGCTTATTGTGACATTTTATGAACTTTTACTCATATGTCACAGTTGAGCTCACCATTAAGGTATATTTGTAGGCCTAATTATTACAACAGTACTACTTATCAGAAACTGAATAAATTTACATATTAGTCTCTCACTTCCTAGATGGAATAAGCTAAAAGTGATGTGAAGAGAGAGTACTTGCATGACACTTTTGTGATTGTTACAAATTGGCCTCATGCCTTACTGTATAGTCACCAGTTTGTTGTAATTGGACCCAACTGCTGGGTCCCATGTACTTCTAAGCTGACAGTAAGGGAGTCTAGGGCTCACTCCTAGGTACAGACATCTTGTCTGATGCCCTTACTTGGGATGTGGATACTAGGGCCCAGCTGTCCTAGACTATGAAACCAGTGCCTCAGAACGCCCAGCTGGCCTATGGTCACTCTGGGCTTCTAGTTTAACTTCTTTGGGGACAACTTGGGAGGAAAGCAAGGAACACAGGTTTAGCCAAGTAGTTCTTTTCAAAGATCTGTAACTCTTGGCTGCAAATAAATTAAGTCCTGAAATGTACCTTCCCTGAGTCTCATCTCACCTTTTCTGTGTGTGTGTGTTATCTCTTTCCTGCAAGTCCTTAGTGCACATGGCCGGGGTGAGGCCCTTCCTCTTAAATATGGCCTGTGTGCCATGTGCTCATCCTGGGAAGCTCCAGATCTACCAGTCATGCTTATTCTCTATATAGGGGCCTGCAAGGAGGAGACTATTGGTCCAGGGGGATGGGCCCGTAGTCAAGACAGTCAAAATCAGTGGCCTAGATTTCAGTCTTAGTGATAGGGAAAAGTTGTAAGTCGAATTATTACAAGACTAATTGTGAGCTCAGCTGTAAAATTTATGTGAAAGCCCATAAGTGTCAAAATAATTTACAGTAATAAATGTTGATAGGAAAAGTTGCAAAAGGGAGACAGAGGGAATTAGTACAAACAAAAGGATCTACTGCTATAACTTAAGAACTGTGTTAAGATCAGGCCTGCTAAACAAGAAGTGTGGAACCAGAAATCAGTGAACCAAAGTTAGGCCTAATTGGTGGACAAAATTTTGAGGGGATGGGCTATTCCACCCACCATTCCCTTTGTGGGTCTTTAAAGAAAGACAGATTAGCTAAGAGCAAGCCTCACCACATGGCTGCCACCTCCGAGTCTTCTGGGACCTGAGGGACATCCTAGATAACACCACCCCCTCTACAGCTCCAGCTGAACCCCAAACACTGATGAAATAGGACCTGACTTCAACAGCAGCATCAGTCTCTAAACTAACTTTCTCCCCCAAAAGGTCAGTTATTACCATCTGTCTGCCAAACAGGGCTTTTTCTTTTAAAGATTCTCTCCAGCTAAAGGGAAAAGGAATGTTGTTAAAATGAAAGCCTTACTTAAAGCATTTGAATTGTAAAGTATTAACTGTTTCCTTCATCCTAAACATACTTTTAAACCTTTTATTAAATGTTTCCCCCATGGTACTAAACCCCGGTCCATGTTGAACAGTGACTGGGTTATAACACCACCTTTGGCTCTCTATTCCATCTAATTATATACACCAGCCTTCATCAAGCTGTCCCACACCTTGTTGGTGCTCAACAGATAGATATCTACTCCGTTATCACATTTTTTGCAGATGCTGGCTATGTTGCTACAGCAGTAGCAATGGTTCAGGCAGGTGTAGCGCTGCTAAAGGATGCAAGTTCTCTTCCTAAACAGTGAGTCTTTATTTTCCTATGTACTGTATGTGTGCATTCAGACAGGGGCTCTTTTTAACCCCCTGGTCCTCTGTGCATTTAAAATGGAGCTGGAAAACAAACATCCAGGAAACACACAGCATGCTCCTTATGTATCAATTTTTTTCAATAGAGATTGATGTGAGCTGTCTCTTTACAAAATCAACCACCTTAAGTTTTGGAAAAACCCCAAGCCCAGCAAAGCTTTCTGTAACTCAGTGCATAATTATTTGTAATAACCAATTCTCACATTTAGTATTTAAAAAATAATTTTAAATTAATCACTTTAATTCTGATAACTGCATAAATATATATATATATATATATTTATTTATGCAGTTATCAGAATTAATCTTCTAATTACAGAAGATAAGACTTAAATAATTTAGCGATGTGGACAATTAGCTCTTTAGTCTTTCCCCCTACTGCCCTGGGGCTGCTTCTCTGGCTGGCACAACGGTAGTGTAGTTGAAGAAAAGTCACTGCTGCATTCAGGGCAGAAGAGAAGCATAATTAAAATTAACTTTTGGTTAAATATCAGTAATTACAATATTTAAAATCTTAAACTAAATCATTTTTTTGTATAAAAGTTACTTTTGAAATGCTTCAGGGCTGGCCATGCTGGTAGAGCTCTGTGTGAGAGAATTTGTCAGTGATCCCTGCCTTCCTGGAGGGATTAACATCATCACAGAGAGAGGGTCCTGGGGCAGCAAGAAGCAGGGAATCGCTGAAGAGCTACTCCTGGGTCTAGGACCCCTGATGCAGCAGCATTTCCCTGCCTCCTGCTGCTTTAAGATCCCTCTCTGCTGTAGAGACAGTCCATCCATGAAGGCAGGGGTAAGGGCTGTGTCAAATCCCCAAAATGAGCTTGCATCATCACAAGAGTTCCTGTTGCAGGCACCAAAATCCTGTCTCAATTAACTACAGTGCCAATGCTTATGAATTAAGACAAATGGTTGTATCTTCGGTAGTCAGAGGATAATTCAGTCCTCAAATTAGATGCATTTTACCTATTTTAAATGTCACAATGATCAACTAGTGGTACTTCTTTTAATGGTTTTATAATTCATTTAACAGAGGTGGCGTATATACTCCAGGAGCTGCTTTCTCTAAAACAAAACTGATTGATCGGCTGAACAAACATGGCATTGAGTTCTCTGTTATTAGCAAGTCAGAAGCCTGAAGTTTCAAAATAATTCCAAGGAAAACTACAATTGCATGATGTAACATACCAAGAGCTTATTCAGATGTAAAACCTAATAAAAACATTTACAAATCAGTTGTATTGTTGCTAACAATAGTATTAAAAGGATTATAGCATTTTGTGTAGTCATTAGTGAACCAGCTGATGCACAGAGATTAACACCACCTTATGCTTTAGGAGTATTAGAGGAAATTACTGCTTCAGCATCTATTTAGATGCCAAAAATTATAATCTTGTATAAATGAGAGCTGCAAGAGGTTAATGGGATGCATGTGTGTGTTTTAGGTCTGATCATCTATAGAATTTTAATAGGTATTAGAACTCCAGAATGGTAGATTAGGGGCAGTAGTTGGAGAGCTTTTCAGATAGCATAACAGTAGGTTCTAAACATCAATTTGTCAGTCAAGGGATTTATGAAATAACTCCATTTACCACTGAAGGGCCTGGATAACAAGTGCCTTAGCTAATCAAGCCATTACTTATGACTATTTAAGGGAAGGGATCACTTATTTGTGCTGTGGTCATTTTGTATGATTTGGTACTTTTAAAAACAAGACACTTCAATTTCTTGTAATTCTCAGTAATGGGCTTTACAGTAGGAAAATCAAACTCTTTATTTCTAGGAGTTACACTGAAAAACAAGAAAATAGTAGATGGAGCAATTAAGATAAAGACAGTTAATACAGGTCAAACAAATTAACTTACATGTTATGTAAGTGCAGAAGCTATCAGGATAGGTGCTTCATGCTATAAATCTTATTCATGTGATTCTAGAGATGTGGAGGGAAATACTTTTGTAAGTTGAGTTTCAAAGATTTAGTATGACAAGCAAGCAGCTTTGGTCCATCTTTGTGTATGGTACAGTATATGACTTACAGCACTTAAAATTACCCCATATTCTAAAATTGAAGTCTCTGTACAAATTATCTGGGTAATTAACAGGAAAGCTGAGCTGCTTGGTCTTCCACCAAGTACCGATTAAGGTTGTGGTTTGGCTAGCCACCTACAGTTGGCACACTGCAACGATTAATGAGTAAGTCACTGGTGCTCAAGAATTACTTATGCCATGCTTTCTCTCTTCTTTTTAACTATAAGAGCAACATCATTTTTCAATCTGCATATGCTAGATTCAAGCTGCTCCCCAAAATCCTTCAACATATGTGATTGTCTCTCTGTAAAAAGACGTAACATCTGCAGGTTATCTTCTTCCTGTAAAAGACCAATAAAATTAATGAGTATATATTGGACTCAGTGTGCATGCTATTTTATACATCTTTTCCTTATGGATGTCTTAGAGTGGCATAGTGGTAATTAAGGCAGGAACTAAAAAATAGAACAGTAAATTCTCTTGAAAGGCTGGGACAAATCACAGTTAAATGGGGGAGGGGAATACGATTTCTGTGTTATCACAAGATTGAAGACAGAGATAGGTAGATCACTACTTGCTCTGGCCTCTCAGGCTCTGTCTACACTGCGTACCTTACAGTTTTTCCTACTATCTAACCTAAATCTCCCTTGCTGCAGATTAAGCCCATTGCTTTTTGTCCTACGTTAGTGGACATGAAGAACAATTGATCACAGTTCTCTTTATAACAGCCCTTAACATATTTAGACTTATCGGGTCCCCAGTCTTCTTTTCTCAAGAATAAGACTTGTGAGCCTAAGGTACTGACATCCTTCCGTACTGCTGGCTGGAATAAAACACTCATTTTCCATTAGACAAGTAAGTGCTTAGCTCCTTGCATTTGAAGCATCAACAGCACGTGTCTTTACACTGTTAGAATACCCAGCATGTTAGAAGAGATCTACACTTTGTGGACCTTGATATTGATAGTATAGCCTCACAAAGAACATGGAGGAGAGGAAGTTGGTTCCAGTACAACTATAGGAAGGGAAATAGCAACAGCAAAGGACAAGATCAGTTGTATCTTCATTCTTAGGTAGTCAAAGCTCAGTATACCCACTGGTTTTAAGTCATAAAAGAGTACTGGTTCTCATTTTTGAAAACCGCATAAAAATCATACATACCGGGGGGCTGCTGTGCTTCAGCTTCAGGAATTGCCCTCTCACTATGTTCATGTTTTGGTAGAAGACCTTAAGAGCTTTAGCAAAATCAGCATCATAGCTGGTCCGATGGTTGCACATCTGGTCAGCTTCCTTTGATGAGAGAGGCTGTTTGGTCATCTTAATTGCCCTTTTATTAGGAGACTTTAATTTCTTACCTAGAATGCAAAACAGGAGGGATTTTATTAGTTACTAATAAAATAAAACCTAGACTGACAGAGAAAATATTTTGTTCTGCATTTTTATATTGTCATTAGATGAAAGTGATGAAATTTCATCCATATTTTTTTCTCTAACGAGAGAATAAGGTTCAGTGGCATATAAACAAACTCTCAGCACCGAGTATCAGAGGGGTAGCCGTGTTAGTCTGGATCTGTAAAAAGCAACAAAAAGTCCTGTGGCACCTTAAAGACTAACAGTTGTATTGGAGCATAAGCTTTTGTGGGTGAATGCCCACTTCATCAGACGCATGTCTCAGCACCAACTGTCCCAGGAGGCTCTAACCACAGTACACCTTAACCATAACAGAAGCATGCAATTTTATGGCATAGTTCGTGTTTTGCACTGACTTTCATGGTGTCCTGTCTCCCATTTCTTCAGTTTATCTTTAAGAAATACATTTTCTTCCCTTAAAGCTCTGTTAATATCTCTGAGAAGCTCAGTCTCCTCTTCCAACTTCAGCAGCTTCAGGTAAAGATCAGATATCTGGTTAGTTGTGCCCTATAAGAGAAAACATTCAAGTATCAATACCAAGATGGATTTTTAGCTATCAAGGCCTTCTACAGATGGATATAAGGTTTTAATGGAATCATGACCTCCCCCCCATGGAAGCAGTTATGTACCACACACATTGTTCACACTAAGTCTGAGGAGCAATTTATACTTCAATCCACTGATCAGAAATGTCATAGCATATGAATATTTATTCTTTGCTTGATGTGCCACCACTGTGATGTGTAGGGCCCATGTACAAATTTTACAGTCACATCATATCTGCCCATACAAAATCCTAATCACCACTCTGATTCAGCCGTTCACTCTGTTTTAATGCAAGATTATTTTTAAAAATCAGTGTCATTTGACCAAGAGAAATTAGACCAGATCTTAACAGGATAAAGACTGTCTTTTGCAAGTGTGTACAGAAATACTGGCTATCTAAGAGTGACTACAGTATGAAAGGTAGAAAGAGAAGCATTTAAATAGGAACTTCAATGGTTTGTTTTTTTAACTAATTAGGGACTACGTGACATCAATTTACCTTTTTAGAAAATCAGGTGCTGCAGGTCCTGCATTAAATGATCCAGAGGAAGCAAGAAAAATAAGATCGCAAATGCTCTTATTGGAAAACAATGTGCCATCCTAAATAAATTCAAATTAATTGACAGCAGAAAAGAAAGAACAGGTCTATGTACAGCAAAGCACCTATATGATTTACAGTTCTGTTACTTGGTCTACAGGGACACTCACTTGCCTTTCATTAATTAACACTATGGATAATGATGCTGACCTCTTTCTAAAGTGTTTCGAGAGCTGATGAGAAGTGCCATGTAAGAGCTAGGTATTTATTATTATTCAAGTGGTCATTCATTTTCTTTAAAATGTAACTCAAACTGTTAATTTCTCCAGTTGAAATTATCATAAATGACGAGCTAAAATAACTACTGTGCAACCAGTTCATTTCAATTAGATTTTTATTAGCATAACAGGCTACACAAGTGTTACCAAAGTGTAAAGAAGAGTCAGACCAGATTCTCAGCTGCTCCAATGTCCTCTGAGGTTGCTAATAGTAGTGGCCAGAGGAGTGCTACGCTGCCTGTAGGAATTCTGAGGTCATGCTTGTTTCCTTCTGGAACGTACAGGTCATGGGACTGCAGGGTAGCCCTGGAGACCTTTCATGAATGGAGTGCCTCATTAGTCTGAATCAAAAAGTGAATTGCCTTCAAAAGGAAGGTCCTCAAGGGTGACGTGGACCTCCCTGGGCATTCTCGATACCTGGAACCAGGACGATCTCTTCATTGCCATAGATGTAGCCCTGGTGCATGTCACCGTATCAGACGTGTCAAGTGCTGTTTGTAGGGAAGTACGAGTTATCAGCTGCCCCTCATTCAACATAGATTTTAACTCATTCCTATGTTCAGGAGTAACCCTGTCCATAATTTGAGACAGCATGTCCCAGTGTAAATACGTTTTGTGAGAAAGGTTTGGTAATTAGCTACTTACATCTGGAGGCTGGGTGACTAATAAGCTTTATGTTGATGTACATCCAACTTTTTGGGGTCTTTCTCCTATGTGTTGATTTGGGGGGGCCCTTGTGGTTTGGACTTCTCCTGGACAGCTACTACAAGAGATTCTGGTACTGGGTGAGAATAAATGTATTCCAAGCCCTTTGCAGAGACTTGGCCTGTCTACATGCTTGGATATAGCTGGAATCGATGCTGGAGTCTGCCGTGGTCTTTTGCAGGCTCCAGCAGCCCCTGATTTATAGGCATGGCAAGGTGCAAAATGCCCAGCAGTTTGTGATTTCTCTTGCACCACCTCCAATGATATGTTGAAAGACCCTGTGATGTATCTAATAAGATCCAGGAACACCTTAGAAAGTGCCAACTGGAGAAGAGGACAAGGGGTTCACTGCCACATTGGGAAAGATGAGGAAATTGCAGCTGGGATTTGTTCTTTGAAGGGTTGCAGACGTGTAATCCACTCAGCACATCGAAGCAGACGTGCACAAGCCCAGTACACTGAAGCTGGAGAACTTTGCCTAGCAGTACCTGTAGGAGCGGCACTCGCGCTCTGTGGCCCTTACCCCTTCTTCGGCTATTTAAGGGCAGTGCCACCCCAATGTCCCTCCCCCTGTTCCTTCTCATCACCTGGAGCTGGATTCAGAGCATTCTGTGTGGTATCTCAGATTTTGTTGTACATAGCTGAAAGTTATTTAGCTTAGTACTACCTTAGGTTTAGTTCTAGTTGTGACTTTGTGCAGTCTATATGGTTTTATAAAAATATGGTAATGAGTGACTATAATGTAACTGAAATATGCTTCATAAGGTAAGGTATCATTACGAAGCTTATAATCTACTGAGTGTGATCATCCTATTTGTGTAAATGTATCACTCTTGTATCTGGGACTAGAAATATGAAATATAACTCTGAGGGCCTATTGTAAGTATGCAAAGTGTGGGCCATTAATGGTGGTTTGGAATCTTAATGGCTCCCATCAACCAGGACAATTGACTGGGGCTCTGTTTGCAAGCAAGCCTTCCTGTGAGTCAGGCTGGGAGGAATGAAGGCTTGGGGTCTTACAGTGACTTGTGATCATGTTACCTGAACTGGAATCCATCTTTAACCTGGTGCTTTTCCACTGAGGGGGGGTGGAAACCCAGAGAGAGACAAAGGATTCCCGCCTTATGCAAAAGATATATCAAGGGGTGGAACAGAACAAAGGGAGAGAGGAGCTATCATGAAGAATCCCCTAGCTACCACCTGAGCTGGAACAAGAGCTGTACCAGGGGAAAGAATTGTGTCCAGTTCTGGAAGGTGTCCAGTCTGAGGAAAAAACTTACTGAAGCATCTCTGAGGGTGAGATTATCTGTATTCAGTTTGACTAGACATAGATTTGCGCATTTTATTTTATTTTGCTTGGTGACTTACTTCATTCTGTCTGTTACTACTCGGAACCACTTAAATCCTACTTTCTGTATTTAATAAATCACTTTTTACTTATTAATTAACTCAGAGTATGTATTAATACCTGGGGGAGCAAACAACTGTGCATATCTCTCTATCAGTGTTATAGAGGGTGAACAATTTTTGAGTTTACCCGGCATAAGCTTTATACAGGGTAAAACAAATTTATTTGGGTTTAGACCCCATTGGGAGTTGGGCATCTGAGTGCTAAAGACAAGCACACTTCTGTGAGCTGTTTTCAGGTAAACCTGCAGCTTTGGGGCAAGTAGTTCAGGCCCTGGGTCTTTGTTGGAGCAGACGGGAGGGTATGGCTCAGCAAGACAGGGTGCTGGAGTCCTGGGCTGGCAGGGAAAACAGGAGCAGAGGTAGTCTTGGCACATCAGGTGGCAGCTCCCAGGGGGTTTCTGTGATCCAACCCATCACACTAGTAATTAGTTAGGATAGATTGTTATCCTGGTGCAATACCCTCTCCAGAGTTTTAACATTGTTCATTCCCAATATGACCCTCCACATGGTGCCTGTGGTGCTTGGGAGAAGTGCACATTAAAGAAATGTGCTCCATCTGCACATCAATCAAGAAAAGAACACAGGTGTTAAGGGACTTGCACTTCAAGCAGCACCTTATGGAGCAGGCCATGAGACCCCTACAATGCCGGGGACCTCCAGGACTGTCCGGCCCCTCAGACAACTTCAGAACCGAAGTGAGCGGATGTTCCTCAGTCAGACTCTGATGCCTTCCCCAGGAGGGAGACAGGATCATTCTCCTTTCTCTGGTCCTCCAAGGAAAAGGCCTCACAAAATGGACTGCAACCACTCCAGAGCTCAGCAAGATTCTGTCTCCTCTTCCAACAGTGCAGACTGATACCGTGATTCTTCTGGTACACAGGATGGAGCTGGAGCATTTACCCACTCTCAGGTACTGAGGTGGCATCAATTGGAAACTGTAACAAACTACGGTACTGTCCATGGGATGCCCGTTGAGTCCAGTACCGATGACATCAGCCCTAGTTCTTCCCACACCATTGCCATAGTAGGCAGTATCAGACTTGCCTTGCCTCTCTGTTCCTGACTCCTCAGTTATTCAGGAGCATTCAGCTGATGGGATGACTTCTGTGTGGTCCTCAGTGCTGCCAGGATTGATTGCAGACTTGTCTCAACTGTCTGCACCATAATCTGTATTGTATAAGGCTCAGAGTGGGCAGCCAAGGTTAACCTCCTTATTGGTACAAAAGGACCCTTTGGCATAATTACTATCTTCAGTACCAATGAGGACTGCAGGGCAGAGCATGTCTAGAAGATCAGTAACAACCCAGCCGTCAGTGTTGTCTTCTGTTTTGGTACCAAGTGGAAGTGCGATTCCGCAGTCCTCAAGGCATTGACTTCTGTATCTGCCTTGGTACTTATGCAACTGGCGTATTGGGCATCAGATGAGGCTAGATGTTTGCTTGCTCCACCTGCAGTGGCTCCCATTGCCTTCGAACGACTTGGGGGTTCGTCAGGATTGAGCTCAGGGACATTCTCCTCCTGTACCTTGGCTTTGAGACATCATTTTTGTAGATTGTCAAGACCTCCTATGGATCACAATCAGTATTGAGATTGGCACAGCTTCCGCAGTAGGGACTCATGGACCGGTGCCTACTGGCCATCAATGCCATATTCCTATCACCAATGGCCTCCTTGGAATCCAGGGGTCATTCCTTGATCTGAAAATTCCCAATCTTCAACACACTCCAAGGCAAGGTCATCCAACCAGTCTGTGGTATCCCCTCCTCAGCCACCTATATTGCAGACTCAGATGGAGGCTGCTTCCTCAGAGCAGGTTCAGCCTGAGCCACTTGTACAGGCACCTGTGCTACCGCAGGAGGTTCCAATGGCTCCGCTTCTTTCATCTCCCTGACACCGAATGAGACTGCGGCACTGGACTCTTCCTTTCCAGGGGCGGAGGATTTGAAGTTGCATCAGGATTTCCTGAAGGGAATGGCTTCAACCTGAGTTTGTGCAGGAACATACCCACAAGCTGGAGGACATTCTGCAGTCCTCCCTATAAATGAAGCACTGTTAAAACCTGCAAAGAGTGCTCTAATCTCATCTGGCCCATAACTCTCTTGTATAACAGCCGCTAATGAGAGATTGTGGCAAGGAAGATATAAGTCCATGCCTAAGGACAAGGATTCTACTCATGGTATTTCCTGATTCGCAAATCCAAGAGAGGAGTGGGATCTGTTCTTGATCTCCGGGGTCTCAAAAGGTACACCAAGTACATGAGATACTGAATGGTGACCCTAGCTACTATCCTACCAGCTTTGAATCGTGACTGTTGTGTTGCTCTTGATCTTCAGGATACTTATTTCCATGTGGCAATTTTCCTGAGCCACAGAAGTTTCTGAGATTTGTAATCTCAGGGCAGCATTATCAATACACAATGTTCCCCTTTGGCCTCTCCTCAGCTCCTTGGGTTTTAACCAAATGCATGGCTGTAGTAGTGACATTTCCCAGGAATAGAGGAATACATGTCTTTCTCTGCCTGGAAAACTAGTTCAAATCCAGAGATCAATTTCTTAATCATGTCTGGTTCACACTGCATCTCTTCAGTCACTTGGGTCTGATCCTAAACAAAATCAACTTTAGTACCAATGCAAAAAATTGAGTTCATTGGGCCCAACTAGATTCTACAAGTTGGTGGGTATTTCTACCAAGTGAGCAATTTCACACAATTCATCATCTGTCTGTGTCCCTCCAGTCTTATCCTTCCCCTAGGTATCGTGTATGCCTGAAGTTGCTAGGTCATATGGTGGCAAGTACATATGTAGTCCGACATGCGAGTTTGCGTCTTTGTCTTCTCCAGGCCTGGCTCAAGTTGGCATATTGCCTAAACTGTCAGTCATTGGGATGAGGTCCAACTGAGGTTGAGCTATGTCCAATGAGGCTTACAGAGAGCACTCCATTTAGGTATGCCTCTAGCTTTCTGAGAGAAGGGGTGACATGTGGAACATCACTCAGGAATGTGTCTCATTCCTAATCAAAATAGGCAACTAAAGTGCCCATCATTAGGTAGTGTTGAAGCTTCACTAGAGGGGCAGATTTTGAAGGCCGAGGATTTTGTTTATGCTGTATTGCTAGCACCCCTGTACGGGGGCGGGGTCTAGCCTATAACTATATATCTAAACAAAAAGACAATGGGCAAAAAAGACTAACACTGTCACACAGGGTCCTCTTATTGCCAACTGGCAGAGGGCACAGGGGTGCATAGGGTCTGGTATCTACCTACTAGTTCACCAAAGAATGTCATGTAAGGTGTCTACTGAAAGCCTGTGTCACACTGGTCATCAGAATTATTGCAAAATGTATGTACAGATATGTGAGGAGTTATGTATCTATATGGAAAATTATGTTCTCTAGGTTGGTAGTTAATGGCAGGTCACCAAAAGGGGACCACATACTCTTGTCAGGCAGGAGGGAAGAGACCTCTCTCTCTCTGGCTGGTCATGTGCTAATTGGGTATTGTTCAGTTCACAATCTTGCCCATTTACAGTCTGAGCAAAATGGCAATCAAGAGATTGCGGGGGAGGAGGGGCTGCAGGAAAAAAACAAAAACAGGAGGGATATCTTCTTTACAAGTAGAGTCAATGAATTTTTGGGAGTATAATGGTATCCTTCATGGGGGGCCAAGCGGCCAGCTGGCTTATTTTATGAATGGAGGATCACAGCCAGACTTGTTGCTAAAGGCTGGGAGGAGAACTTTGAGTGAGATAAGACATTTTCTTGTCTAATGAAGTTTATGAGTTAAGTTTAGGCTCTAGAACGCATGTTCTGATTTTATTTTATATGTAATCATTTGTTTCCAATATTTGTGCTTGCTCTCGTTCGAATCTCTGTTCTTTGTTAAATAAAATTCTTGTTTTCACTATAAACAAATCGGAGGCCTTGTCTTCCCTACAAAATTAAGTTGACCTAAGTTAGGTCGACATACAGCCACCGCAGCAATTACTGCCGGGGTTCATGTCCACACTACGCGCCCTCTGTCGATGGTGCACACCCTCACCAGGAGCACTTCCACCGACAGCTATGTGGGGCATTGTGGGACACTGACTGCTGGAGCCCCCCGCCCTGAGGCCGACAGCCCAAGCTGTCAGCCCCACGGCCATTGTCATTAAAGGAGTCTACTAATGTATCCCAGATTAAGAATTAGTTGTAACTAAACTATGTAACAGTGGTGCTTTCTAAAGCATTGTCTGAAGCAGGTCAGCAGCTAGAAGGCTGTGTACTGTAGCTGTTTGATAAAACTCATGAGTGGACAAGATGCGTTATCTAGGACAGTGATTCTGTGCTGTACATATGGATCACTGCCTCACATGAAGTACTGCATACTTCCTGGGCCCCATCCTGCAATCTTTAATCACTAGAGTAGTCCCGTTAAGGTCAAAGGACTATCTGCGTAAATAACTACTCAGACCCGGTCTACACTAAAAAAAAATTAGGTCATCTTAACTACGTTGCTCAGGGATGTGGATTTTTCCAACCCCCCGTCAGTGCAGGTAGTGTCTATGCTGAAGTGCTACAGCAGTGCCGCTGTCGCAGTACAAGTGTAGACAAGCCCTCAGGGAAGTAAAAGCTTGCAGGTTCATCAGATCCACTGATTTTATCAAAGAATGTTACTAATAATTTAAGTGGACTCACCAGACCAATATCCTTTGCAATCACAGTTTTTGGATTATCAACTATAACGGCGCCCTCGTTTGTGACCATGTCTTGTAGGGAGTAGTCCAATTCAGTGCACCCCTCTGCATTGTGGGAAAGAGCCCAGTTAAGACTGTTGTCACACTCCTTCACTACTGTATCTGTGTTGTAAATCAGTTGAAATATTTAGGGAGAAATAAAAATAACTTCGCTCCAAGCTCTGACAAGTCTTTCTGAGCTTACACCAGTAATCTCCATTTTCTCAAACTTGCCTCCAACATATAACATTTGTATAACAAATCTCACATCATATGTTTGATTCTTTTAAACAGACACATCAACAATTAAACATCTAAACATCTAAAATTTCAGACACCAATTTCACAATTAGCTATTCTAAATACAGATTTTTAGGCCGTGTCTATACGTACACTGCTGCAGCACATCTGGGGAAGATGCTCTCTCCCATTGGCGTAATAAAACCACCTCTGTAAGCAGCGGAAGCTATGTCAATGGGAGAAGTTCTCCCGTTGACATAGCGCTGTGCACATGAGCGCTTATGTCGGTGGAACTTATGTCACTCGGGGGGGTGTTTTTTTCACAAGGAAGATGCATTTGGGGAGACTTGGGACTGGAAAGGCTGTTGGGGTCACCCTGCAAAGAGTAACTAGGCTGCTGAAAGGCTTGTGGGATGGCTACTGGTGCCAGGGAACTGCACCATAGCTGCACAAAACATAGGCCCTCAAGGTTACCGGTCTGTGTAGTCCCCAGAATGTCACAAGAACAGTAAAGATTTTTTTTTGGAAAAATGTTATGAACTTTCATTCCCCTCTCCTGTTACCCATCCTCTTCTCTGCCATTGAAAAATAGAAATGGGGGGGAGGGGGGCGAGAGGCATGAAAAGATGGAATCAGATTCTGCCAGTTAGTCTGGAGCCACAGATGACTGAAGGGGCATTCATGAAAAATTCCCGGAAGCCTGTGACCTGTCCCTGACTTTTACTAAAAATATCCGTGACAAAATGGGCAGCTGTGGGTGGAACTCCCAGGGCCCCCTGCAGTGGCTGGGAGCAGCAGGGATCCCCCTTGCCGCCCACGGTGGCCGGGAGCGGCGGTGGATCAGTCTGCCGCTCCCGGCCGGTGCTGGCTGAAGTCACGGAGATCTTTGGAAGTCTCAGAATCTGTGACTAAATCGGAGCCTTAGTAATAAGTAATGCCACAGCACCTCCAGGATGTCCTGACCCGATCTATTATACCTGAGATAGCAGTGCAATCTAAGCACTCAAACCTCTGAGATTTAGGGCCCAAACACACTGCAAAAAGCACTACATACACGCACTGCTCGCTTCTGTGGCTATTGGCATCCATGTTCAATCATCTTCTATTTTTAGTATGGACTGAACAACTTACTGGCCATGCTAGGGAACAGTAACTTTGTCTTAGATTATAACATGAGGCCTGGATCAAAACCTAGCGTATAATATATTCCCTAACACAGTCAGGGAACTGTCACTCTGTCCATATGAATGCTAAACAATAATGTAAGAACATGGATGCTCTTAACAATAGTACCAGAGCACATTTCTACTTTCACTTCTAGCCGGCAAACCAGTCTGACAGGTTGACGCCCCGGTCCTGGCAAGTGTTTGCTGGAAAAAAAATCACTAACTCTCATGAAAGTGAATATTGGTATTTACAAGCTGTGGTATTCATGCCGTCCCACTACAGACACTGTTCCTCCCACCCTGAAGAGTAGGGGACTGAGAGTAAGGACTAATGTCTAATCTAGGACTACACAATATGTTTCTCACTCTGACAATGACTTGGAGTACGGCCTTGGGAAAGTTATTTAGCCTCTTTGTACTTCAGTGCCCTCACTTGTAAAATGAGGGTAATAATGCTTATCTACCTCATAGGGGTGTTTTGAAACTTATTTCATTAATGTTTCTAAAGCAATGAGATTCTTCAATTTGAGATGCCCCAGAGCTATTTAACAGAGGCTGCTTTTAGCATCAAATGATGTAAATGATTGGATCCTTCTAGGCTAGGTTGACACATTCATTCTAAGATGGTTACGCCAAGCAAATTCTCATCAGTCTTTCAGTGTTTAAATACTGGACGAATATTGGATTAAAGTGTCACAGTAATATAAGTGAGCATGCTCTGTCTTGCCATCAGGCAGTTTTATATTTGAAAAGTATGCTAGAATATGGTTTGATTCTATTTACAACCCGCAGCCATGAAGAACTATGCAAATTAAAAAGAAATATTGTAAAGAAATACCTTGAAGCCCCCACAAGTCAACAATTAAAGCATTTTTTTGTAAATAATTTAAAAATTTGTGGGATGCATTTAGGGCTGAGAAGTGGACTCTCTCTTCAATCTTAGCATTCATGTTTTTCCAGACAGGCTTTGTGTAGAGAGAGTGTGGAAGATCATAAACTCTGTACCTAGGGGAATGAAACATTAACATAAAATGTAAATAACTGCCCAGTTCAGTATTTGAAAAGGTCAGCTATTTGAACAAAGAAAATGCAAACAAAAGAATTATGGCAACATTTTGAGGTCAGCTGTTCCCTCTTGTTGAATAGAACACTTTGTGCAGGCACACACCAACCACGTTATGTGAAAATATTACTTCACTTGATTCATTTTCAGGGTTTATTTTGTTGACTGTAGCAGTTTGTCACTGAACATTTTGTCACCGTCTAAAAATGCATTTGCTTAAACAGCTTTAATGATACAAGATTTTATTTTGTATTATGAAGCTTAAAGCTTTCTGTCCTCCCAACCCCCACCACTCCACAGGGGTGTTTTGCTCCCATTCACTGAGGAAATTCACCTTGGCTTGGAGCAAATGAGTTCAAATATTCCTATTCAAGGCAGGGCTTGCTCCTATTAACATGTCCTTTCAGAGGACAGCTGAGATTTTGAGCCTGTGACATTAAGTAGATCCTGCAGCTTAGAGATCTAACAGAAGATAGTAGTTCATGCAATTTGGAAACTTCTGTTAGGATAACTATGAAACTGCTCTTGCTTTCACCAACGATTCCAACTGAACATACTGTGAAGGAGGCAGTGAACTAATGAAACCCCTCACCCTATCTGAATGCCCCGCTCGGTGACTTCTCTAAGCCATTTGACTCCAAGGCACTGTAAGATGTGAATCTGGAAATCAATTCTTCTTCCCAGCAATTCCAAAGGGTCAATGACCATATCATCCTCTCCGAAGGCTCTAAAAATGTAGGAATAAGGATATACATTGTCAAATCCGGCTCAGCTTTCACAGTAAATATATGACAGTGACATTAGTGAATGAATCAGGTCAGTGAGGAGGAGGCTGGGAACAGAGGAGAGGACAGCTGTTTACACACAAATATTCTGGTAACCACCTCTGATAGGAAAGGAAACCATTTGGAAGGGACTGTATATTACAAAACTAGCTCATTTCCTTTGCTACTGGCACTCCAAGACGACAAGATTAGGAGATAGGCCTGGTATCCTTTGAAGGAGCGAGAGAGACAGGGATTAGGAGAAAACAAAGAGAGGGGGAAGGGAAGTGCAACAAGATCCTTGAAAGACAGACACAGAATAGACCAAAAAAGCAGGAAGTATAGAGGCAGGGAGGAGAAATGGACACACAAACACCTTCCAAAAATATTTTTCCACTCTGTCTTTACAAACAAGTTCCCTAATTCAGTGGATTACAACTAAACTAAAAGGTATCTGTTTAACCCCAACTTTATCAAGCTATAGAGCTTTCGGGTGGTGCAAAGCGAGGCTGAACCATGAAAGCAGACACGAGTTAGCTTAGTACACTCTGAAGTGTGGTAAACGAAAGCACACAAAGGCACTTTGTAAGAGTAAGGGTACGTCTACACTGGAAACTTCAAAGCGCTGCCACAGGAATGCTCCCGCAGCAGCGCTTTGAAGTGCGAGTGTGGTCGCACGCAAGCGCTGGGAGCTCTCCCAGCGCTCGTTAATCCACCTCCACGAAGGATTAGCTTCGAGCGCTGGGAGTGCGGCTCCCAGAGCTCGGAGCCTGTCTACACTAGCGCTTTAAAGCGCTCAGACTTGCTGCGCTCAGGGGGTGATTTTTCACACCCCTGAGCCAGCAAGTTAGAGCGCTATAAAATGTAAGTGTAGACAAGCCCTAAGAGAGCCCACATGGGGAGTTAGAGTAATTAGTGAGCTGTAAATTCACACCTTAGCTTGCTGTGCACTAACTTCCCAAGTAGACAAGCCCTGGAAGTAAGATTCTGCATTAATACTGACTCTCTTTTCCCCTTACTGGCCCTGGAATATAAACATCACTTAATA
The DNA here is from genome assembly GCA_003942145.1 of Platysternon megacephalum. Classification (NCBI taxonomy): domain Eukaryota; kingdom Metazoa; phylum Chordata; order Testudines; family Platysternidae; genus Platysternon; species Platysternon megacephalum. The sequence continues at coordinate 413,811 of QXTE01000164.1, read as the reverse complement.
TCTAGTGTAGACGGGGTTCAATGCCTTTACAAGTGTGTTAGCTGGTCAAGCTCTACACTCGGGGCTAAGTGGTATTTAAAATAGTGCTAATTAAAACATGTTACCAACACATTTTTTTAAAAAAACACGACTTCTTCCCCAGTCTAGAAAGGATCATCACCTGCTGCTCCCACTACTCCAAGCATTCCAGGTCAATTTGTGGTTTGGTCTGGCCTTCCTGTGTTTAACAACCTTCAGTTATGGTGATGGCAAATTTGCTTAGAAATAAACTTCAAACATCAGACAAAGCTGCCGTTCATGGGGTGGGGCTCTAAATTTAGTTGGTCACATGATTTTTTGGAAACCCTTACTGTCCTTGACCTACAACTACCCAGAAGTGTCACTGATTGAAAACGGACTAAAGTTTCACCTCTGTGGTAAAACCAGCTCTGCTTCCTACAGAGCAGAGCTACACAAACCACAGCTTGAGAACCACTGGTGCAAAACATTTGTGTTGTCTCTTTATCCCCTCAAACCTGTTTTATCTGGAGCATCACCAGTGCCTTCTCCCACACACTCCAAAGCTTCCCTACCTAAACATTTCCGAGACAGCTGAGCTCAGTGGCATACTACCTCATGTACTTAGGGTGCTTTGTAATCGTTATTCAGTAGCTGGTAAAGTGTGACAGAAGATAATGGGTAGTTATTCATTATACGCTTTGTTCCTCTTTCCCAGAAGGTCCAACAAAACGTCACATATTTTCAATTTTAAAGTCTCCCAGTAAGGCCCTTCCCTGCACAACCTATCTCCATCTGGCAAAGAAGTCTGGTAGCAGCTCCCTCTAGAGGTTCATCAGTGTGGTTCTTTCACTTAGCTAGGGTAGGACCCTGGTAACAACACAAGGGACTTCACCTTCCCAAGGGCTGAGCAGCTGTCATCGTAGCACCCAGGGAGATCAGGACAGACCTGGACATCAACAGTATTGACACATGGCATATTTTTCCCATGTGCTAATGTCTTTGGGTCAAATCCTGCTCCCGTTTATACCTGTGCAAACCTGTTCGAATTTCACATGGCCTTTATATTTTCCTCCATGTGTTTAACCTCTATCTCCTTCCAGACATATCACCTGTGAAATTCCTGAATTGGATTTTTTGTTTTTAAGTGATCTTAGATAGGAGCTAGTTCAAATAAGGAAAAGGCAAACCTTCACCTTCCATCACTGGAACACGGAGCTATATTTATAAGTAGAATAGCTTCCTCCATTCCTTCAGAGTTCAGAACTTCTGTTTGTTCTTCCAGCTTCATGCAGTAAGCAAGTGACTGAAGCCAAATGTGAGCAGATCCTAAATGAATGACCTCAACAGGATCCCAGAAAGGGTCGCGGTCTTGGCCCACATACACATCTTCTCCATCTAAAAAATGCTGGTAAATGTCCTCCATTAGGAATTTCCTGTTGATGAACTTGGCCTTAGACCACACCCACACCTAAAAATGCACAGGAAAGATGATAAAATGAATGGTCATGGGTAGGGCCCTACCAAATTCACAGTCCATTATAGTCAATGTCATGGCCATAGGATTTGAAAATTGGTAAATTTCACATTTTCATCTCTTTAAATCTGAAATGTCATGGTGTTGTAACTGTGCGGGTCCTGAGCCAAAAGGGGATTGGGAGGGGGGGGTGTCACAAAGCTGTTGTAGGGAGGTCATGGGATTGCCACCCTCACTTCTGTGCTGCCTTCAGCGCTGGACTCTGAAGGCAGCAACCACAGAGCTTCCTGCAGCCGCAGCAGGTTCCCGGAGGTGGACGTGGGTCTGATCTCCCCATGCTGCTGGGAACGCCCCAGCCAGGGGCTCCTAGCTGCTAGTCCTGGCCGGCTTGGGAGGGACAAGACTTGCTTTTCCTCTGCACGGCTGCTCTTGGGTACCTCTGCAGAAAGCTCCGCACCCCACCCCCCAACTCACTTCTTGCTCCCATCGCTCCACAGCTGCAGGGGGAGAGGTACAGGGTGCGCCCCCCCCCTTCCAGATGCAATTATTAGCTTGTTTCAGTAAGATAAAGAAAGGTCATGTGAACGTGACAAGATTTATTGATTGGTGCTTTACAGCAGCAAATAACACCCAAGGCTCAACTCCCTGATTGGTAGATATGGGCATCGGAGAGTTTTGTAGGGTAGTGATCTCAATTGGTAGCCTCAAACGTGTGAACCATTGCCTTAAGTTAACAAAAACAAGTGGAAAAAAAAAAGTTCTGGTTTCAAATGTCATTAATTGAATGTCAGCCTGGAGCATCCAGCAACTGTGTCCAGGGGCGGCTCTAGGCACCAGCAAAGCAAGCAGCTGCTTGGGGCAGTCCATTTGCAGGGGCAGCAGCCGGCAGGGATCCAGCCTGGGAGCTGAGAACCAACAGGGGGCCCCGAGAGCTGTAGTTCCTTGGTTAGCTCCCTGCCTATAGAGCCAGCCCTGGAGCAGGGAAAGAACTACATTTCCCAGCATTCCCTTGGCCGCTATCAACAGGAAAGGGAGGGGGAGGGAGTATGGTAGCTGAAACCTCATGCTGCAGCTTGCTGTGAATGGAGAGCTCACTGCTAGAACAGGGTGGCACTGTGAACGGGGAACAAATATGCCCAAGGAGTAGAAGGCTTTGCCCCAGAGATCCCCTTCAGAAGACATCCCCAGACTGGATTAGGGATACTGGTGTGACCTCACCTTGCAGCCCCCAAAGAAAGAATTGGGTGGACTAAATGGACAGTGCCCCTCTCTATCTGAAGCCTAGCAAGGGAGGTATGTGGATCCCACTAGAATTTAAAATGAAAAGTAAGGGAGGGGAGGCTCTACTGGACCTGGGCAGCTTTAGATACAGTACCAGGCACGTAGGAGGATTTCCACTTCTGAGCCATGGAAGCAGAAATTGACTTTTCCTTTCCAGATTTAGCTAATATTCAGAAAGGGAATCTAGCACCTGCCTTCCAGATTTGAACACCTCAAAATTCAGGAGTGCTCAAGCTCAATTTGGGCAGCTGTTACTTCATTTCTCCCAAATCAAATATACTGATCCACTGTAACTTGCTGTAGAAAAAGTAGGATAAAATTGAGCAAGAAATGCTTCCCAGTGGTTTTTAGGACTGGAATTGCTATTTTCAACAGCCATTGCCTTTTTTTTTTTTTTTTTTTAAAGTTTTATTTGTTTAAAAGGAAGACAGTGATATTGCATTGGCAAATTCCCCACAGAAACAAAGAGTGGAACAAAAGGATAATAAAGGCACCTCAACTTTTCCTCATTTATGGAGGACAGTCTTATAATATGCATCCAGATATCCTCCAGTCACACACACTGAAAATTGTTCCACTTTACTGCAGTTCTGTGACCATATGGGAACCAATCCTGTCTGTGTTCTGTGCACTTCCAAAATTCCTGCTAAATGGCCCGTCCTGGGAGCGAGTTACCAGTGACCCAGGGCTGGGGCAGAAGGAGGGTTCAGGTGGGGGGGAGGGAGAGCCCAGGGCTGGGGCAGCAGGGGGTGCGGGTGGAGGGGGCAGAGCAGGGGGTGCGGGTGGAGGGGGCAGAGCCCAGGGCTGAGGCGGCAGGGGGTGCAGGTGGGGGGAAGGGGGGAGCCCAGGGCTGGAGCAGCAGGAGGGTGCAGGGGGGAGCCCAGGGGTGGGGTGGGGGCAGCCAAAATTTTTTTTGCTTGGGGCGGCAAAAAAACCTAGAGCCGTCCCTGACTGTGTCTTTCTTCATTCCCTGTCTCTATGCTGAACACCCCTGTCCCTATACTGAACACATCTGTCCGCGTTTAGACACGACTCTCTCTGCATCCACGGAGTTGGTTGGAATTGTCAGACAGCGCCAGGCTAGGCTTGCAAGATGGGGGATTCTGCCTTCCACTGAGTTCCAAAACTGTAGCATAGACAAACTACAGTCTGCTTCTTTCACAATATTTTTGTAAGCAGGCATCTCCAGCCTACAATTCTTATCAAAGCCAGGAGCTGCATGAAGTGAGCTGAAATCCACCATCAACAGGTGCATTTGTGCAGGGTCAAAAATATGCACTGCTTTTAAGAACCTTGCTGCAGGTTGTTGAAACTTTTGAGCAGTTTTTGCTACATCGCTTGACTCTTCCCCATAGCAGTAGTATTGTCTGAGCTTCTTTGCCATGCAAAAAACACCTGCTGAGCACTGGCATTTAACTCAGCATTGTCAGAGTGGTTTTCGTTTGACTGTGCTCCAGCCCAGAACAGTACATCCATTACTTTGTGGTACCCTTGGTGGGTTCTGACATGTCGTGATTCAAACCAAGTGATTAAGTCCATGAGTCCTGTGGCATTTTTAGCAACAAACTGAACTTCCTCATTCAGCTGATCATCATTTAGAAGGGTTGACAGTTCTGTTAAAACCTGCGTTTTCGGTGTCAGTGTCAGCTCTTCTGAGAGGAACTCAGAGTAGTACTTCAGGTGAGCTGCATGGTATTATACAGGCCAAAACCGGGAATTCCAACGAGTAATTCTGGCTCTGGGGGAAGTGCAATTTTTTGTTCCCGAATTTCAGTCGTATTTGCAATGTGCTGCCTGTATCGAAGTTTGCAGTTAGGGCAGTGTTAAAAGATCTTTTAATGTACCTGACCAGTTATCAACTTTACCAAACATCTCCACAGCTCACTGACAAGAGAAATTATATGTGCATTACATGTAATATGCACAGCATTTGGCATTAGATCTTGGAGAACCCATTTTAAAGATTTCGTCATGTAAGTTGCATTGTCACTTATGAAAGCAGATACTTTGTCAAAGTTCACACTGTATTTTGAAACGGTTTTAATTACCGCTTGAGAAACTGTAGTGTCAACAGCATCCAAACAGATGCAGTTGGCGGGCACTGTTAGTTTTCCTATCTGTACATCTTTAGCCTTGTCAGAAATAAAATCAAACAGAACATGCAGTACATATTTGTCTTGCTCATCTGTGGACTCATCCAAAATAATTGCAAAAGACTCACATGAGTTAATTTGAGACTTTATCTCCTCAAAATGTGTAGCAAAAACCTTTGGAAGGTAGTTCTGTCGTAGCTTATTCGCGCTTGGTAAGCAACTGGCATTTTGTACATTCTGTTGAATGAACTCATGCAGCTTTGGGTGATCAAGTTTTTCCAATGATATATTAGCACTTGCAAATGCAGCCACAAGTTCCATTCTAGCTAAATAACCGGTCTCAGAGCTCTCTGTCGTCTTCTTAAAAAGAGAAGAAATCATTGGTTTTTTAAAACTTTTTGTTATAGCTGCTGTAGGGGGGGTCATGCAGCCCTCTTACTGCAGCCCTCTTTTTGCTTTGAGGGTTTCCGAGTCTAAGTGGCGCTGACCCATTGCCCGACGTGTGTGATCCAATGAAATACTGCAGCTTGTACAAAATGGTTTGTCACCACTGACATGTAGAATTTGGCTTCCAAATTCTTTCACACGATCCGCTGCAGTAATCATGTTTGAGGTTTCTGATTTACTTTGCACACTCATTTTACAGTAATTGCACGTGTCTTCTGGTAGGCGGTCAACTGAGATCACTACGCTACAAAACCTATCCAGTGTCCATATCTACCAGTCAGTGAGTTGAGCCCTGAGTGTGATTTGCTGCTGTAAAGCGTCAATCAAAAAATTCTGTCAAGTACCTCACCTTTCTTTCTATTTTTATTGAAATAGGATAATAACTGCACGAGGAAGGGGGGGCAGTTCTCTGTACAATGTCCCCTCCCCAGTCAGCTACAAAGGGAGGGGGACAGGAAGCGAGTGGAGAGGAGGAGGTCCAGAGCTATCTGCAGCTGAGAGAGAGACCCAAGAGCAGCCCTGAAGGGAAAGAGCAAGTTCTGTCCTGCCCCAGCCCTGCCCGGACTAGCAGCTAGGGCTCCCAGAAGCACAGGAAAGATCCGATCCAACTCCACAAGCCTCCTCCAACTGCAGGAACTTCTGGGGCTGCTTCCCAATCCCAGAGAGCATCCTGCAGCAGGAGGAGGCACCCAGAGGTGGGTTTGGTCTCTTCCCACCGCCCCCTCCAAGCAGCTGTGCAGGAGATGTACAAGTCCTGTCCCTCCCCTGCCCAGCCAGAGCTAGGAGCCCCTTTTGCTGGGGTGCTCCCAGCAGCGCAGGGAAGATCGGACAGAACTCCACAAGTCTTCTCCAGCTGCAGGAACCTTTGGGTTGCTGCCCAGTCCCAGAGAGCATCCTGGAGGTGGGACAGGTCTGGTCTCCCCCTCCCGAGCAACTGTGCAGCTGGAGCTAGGAGCCCCCTTTGCTGGGGCACTCGTAGGAACAGGGGACATCGGATTTAACGGGGAAGAGCTTATTTCATGTCCCATGACGCGTTTTTCATGGCCGTGAAATTGGTAGGGCCCTAGTCCTGGGGTTCTCACTTTGGTGCACTCAGCTTTGCCAGATTCTTCAGTTAGCTTTAATGGGACTATGTGCAACCCATAGGATGAACACCAGTAAGAGAAAGAGGACCTACAGTTAAGTGCACCAAATTCAGCCCTTTAGTATCTACAGTGATACACACACTCTGGATACCTTTCTAGTATTTAAATATAACACTCCTCTGATCCCATCATTCCACATGCAGAGAAACAAGATGCTTTTAAAGCCAAGTAGAAAGCAACACAACCTGTTTAAACCCCGGCGCCAGAGGCATGCCCCAGTACCAGGGGAGGGACGGACCGCCTCTCTGAGTATGGAGAGGTGTCACGGTCCTAACCTATAACTAACTAAACTACTACCTTATGAGACTATTTACAATGAAGGAACAGTGGAAACCAGTAAAAGCACTTTGCTCAAGGCAAAGGGGGGAAGTTCCAACAGCCGCACGGGCGGTAAGAAGGAACTGAGGAGTGCAGGCTCGGCGGGAGCCCCTTACACCAGCGCTATGGGGGTGCCGGTGCCGAGCCTAGGCATACCACCAGGGGAAAAATCTTCAACATCTGTTCTCAGGGTGCTAAATCGGAATGGACGTGTGCAATCACTCGAAGAACCACCAGGGACACTGTGTAGGGGTGGGAGAAGTTATGTGAGTGTACAAATAAGAGAAAAAGCAGTAGGGGGGCTGAGAAAGCTCCTTGTTTGTGACCGAGGGAGAGCAGAGCTTATTGTAGCTTACATTACAGTAAATGTCATGTGTAGCTTGCATCTCATTGATTCTCTCCAGTGAACTCTGCTACTAGCACAAGACTATGATTAATGGCTCAGCTTCTTTACCTGGTTAGTCATTTTGTTAGTCACTTTTACTATTACTTCCTTTTGCAGATCATGACCTCTGGAGTCAGATGATGCTAGATTTTTCACTTTCAATTCCAACTTGAGCTCCTGTGAAGGAAAAGGGAATGTTGCTCAAGAGAATATAACATAGCACATCAGTATCCAAGTGCGGATTTAGCTAACCTTCATGAGACTATGTCACAATATGGTGCAACATAAAGGGCTAATATATTAATATTAATATTAAGGGCTAATAAAAGGATTACTATTAGAAGTTTTATTGGGCAGCATATCTCAAATACATTTACGGGAGACAGAAGTTAGAGAAATTCTAACAATGGATTAACTCTCAACATCTGGAAGTTTAGTTTCCCCCTTCCCAGGTGAACTGCGGCATCTCCAACTTTAGAAATTTATCCAGATGTTGAAGACACCTCCTCATCCTCATCACTTACTGCCACTCTGCTGTGTATTGCAGGCAGCCATTTTAGATCCTCCTTTTATAATGTAGCACATGAGTCATTGTCACCACTAGAGAGAAATCTGGTACTAACGTAGGAGTGGGTTTTGACCTTCCAATGAGTCATCCAACTAGCTCAAGTTCCTTCCTTTTGATGACCCTCTCCCCCCAACCTCACCGTCATAGGCCCTTAATCTTGGGTACAAACATTTGTCCCCTCTCAGATGTTAGTATTCAAATGGAAAGCCTAGTAAAATAGCTTTCCCTCACTCCTCTAATAACCAGAGGGAGGCTCTGGAGCTTCTAGGTCCCTTACTTGATGGAAGAAGAAAAAAAAACTAATAGGCTACTCCAATGCTGAATGTAAAGCTTGCCTGCTTTGGCACTTAATCCCCCAGCGACAGTGAGATTTCACTCAGTGAAAATCATGGCCAAGCTGCCATTGGTGCTGGTCACCCCAATGATATCTACAGACAGACAGTGAATTGCTATAAATAAGGAAGGACTATTGGAGAGTTTCAGAGAGAGTGGAGAGACAGCATGGTACTTTACTAAACTTGAGGAATGAACCAAGGTTCAGGCTGCTTACTTTATTCAAGCATGCTGTGATGAAGCTTCTGAGTAGTGATGGATCAGCAGAGGGCAGTGTGGAATTCTTTATATTCAGTCTAAATATTTCCTTGCTAAATTTCATGTCATTACTCTAACCTTTACCTCCTTACACAACCTAAACAATTCTTCTCCCGTTTTGGTCTTTACACTCCTCAAATACTTGCACTTAGTTTTCTAATCCTCTCCTTAGTAATTGCTTAGCCAGGTTATACAGCACAAAACTTTATTTTCTCTAATATCTGCATGCAAACTGTATTTGAAAAGGCTTTACTGAGTGTACTTAATACAGTTACAAGAAAACAACTGCACAGAGAGATTGACAGAAAAATAAATAATGTAGCTTAACTCTCTCCCCTGCCTGTCAGAGAGCTAGGAAGATGGGAGAAAGAGGAAAGAACAGAACACTGGTGGGGTGAAAGTGCTAAAAAACTCTCACACTATTTGTCTGCAGTGTTCCAAAGGCTAATATATTAGTTTAAAAGAAAACTACAGTAGCTGGGGAGGAAAAGTGTATACTGCTGCTTACCTTTTTCAACTCCTCACTCATCTGATTTGCTTCTGCAACCAAAGGCATTAGCTTGATATAATTGTGGAATACTGCAAGAACACTAGGATCTGGTTTGCCATCCTTATTATTGACAATCCCTTTAAGAAATGCAACATTCAATGTTAAACAGAGGAAGACAATCCATTTTCAGGAAGAGTTTAAACTAGGGTTACTTATGGATGGCAAATACTATCAGCTATATACATGTATATGTATATATGTATGCATGCAATATTCCCCAGAAACTTTTACATATTTTAATATGTACTCAAAATTTGATATGGTATCAATGGTACGGCCATTCACCAGTGAGTTGGTCCTCATGTTCTTGCTAGACATTAGTCACAGCTAAAAAGTCTGGACCTAGGATTTAGATTTTAAACACAAGAAGTCTGGATGTATGTTTGGATATGGAGTTTTGGTTCAGCCAAAGCCATTATGAAGATTTGCAAAATTTGGCTATGGAGTTGGGTAGTTTTCCAGCTTCCCTAAATTTTATAGGTGTTACTGTTCAGAAATATTTTTGGTTTATTATCTTTTGGAGAGAGGCAGTGATAGTAGTATTAATATACTTATCTCCCAAATAATTTTACAACTGTATGGAATCACTACACTTTTCTCGGGAATGGAGCCACCTCAGATGTGAAACATAGCAGCTGTTCAATAACATACAGCAACCTGACAACAGTTTAGCACATGGAGTCATGTACACCAGTGTATTTGACTGAAACTACAGGGAGCCATTTCTTTAAGAATGGTAAATTCCTACATTTACAAGTGCTTCTCAGGATTTCTCTGTTCTAATATCCACAAACCAAACATTTTGCCTTTGGGACTGAACAAGTAAAAGTGTTAAGTAAAAAAAAAAAAAAAAAAAGGAGTACAAAAATTTCATTTTAAGGAAAGACCTTTTACGGTGTGATCTCCTAGATGCACTGTGAGACCAATGTAATTATATAAGAAAGTGGGAGCAAGAAGAGGAAGAGCAAATTTCAGATGAGCAGTGGGAACTATTTGGGGAAGACCAGGGAATAATTCCATTTCAGTGACAATATAAGAAAGTTACTATCAAGTTTTGTACCAGTGGTACCCGATTCAGTAAGAATTGAAACAGTTTATCAAAACTAAGTGCAGCTGATTGCTGGAGGAGTAGTGGAGCAAGGGAAAAGGTAGAGCACTTCTGGTGCTCCAGCCCACACAAAGCCTTCTGGAAGAGAGCTATAGAAGAACACACATCATGGATTGCTCACTTGACAATCTTGACCTCTCAGCAAGCAATCTTGTGTGGACTTCTAGTCTGGGGTGTTTATGTTATTAAAAATAAACGGATCTAATTTCTTATGCCATGTCTGCACTGCAGCTGTGCTGATGTAGCATAGTTGATTCCTACATCGAAGGAAGGGGTTTTTCCATGTAGGTACTCCACCTCCATGAGGTGGTCGCTAGGTCAACAGAATTCTAGTCTATAGTGAGTGCGAGGTCAACCTAACTATAACCCATAGGGTGTGAAATTTTTCACAGCCCTGAGTGACATAAGCTAGGTCGACCTAAGTTTTAGGTGTAGACCAGGCCTTAGAAGCTGGTGATTGCAGCTTACAGGGAAAGTTTGATTTTTAAAAAAAATAAATACTTCAATTACTTTTGAGATAACATGGGAAATCCTGGTGAGTAATAAATTGATGTATGCTTGAAATGAGAGATAATTTTGGGAGACATGACAGGAAATCAATTAACTTATTCTGAGAGACTATGCAAAAACTCAGAACTTTTTTGTTTATTCACAACAGTACAGTATAAACCCTCAAATATACACTAATGCTATAGGTGTTAGGTTTTAAAAACATGTACATGGGTACTGGAGACAAAACATGCATAATAAATATTGTTTTAATGAATGAACTAGCTTTCTCTGTGTATTGGAATAACTTTTAAAAATCTAAAATGTAAAACATTTACAAAATAGAAGAATTTGGGTAGGTAAAATGCGATTGGTAGGGTCTCATCTTTCCCTTGAGGCACTGTGCAGCATCAGGCCCACATTAAGTATTACAGTCTAGCTGCAAAAAGGAAAGGTAGATTTAGAAGTACTCTCATCACACCCCTAGTCACCTCACAGAACTATGTTAGCTCAGTACACAAGCAGTAATGCTTACCAAGTTTATCTACACTGAAGCCCTCTGCTGCCGCCAGCTCTGACTGAAAGAAATCATAATCATATCTGATCAAGTCCTCATTGGTGCATTCTACAGGAAATCCAACATAAAGGTAAGCACTGTTTGATCCCAAAATAACACGATCCTGAAGATTAAAGTACATGGTGCTGGTTAAACTCAAGGATGTGATGTTTCTCACTTAAAGTGCTCTCTTTTTAGCACTTTATCTGTTTGCTATCTGCAAACTGATTTGCAGAAATCTGCTATCCCATAAGGAAGGTGAAGGGACTGAAGAAATGTGAGTAATTATGTAGTGTTATTTTGACAAATAAAATTTGCAGAATTTAGCAGAACTTTAAAATATTGTGTGCAGAATTTTTAATTTTTTGGCGCAGAATGCCCCCAGGAGTCAGACATGCAACATTAAACAATAGTGGTGTAACATTCAGGTCTGTACTAAACTAAAGTTAAGGACATTCGTTTAACTTAAGCTTCAATAGTAAATGAAGGCTACTTACCTATAACTGGAGTTCAAGATGGGCTTTGCATCGTTACTTAGGGTACTGTGCTGCCTTGCGGTAGAACCCTCTTCTAGCAGTGTCAGCTTGAGCACTTTCATGCCCCAGCTCTTCCCCTCAGTGTCCCAATGCACTGAGGGCGAGACTATACAGGGGCAGAGCATGCTCTCCACCTCAGTTCCTTCCACTGCAAAGCCAGATACACAATCACAGGTACTCTGACAGAGAGGGGAAGGAGGGTGGGAAGTGAATATCCAGAGTCAATTTGAAGAACTCTGGTTACAGGTAAGTAACTTTCATTTCTTCTTTGAGTGGTTCTGCATATTTCTAGGCAGTCATCTCCCATTTTGTATTCATGCAAGTGATTATTCCATCCCAAGGGTAGTACTTTGCATTTGTCCTTACTGAATTTCTTCCTATTTAATTCAGACCATTTCTCCAGTTTGTCAAGGTCATTTTGAATTCTAATCCTGTCCTCCAAAGCACTTGCAACCCTCTCCCATCTTAGTATCATCCACAAATGTTATAAGTATACTCTCTATGCCATTATCCAAATCATTTATGAAGATATTGAATAGAACTGGACCCAGGACAGATCCCTACAAGACCCTACTCAATATGCCCTTCCAGCCTGACTGTGAACCACTGATAACTACTCTGAGTATGGTTTTCCAACCAGTTGTGCATCAACCTTACAGTAAGTTCATTTAGGCCAGTGGTTCTCAACCTATTTATCATTGTGGGCCACATATGCAGCCCACAATGTGTTACCTGGACCACAGGTTGAGAACCAGAGCACGCTCCCCACAGACTTCCCCCCACAAACCCCTATGCCCAGCACCTCCCACCCAGAGATCCCTACACAAAGTGGGGCCAGGAGTGGAGCCCTGTGCAGGGGGGCCCAGCAGCAGGGACCTTGGACCCCGATGTGCAGGGCCCAGTGGCAGCCCCACCACTGGACCCGCCAGCCCCCGCCACACGGGGCTGGCAGCCCCGGATCCCACCAGCTCCGCCCGCCCCCTCATGGGTCTGGCAGCCCCAGACCCCGCTGAACCCCACTACCCAGGGCCGGCTGGTGATCCCGACCTCACCGTGCCGCGCCCTGCCTGGACAGGCAGCCCGGACCCTGCGGTGCTGAGCGGTTAGGCAGCCAGTAACCTGGATCTGTGTGGCCTGTGGCCTTTAGTACACAGCTGTGGCCCTGCTGCGTGATAATTGGGCTGTATGCGGCCCTCGGGTTGAGAACTGCTGATTTAGGCTATATTTCTCTAGCTTGTTTATGAGGTCAGGAGAGAGAATATCAAAACTCTTACTAGAGTCAAGATATATTCTACTGCTTCCCTCCATCCACAAGGCTTGTTGCCCTGTCAAAAAAGGATATCAGGTCAGTTTGACACGGTTTGTTCTTGACAAATCGATGATGACTGAACACGATTGCTCAAGTGCAGACAGTTACAGTCAGATCATCCACACTGTCAGGTGAAGGGTCTGCAGGCCCTGGTGAAAGATGCTGCCCCCCTCCTGGGACAGAAGATCTGGAGACAGAAAGAGGCGTGTGAAGACTCCACCAAACAGCTGAAGGAGATCTGTGAACTATGGTTAACAAGGCCAAGCTCGGGCAATGGGCATCATCCTTGCTCTGTCCTTACCTATCTTCCTTATCCCCTTTTGTATCAAAGGAAAAGGCGTACATTAAAACCTGCCCTCACTATAGTAGGAAAGTATTTGACAGAGACAAACTGTGCCTGCTTGCTCTGCAACAGAAATAGGACATTTTCTGTTGAATCTTGTCACAAACAGGTCCATGACTGGTCGATCCCATCTGGAAAGAATGGTCTGAACCAGCTGATCCTTCAGGGATCATTCATGCATCTGGGAGCTGCTCCTGCTGAGACAATCTGCAACTACATTATTCCAGTACATTGATATACAACATTCCCCCCCAACTGTTGAGTGATTCAGATGTCCCCATAACCATTGATTGGGTCCATCCTGGACAATGACTTTGGAAGTGCCAGAGTGCTGAACTACACACCCATGAGCATGTTCATCCTACTTGACCACCTGTCTAGAGAGGCTATGATGTTCTGAGGCCTGGTGCTCAACAGCTGAAGACTGTCCCAACTTGGACTGTAGACCTGGGACATCTAGTGGGGCATAGTTCGCATTCTCAGATCGGCAAACAGAGTCACATATGTTGTGGCTACCATAAACCCCATGAGACCCAGGAATAACCTTACTCTCTGTGTGGGGCAACTTTGAATCTTTAATAGGCATTGCTTCATTCTGAGAAACCTGTCTTCTTGCAGCCCCAGCTGCCACAATGACAGAACTATCTGGGACAGGAACAGAAGCTGGATCAGGAAACAACAACAGGTCTGAAGGTTCAAACATCATCAGATCTGAAGATACACATGGACTCATCTCCTTCATTACTGAAACTGTAGGTGGAGCAGGTCTCCTGTTAGGATCCATAGCGGCCCTAGCCAAATTAGACAGGTCCAAGAGTTCTGATGCATGGGAACTGGTACTGTTAACATTGGCCGTCTTGCTCCTATGCTTCTTTTTCATCAGTACTGCAGCTGGGCTTGACTGAGGGAGCAGCAGAAACAGAGTCTGGCCCTCACAGGGGCTGGCCCTCACAGGGGCTGCAGCTTATTGGAACCCTGCCGTAAGCTAGAACCTGGAGGCTGACGCTGACTTTTTAGACCTTGGAACAGACGACTGAATGGGTCCCTTAAGGTCTAGCCCCAAGGGCTTCCTTCAGCAGAAGGAGCTGCCGACAAGTCTCCCTGTCCTTGTGGGGTCTAGAGGTGAAGGTCTCGCAGATGGCCCAGACACTTCAGATAGTGCACATGGTCGTAGGATACTGAGAAGACAGCTGGCCAGGAAGCATAACTCTTAAATCCTGGCTTTTTTTCCCTCTTCAGTTCCTCCATATCCTGGAACTGGGGAAATAACCTAACAACTTGCTGACAAACTACAGTAGAACCTCAGAGTTACGAACACCAGAGTTACGAACTGACCAGTCAACACACACCTCTCATTTGGAACTGGAAGCACATAATCAGGCAGCAGCAGAGACAAAAGGAAAAGCAAATACTGTACAGTACTGTGTTAAACGTAAACTGCTAAAAAAAATAAAGGGAAAGTTTTAAAAAAGATTTGACAAAGTAAGGAAAGATTTTGTGCTTGTTTTGTTTAAATTAAGATGTTTAAAAAGCAGCATTTTTCTTCTACTTAGTAAAGTTTCAAAGCTGTATTAAGTCAATGTTCACTTGTAAACTTTTGAAAGAACCATAACATCTTGCTCAGAGTTATGAACATTTCAGAGTTATGAACAACCTCCATTCCCGAGCTGTTTGTAACTCCGAGGTTCTAGTATATATAAACTAACCCTAACTCACTAGCTAGAAGAAAACAAGGCCCCGGCGTTGAAGAGACAGGAAGGGTTCACGGCTGTTCTGGCATGCAGTTGGGAAGGAACCGAGGTGGAGAGGGTGGTCCACCCCACATAGCCTCACCCTCAGTGTGTCAGGACACTGAGGGGAGGGGGTGGGGTGAGAGAACACTCTAGTCCAGGGGTTCTCAACCTTTTTCTTTCTGAGCCTCCCCCCCAACATGCTATTAAAACTCCACGGCCCACCTGTGCCACAGTAACTGGTTTTCTGCACAGAAAAGCTAGGGCTGGCGTTAGGGCAGGGCAATTGCCTGGGGTCCCATGCCACAGGGGCCCCCACAAAGCTACATTGTTCAGGCTTAGGCTTCAGCCTCAGGTGGCAGGGCTCAGAGCCCCGGACTTCAGCCCCATGCGGTGGTGCTTCGGCTTTCTGCCCTGGGCCCCAGCTAGTCTAACACTGGCCATGCTTGAAGGACCCCCTGAAACTCGCGGCCCCCCAGGGAGCCCTGGACCCCTGGTTGAGAACCACGGCTCTAGCGGAAACTGCTTGAAGAGGGTTCTACTGCAAAGTACTACAAGGTGGCATGGTACCCATGACTAGGAATATGCAGAGCCACTCAAAGAAGAGCTATGTATTTTTAAGAGAGGCAGGTACTCATTTAAAATGTATTGTCCCTAGAATACCTCAAGTCCCAATCCTACAACTCTTACTCCCACAAGTAATCTTTACTCAACATGAAAGTCACTAGTGCTATATTCCGGACAGAGATTAGTCAGGCAAGTAAGGATTACAGGAATTAGCTCTTGTTTTCTCCATAATACCTTCTTTTTAAAAACACATGGTTACTCCTGTTTATTAAGTTAACCTATTTATTAAAAGTTACAGTAATTATCTATAATGGTCTCTCTTACAGAAATGATTTCCGGTTAGAATTTGTAAGAATCTTTCTGATCTGCAATGCCATTCCTACTTCTTTCATTCTCCAGGAAAACTTACCAGATGCTGCAGTTTAGTTTTCATAGTGATGGGAACACCATTGACAACAACTTTGCACTTTTCCCATGGCATTATGGTAACTTTGCCCTCAGTATTTGTGAATGTAGCATGCTTGTCCAAAATGCTGAAAGATAAAATACTTTTTGCAATTCATGGATCTCTTAAGAATCGAGCTAAAAGTAAACATTTCCCATCTCAAAATCCTGAAAAAATATTTATTCTAATTTTGAAAATAAACTTTCACTTGTATTCCAGTAGCCCCTACAATGTACTAGGTAGGCACTGTCCACACCACCCAACCTGAGAGAAACTGCCTCTCCTCCCCAGGACATATACCACACTTGAGATCAGCAGAGGCACCAAAGCTGAAGCTCCCTTGGAATAGAACAGAAGATGCTGCTGGCAGGGCATTCTGGGAGGGCCCCATGACTTTGGGACTCAACTCCCTTAACTTGGTCCAAAATAGCCCAAATTTGTAGACCTTCAAGACATGCTGCAAAGCCTATTACTGTTGAGCAGGCATTTGGCAAGGGCTGAAGTGGCTGGCGGTGGGGTTTCTTTTGGGAATTTGGGTGAGGAGATATTGATTCGGTTTGTGATGTGATTTGCTGCTTGGTGGCTATCTGTACAGGGAAAAACGTGCTGCTGTTGTAGATCTGTAATGATGTTTGTTGTGCATTTTTATTTGATGGCAAGGACACCTAGAATCTGGGATAGGCCTTACTGTGTATCTATTTAAATCCAAATAAATAAATACCCTGAAGAACTCACGACCTAAGGCCCTGTGTAACATGTCACACAGTTGCTAAAATCAGTTCAACTCTATTGGCATTTTAATAGCTGAACTTTGAATTAAATATTGCAATTTAACTTAACACGTGTTACAGTTTTGAAAAGGGCAGTTTTCAGAAACAATACATAATACACTCAATGAGTTCCCCCCTAGCCTATTTTTCCTCCACTCTTCATAAAAAAGGTTCATGTTACAACAGCCAAGTTCTCACAGCTCATATATATGCAATATAATATACATTTCTCTGGTTAAAAAAGACACCATTGTGTCTTGTCTCTTACTAATTTATGTATACTTACCCTAAACCTTTAAGGGTTATTGCATTTGAGGCTGACTGACCAACATCACATGAACCTGAAATAATTAATTTTTTTTGGCATAAGTGATGTGCTCTGGGTAACAACAGTTACACTCACCGCTTAAAATAATTGCATTTGCATTTCAACTTTTTTCTCCTATGTGAATCTGATGAGTTGTGCTTGACTGAGAGACCTGTCATGTTACTGCTATTATCTGATTATTAAATATATATTTAATGCTTTTAACATATTCTGGGTTCTGATTTATATAAGAGGTTCCACACTTGGCTTCTGATTTTGTACCCACAAATAATTATGGAGGCATTTTATAGCATTTAGAAATTGAGCTATTCCTGACACTGAGGATATTTGGTCTTGTGGACTAAATGCCATATGCACAACAACCTAACTGGTCTGTGAGCTGCCTAATCCTCATTAGTTGAGCCAGCCCTCCAAACTGCAGCTCCTTGCAGTCATGAAAAGAAAATGTTGCCAGCGGAAGAACCAGTGTTTTGTAGGCAAAGGAAAAGAACCAGCTGGAGTCATAGAATCATAGAATCTCAGGGTTGGAAGGGACCTCAGGAGGTCATCTAGTCCAACCCCCTGCTCAAAGCAGGACCAAACCCAACTAAATCAGCCCAGCCAGGGCTTTGTCAAGCCTGACCTTAAAAACCTCTAAGGAAGGAGATTCCACTACCTCCCTAGGTAACCCATTCCAGTTCTTCACCACCCTACTAGTGAAAAAGTTTTTCCTAATGTCCAACCTAAACCTCCCCCTCTGCAACTTGAGACCATTACTCCTTGTTCTGTCATCTTCTATCACTGAGAACAGTCTAGATCCATCCTCTTTGGAACCCCCTTTCAGGTAGTTGAAAGCAGCTATCAAATCGCCCCTCATTCTTCTCTTCTGCAGACTAAACAATCCCAGTTCCCTCAGCCTCTCCTCGTAAGTCATGTGCTCCAGCCCCCTAATCATTTTTGTTGCCCTCCGCTGGACTCTCTCCAATTTATCCACATCCTTCTTGTAGTGTGGGGCCCAAAACTGGACACAGTACTCCAAATGAGGCCTCACCAGTGCTGAGTAGAGGGGAATGATCACATCCCTCGATCTGCTGGAAATGCCCCTACTTATACAACCCAAAATGCCATTAGCCTTCTTGGCAACAAGGGCACACTGTTGACTCATATTCAGCTTTTCGTCCACCGTAACCCCTAGGTCCTTTTCTGCAGAACTGCTGCCCAGCCATTCGGTCCCTAGTCTATAGCAGTGCATGGGATTCTTTCGTCCTAAATGCAGGACTCTGCACTTGTCCTTGTTGAACCTCATCATATTTCTTTTGGCCCAATCCTCTAATTTGTCTAGGTCCCTCTGTATCCTATCCCTACCCTCCAGCGTATCAACCACTCCTCCCAGTTTAGTGTCATCTGCAAACTTGCTAAGGGTGCAGTCCACACCATCTTCCAGATCGTTAATGAAGATATTGAATAAAACCGGCCCCAGCACCGACCCTTGGGGCACTCCACTTGATACCGGCTGCCAACTAGACAAGGAACCATTGATCACTACCCGTTGAGCCCGACCATCTAGCCAGTTTTCTATCCACCTTACCGTCCATTCATCCAGCCCATACTTCTTTAACTTGCTGGCAAGAATACTGTGGGAGACTGTATCAAAAGCTTTGCTAAAGTCCAGAAATAGCACATCCACTGCTTTCCCCTCATCCACAGAGCCGGTTATCTTATCATAGAAGGCAATTAGGTTAGTCAGGCATGACTTGCCCTTGGTGAATCCATGCTGACTGTTCCTGATCACTTTCCCCTCCTTTAAGTGGTTCAGGATTGATTCCTTGAGGACCTGTTCCATGATTTTTCCAGGGACTGAGGTGAGACTAACTGGCCTGTAGTTCCCTGGATCTTCCTTCTTCCCTTTCTTAAAGATGGGCACTACATTAGCTTTTTTCCAGTCGTCCGGGACCTCCCCCGATCGCCATGATTTTTCAAAGATAATGGCCAATGGCTCCGCAATCTCATCGGCCAACTCCTTTAGCACCCTCGGATGCAGCGCATCCGGCCCCATGGACTTGTGCTCGTCCAGCTTTCCTAAATAGTCCCGAACTACTACTTTCTCCACAGAGAGCTGGTCACCTCCTCCCCATACCGTGCTGCAGAGTGCAGCTGTCTGGGAGCTGACCTTGTCTGTGAAGACAGAGGCAAAAAAAGCATTTAGTACACTAGCTTTCTCCACATCCTCTGTCACTAGGTTCCCTCCCTCATTCAGCAAGGGGCCCACACTTTCCTTGACTTTCTTCTTGTTGCTAACATACCTAAAGAAACCCTTCTTGTTACTCCTAACATCTCCGGCTAGCTGCAACTCCAAGTGTGATTTGGCCTTCCTAATTTCACACCTGCATGCCTGAGCAATACTTTTATACTCCTCCCTGGTTATTTGTTCAATCTTCCACTTCTTGTAAGCTGTTTTTTTGTGTTTAAGACGAGCAAGGATTTCACTGTTAAGCCAAGCTGGTCGCCTGCCATATTTGTCAGGTGACAAATGGTGGAAACTGGATCAGATATCAGATATCAGATATCAATAAATTAACTTGCAAAGTGACAAGGGCATATTTCCAGCTATTAGTAACTGACACCCAGCAAGTCTGATATGATTACTTTCACAGGTTAGGTTTCTATTGTATTTTAATACCCTAAAACAATCCTCTAATTTGAATACTTTTATGTGAGCTTTGCCACACTAACAAACAAAAGGAGCACGTTCAACAGTGGAAAAGAACTGCTTAGACAAGGTTAGACCCTGAAAAACCACGACAATTTCATTACATGTATGTGTGGCTGAGCAACGTGATACTTAAGAGCACATATCAGCACAACAGCATTCGGTTATGATGAATTATAAAGGTACAGAAAGCAGCATTCCTATGAGCTATGTAAATTCGTGCAGCACTTAATACTAGACTATGAAGCAACTAAAATAGAGTACCCTCCTGAATGAAGTGCTTGAGAACCCCGGAGAGCTGAGGGTCTTCATTGATATTCAAGAGATATGGGAATGTCTCCATCATCCGTCTCTCCTGATAAAGAGTTCAGATTCACATTATTTTAGTGACATATGTTGGAAAGCGCCAAATGACAGCTGATAATATACATGGAGGATTACTTTTTTCCCCTCTGTTGTTAAGGAGATCATAAACAAGGAGATCAGCTGTTCGAGGACATCCTGAAAAATATCTGAATACCAAACATTCACAACTCTAAACAATAGATAATAAATCATCACACAAACATTTCCCAAAACACAATCAATCTGTTTTTCAAAAAATGCCCAGATACTACAAAAGTGGAACTATAAAAGCGGGTGGAAAAATGATTAGTTTGATTAATGATTCAATTACAATTCATGTTGTATAGGTTATTACTCGTCTCACTTCAGCTTTAATGAGTTTAGAAAGGTGCAGACAGTTGTTTTTACACATTATACTCATGGATTATGTTAGCTCACGCTCTCTTATTGCTGCTGTTTTATATCATGAAATAAAATATAGGATCAAAATGAGGGCACTCTTTTGGAATTTCTCCTTGGCCTTGTGACGGTACCTCCCATAAGGCTTTATGGGAATATGACATAACTGGAATATGTTTTGTGCTGTGTGTGCCATGTAACATATCTCTGTAAAGGTTATGGTCTACTATATCTATTCATCCTATTTGTACACATATACCATTTTGTACTTGAGGTTAAGAATATGGGTTGTATACTTGCTTAATTTCTAAGTAAGCTTTGTGAGGCATTTGGTCAGCTTCTTTAGGAAGGAATTCGCAAGGTTAAGTACCCAATCAGGAAGCACTTGGGGAACAATGCATCTTGGAATGCTCCAATCCACATAAGAAGTCTTCCTGGAGACATACAAGATACCATGTGGACAATGGCTTCTGCCTGTAAAGACTGAGTCATGCATGGACATGTGACTTGCCCAGGTGACTCCAGAACTCCATCTTGGAGCTCGACTTCGCATAGGAGTGAGGAAGGGGGTCTCCACTCACAAGAGAAAGTCTATTTAAACCCGTGGGAGACCCCTCCATTTTGTCTTCAGCTGGCTAAAGAGAGAGCCTCCTCACCCCCCAGGATACTTGGAAGAAACTGGAACAAAGGGGTGTGAGTGATTGCTGGACCCAGGCTAAAAGGAGATTAGTCTGTAAAAGGGAGCATTCTGGAACTGGTGAGGATCTTATCTGTATTCAGTGTTTGATTAGACATAGAACAAAGTAAGTCACCAAGCAAAATAAAATAAAATGCGCAAATCTGTCTGTTACTACTTGGAACCACTTAAATCCTACTTTCTGTATTTAATAAAATCACTTTTTACTTATTAATTAACTCATAGTATGTATTAATACCTGGAGGAGCAAACAGCTGTGCATCTCTCTCTACCAGTGTTATAGAGGGCGAACAATTTTTGAGTTTATCCTGCATAAGCTTTATACAGGGTAAAACGGATTTATTTGGGTTTAGACCCCATTGGGAGTTGGGCATCTGAGTGCTAAAGACAAGCACACTTCTGTGAGCTGTTTTCAGGTAAACCTGCAGCTTTGGGGCAAGTAATTCAGACCCTGGGTCTTTGTTGGAGCAGATGGGAGGGTCTGGCTCAGCAAGACAGGGTGCTGGAGTCCTGAGTTGGCAGGGAAAACAGGAGCAGAGGTAGTCTTGGCACATCAGTTGGCAGCTCCCAGGGGGGTTTCTCTGATCCAAACCGTCACAGGCCTATCATCTGTTAAGTGGCATGAGTATATTTATTATTATTAATTTTTTGTTTTGCAGTAGCATCTAGAGGGCTCAGTCAAGACCAGAGTCCCATAGGGAGAGGCACTGTACAAACATCCTGAAAAAGATCATCCCTGCTCCTCAGGGCTTACAGTCTAATTTGAGACAAGACACAAAATGTGGGTGTAACCGTGAATCAGAAAGAACAGGGAGGATGCATGAAATAGTAAGAAGAAGATACGCTGATGTAGGCTAATTATGCATACAGCTAGATAATTGTGAGCAAACTTTTAAAAATACACTATAAAATATAACTAAGTATCATATATCCAAACTGGCCATCCATGTATCCATTATCAGTCGGCAGTTACCATGTGTGTCATAGCTGCAATGGGTCTTGAGGCAGGATTCAAAGGAGGAAAGGGTAGTGGCTTTGCTGACTAATTCAGGGAGGCTATTCAAAACAAAGGGTGGCTTCGAAGAAAACCCAAAGGCGATTTGGGAAGAAGCAGGCAAATGACTGATGGGGGCAGATGGCAGGAATGGAGAGATAAGACACAAGAGACAATACATTGGGAAAGGCTAACTTGTAACTCGCCATAACATGGATCTTCCTATCAACCTCCCCTTCCCTTAATTCAAAAGTAAGATTGTGTTTTTAAATACATGGCAAGGCTTTTTTCATTTGGGGAAAAAAGTCTAGAAACAAATTCATATTAAGAATGGTTACTTTTAACACTCCAATTAAAAAAGTTAATTATTCTTTTCAATAATGTAAGTCAGAAAACATTTGTAAATGTTTGTTAAAGTTAGTTAACTCATATTTCATTTAAAGGGGGAAATCTTTGGTTCTATCCCTCAGTGCTTGGAAGTGATACAGGCCTGGGTCTTGTAAGTTTTGTACATGGCTTGATTTTCTTTATATACCAATGCTTTGTTTCCAAAAGTAACCACTCTTCCTCATAATCACATTAAATGGAACAATAATGGCTATAAACAAAAGATGTTATAACTGATTATTATATAAGCGTTTAAGTGGCATGCTTTTGCAATTTATCCAAACTTAAAGGCACAAGAAGAGGCAGCTATATTTAGAAGAAGAAAAAAAACCCAACAACTTTAAAAGTAATGTATCTTTTAAAACAAGCCAAGTGTGGACAGACTAGGTAGCCAAAGGAAGACTGGAAAGGAACTATAGTAAGTCTATAACTCGCACTGCCCTTTAAAGAAAAAAGTTTACCTGAGTAATTGCAGCATACTGCTGTTCCCATTCCTTCCGAGCTTCTTCCAGACGATATTCCCATGTTAACTGAATAGTCCGAATCCGCAGTTCATTTTCAGCCAGCAAACATCGCAGTTCTTCTGGAAGGGGAAAGAGAGGAAATTTCAGCTGGGACGTGTGTACATACAAAGGCACAAAACCCCTGTGAATTTAATCTTCATTTATTAATTTTTAACTTCCAAAAGAAGTACCTGTTTTGATAATGTCTGAATAACCATTATAAAGTGATTAAATCATAATATAGCATCTCCGTATTTACAGATAGAAATATAGGAGCTCCGTTAGCTCCCTCTGTTAATGCAGCAACTTTCAGATGCAAAGTTTAGAAAGCAAGCTGGACTCTTGGCAGTCCTCTGCTAAAGGAAAAGAAAAAGATCCAAATTCAGAAGTGTCCTTGGAATAGTCTTTCTACTCTTCTTGGATGCGTCAGATAACCTCTCTGTGACTGACTGTCCCAATCTGTAAAATAGAGATAGTACCTGCCTGCCTCACAAGCATGTTGTGAAGATTAGTGTTGCCAACCCTCATGAGCTTACTGCCAGTCTTGTGATATTTGGGGGAGGAGTGTGTGTGTGATTTTTTTTTTTTAAAGCCCCAACTACTGGAATCATGTGATTACATGAAAATCTCAGCTTTTATTGTTTAAAACAGTTTTTAGCTCTTATGGTTGGGGAGAAAAGTCTGAAAACAAGAACTGGGTATACCCTAATGGTGTAGAAACTGGAAGGCAAATAAAAAGAGTATACACTTTACTATTTCAATAAAAAGTCTCATGATTTTTAAGCCAATCTTACGTTTTTTATGGGGCTTGACTCCTGGTTTTTGAATGCTTGAGGTTGGCAATAATGGGTTTAATGTTTTGTAAAGTGCTTTGAGAGCATATGATAAGACATGCTATACAAGTGTTAAGTATTATTGGTAATATTACATGACCCTATAAAACTACATATGCACAATAGCTTTACATTGTTCCTTAGAGGGTCTCCAGCTCCCTCTTTTGTCCAGTTCAGAAGAGAGAATTTCCCGTGAACCTATACCTCCTTTCAACTCTACCAGTCCCCCTATGCTGTTAATGCCATGGGCCACTAGAAAGGGCTCCAGATGACATTTTGAGAAACTCTGAGCCATCTGGTACTTGTAGTTCCTTTAGCAGGCTTAACTTTGTAATACATACTGGTTTCATCTGCTACTGTTTTCCCAGAGTTTCCAAGCCCAGTCAGTCTGGACAACAGTTTGTTATTTTCTGCTTTCAGCTCCATTATATGCTTCTCCATTGGACTTGCATTTATCACTGCTTTGTTCTTGATCTTTTTTGTTCTTTCACATATGCAAATAATAATTAAAAAAAAAAAAAAGGCCAGTCAGTTATTACACCATGATGCAGTCAACCTCAGCACAGAGCTTTGGCTGGCAGAGAAGAGCTTTCCTAGGCAAAAATGCTTTTTTTAAAATATTAAGTGGAGTTTTGGAACTTTACAAATAAAAACACCATCACTTTCTCAGGTGCTGCAGGCATATGATGTCTTCCCCTGCATTGGAAACAGGAGTCCCAGCCCTGTGTTTTCTCTGCCAGCGCAGTAACCCATCCCCTTCTTTCCCAGCTGGCTCTTTTAGTAGGGTCTTGTTGCAGTGGTGCAAGCACATAAACGAGACGTCAAGTCAGACCAGGAAGTAAGAATGCATCAAGTCTGAAGTCACACAGAAGACATGAACATGATAGTAAGCAGCTGGGTTTGCAGGGACATGCTCTCACCATCCTCTCAAGTAGTTGCACATGTGCCCCATTGCTGGCTCCTAGCCCAATTCTAGCCCAGGAAACATCGGGGGAGGCAACATGTGCATGCTGCAGCAAAGACTGAAAAATGGGGACTTCCTGGTACAGAGCCCAGAGCAGAGCTATGCTGAAAGACTGGATACGGAGGAAAGGTACAGAGTGAGTGAGGATGTCTTGGGAGAGAAAGGACACCTCTTCAGAGTCATAATTGGGGTTAGAAGTTGATGAGGAGGGTGAGGAAGATAGAGAAGTAAGCTGGAGTGGAGTGAGAGAGACATATGTTGGAGGCCAAAGGTTCCCAGGACAATATATAACCACCACCCTCCACACAATTTAGTGATCAGAAACCTCACCCTTAATGTATAAGGGTGAGCTCTTAATTTACTACTTCAACCCACTGCTTTTGTTTATTCACGTTTCATACATCTTTATTTACCCTGCAGTGGGTTTGTCATTTATTACTGGTCTCTCCTGTTATTTTGCCTGAGTGTTTGGCTGCATCTTGGACTCACAGCAGAAATGCAAACAATTTTACAGTAGCTGAAGAACCACAAAACTATACCTCTCAGCATATCGTAATGTTGACAAAGTCTCTTCATAGCAGATGTCTGCTGGACTTACAGCTGCAATCTGTGAGTATATACAAAAAGTGTTAATACAATTTAGATTCCCTATTTGAGTTCTGTTTATTGGTTTTATAATCACCAAAGATATTACAGATCAGAGAAGGTTTACAAAGGACAAATCCATTGGTAAGCCCCTTAAATATAAAGAGAGTCCTTAGTGTAATTAAGATGGCAAGTCACTTTTAAACAGATTAACCTAGTTTGTACAAAATTAGTCATGTGGGCCTAGATCCTGAATACCCTTATTTACACTGGTAGTCCTTACTCAAGCAAATATTTCCACGACTTCAACGGAACTACTCGTATGATCAAGATGTGGAGAATATGGCCTTTGGTTTGTTTCACACTCCACCAAGGAACGAAAGACTCAAGTTTGAAGAAAACTGGCTCAATAATTTAAAAAGTTATGAAAATTTAGACGTCAGCATTTTCATGCATGCACACCAGCCCCTTCCGATTCATATCCTTGCTCCCTCACTTAACAGCAGTGTAGAAATAGTCAGTCAGTTGGAGGCAATGACAGAATCAAGGGGAGTTCTGCTTTATTTAGGATGGCAAAATCTGGCCCACGGCATGGATGATCAACGGTGGGCTCCAAAGAAAATAGTAGAGACCAGTTTTCAAAAGGCCATATTCAAAAATGTGCATGCACTTTTGTGCACTCATGCCAATTCCAATGTGCTAGCAAACCTTGATTTGTGTGCACACACCCTTTGTGAGTGCAAAGGTAGGAATGTGCAGGACGCACGTGCATTTTTAAATCTGATTTTCAAATGACAAACACTGAATAAGAAAAGGGCTCCTATTAAAAAAGGATTTAACTTATCTTGAAGTATAGATAATAAGCTTGATTGTTTATTTTAACCATGTTATAAAAGCAAAGTACTTAATACTTAAAAAGGAACGGTTATGGATATTACTGTACAGGTACACTTCTTGAGGGAGGCAGGGTCAAAAGAACTTGGCCGTGAATCTGACAGTGCACATAAGGGCAGGGGTTATCAGAATAGCCACACTTGATCATTGGGACAGAAAGTGAGCGAGCAAGCAAGCAAGCATGAGGATGACTCTGCAGCCTGGTGGTTAGAGCCCTCCCCTGGAAGGGGGGAGGACCCAAGGATCCAGGCCCCCTCATCCAAAGGCTTTTAAAATTATTTATCCACAGTGGAACTGCTTCAAGAGGAGAGACTGAGGGAGCCCCGCATCAGACTATCCCATAGCCCAGTGGTTAGAGCACTCACCTGAGAGGTAGCAGATCCCTGTTCAAATCCCTTCTCCCCTTCAGGTGGAGGGGGTACTTGAACTGGGGTCTCCCACATGCCAGGTGAGTACCATAACTATTGGGCTAAAAGATATGAGGGAGTGCTTCCTCCGTCCCTGTCCTCCATGCCCAGACTTCTTGCTAAAAAAGCATAAGCGCCTAACGCCAAGAGAGGGTTTGCAGCTGAGAATCTGAAGCAGAGAGAGGTGCCTCCCTCCAGCCTTGACTTAGTCACCTATCTCCAAGAGAGGGGTGGGGCTTAGGACACACCCCTTGCCTTGGCATCTCCTATTGGCTAGCTTAGATGAGGCACAATTCTAGCTTTTGTGAATCCAACTCTGAGGCGCTTCTCTCTTCCTGTTCATCCTATAGGGAGCTGAGGTGCCTAACCAGGCTTTTGTGAATCCCAGTGATTTTCTAAGTGCCTAGAAGTTAGGCACGATGATGCTGAGCATTGTCACACCTAAGTTCCTTTGGGAATCTAGCCCACTGTGCTTCTGTTTTAACAATAAAATACCAGAACCCAATTACTGAGCAAGTCAGTCAACTTTACCATGATAGTCCTGCTGTTCCCCCCGAGAGCTGACTGCAGGAGTTTTGTTAGAACTGAGTCTCTGTATGGGATGTGTAACACTTTCTTCCCCATAGCCACCTCAGCCAGAGCACTAAGGGAAAAATGATTGAGTGAGTAAAGGGTTAAACAATACTCTTGACTATAAATCTAGCTAAAGAACAAGGAGAAATACTTTCACTAACTGTACCTGTGTAGATGCTTCACTATATTAGCTCGTGGTACCATAATTATACATCATACATTAGCTGATCTATAAAAATAATGGTCAAGATTTTTAAAACTAGTAACTTTGGATGTCTCAATTTGAGTTAAAAGAACCTGATTTATTTAGAAAGTGTTAAGCAACCACCCTCAGAAAATCAGGGCATTTTAAAGGTGTCTCAAGTTGTGTGCCTGAAAATTGAGACATGCAAAACTCCTAGTTGCTTTAAAAAATTCTGACTAACAACAAAGTGAGGCAGCACATCATGATTTCTCTTCCCAGATCTGACCCAGACGCTGAGAACATGGGCAAGTCAATTAATATTCTATGCTTCAGTTTCTCCACTTTAAAATGGAGATAGAATTACTTACCTCTCAGGAATGTTGTGAAGCTTAATTTATTAATGTTTATAAAGTGTTTTCAGATTGCTCCATGGTATGCACTGTAGAAGTGCAAAGAATTATGTTAAGCTTACTAGGTAGAAAATCTGAACTGAGGGAAGGCTGCCATTCCTACCTTTTGAATGAACACACACACAGAGTTTATGTGCCACTTGCAGAAAGGTCCCTGTTGTACCTGATGACATTTCCTAAGGTGGTTAAACTCAGATTTACACGTGTCCCTTCTCTCAGTCTGTCCCCTTCAGAGCCTGAAGACTTTTGCCTTTCACTTCCTGCCAAGTCCACCAGATTTATAACGGACTGCTTGGTGATATCTTCATCTAGAAAAATCTGAAAGAAATTCCATCAGTGAAAGGAAAATAAGGTATTAAGCCATATCCTTAAAATCACAGGAAGGTACAGCAACCTAAAAGCTCTGTGGATAGTCTGAGTAAATATATTGTAATATGTACTGGCATTAAGAAGCAGAGAATTATTGAAAATATGGAAAGTAACGTTATGGCTGAAAGAGAATGAACTTGTGTGTAAAAATTAAGCAAGACGGACTTAAGAAGGGGCGGGGGTAGGAAGATAAATTCAGCTGGGATACAAAGAGTTACATCCATATCAATGGACCAGCATCAACAGGGGAGCAAACCACAGTGTACAGAGAAGGCGAGTATATAGAAGTTCAAAGGAGCCTTTGAAATAATACTTGCTAAAAGACAGGTCAAAGCAAGACTTGCCCAATAACACAAATACCATACTGAGACACACTGGAACAACGGACACCTAAAGGAGGTTGCAGTAAACTTGGCCTTGTCTGCATTGGGAATTGGTTGCAATTCCAGCAATTGACAGCCAGACACAGATGTAGTTTCATCGGTGCATGTGTGGACAAAGAATGCCATGGCTGGCACCAGTGGAGCTTATCCTTGCAATAAGCCATTTGTGACAGCAGCATCACTTTTGCAATCTGATGCCTGCACTCCCATACCTCCATCTGCATCTGAGTCCATGTAAGGAGAAACCAGCTTGATAGTGGCAGGCCTGTTATCACATACAGCTCTGTGTATGGATGACCACAGCAGTGAGAACTACAGCAATCACAAATTATTTCCAAATCACAGAATGATAGGACTGGAAGGGACCTCGAAAGGTCATCTAGTCCAGTCCCTGCACTCATGGCAGGACTAAGTATTATCTAGACCAGGGGTTCTCAAACTGGGGGTCGGGACCCCTCAGGGGGGCCATGAGGTTATTACATGGGGGGTCGTGAGCTGTCAGCCTCCACCCCAAACCCCACTTTGCTTCCCCCATTTATAATGGTGTTAAATATATTAAAAAAAGTGTTTTTAATTTATAAGGAGGGTCACACTCAGAGGCTTGCTATATGAAAGGGGTCACCAGTACAAAAGTTTGAGAATCACTGATCTAGACCATTCCTGACAGGTGTTTGTCTAACCTGCTCTTAAAAAACTCCAATGATGGAGATTCCACAACCTCCCTAGGCAATTAATTCCTGTGCTTAATCACCTGGACAGTTAGGAAGTTTTTCCTAATGTCCAACCTACACCTCCCTTGCTTCAATTGCTTCTTGTCCTATCCTCAGCGGTTAAGAAAAACAATTTTTCTCCCCCCTCCTTGTAACAACCTTTTACGTACTTGAAAACTGTTATGTCCCCCCTCAGTCTCCTCTTTTCCAGACTAAACAAATGCAATTTTTTCAGTCTTCCCTCATAGATCATGTTTTCTAGACCTTTAATCATTTTTGTCACTCTTCTCTGGACTCGCTCCAATTTGTCCACATCCTTCCTGAAATGTTCACCCAGAACTGGACACAATACTCCAGTTGAAGCCTAATCAGCGCCGAGTAGAGCGGAAGAATTACTTCTCATGTCTTGCAACACTCCTGCTAATGCATCCCAGAATGATATTTGCTTTTTTTGCAACGGCGTTACACGGTTGACTCATATTTATCTTGTGATCCACTATGACGCCCAGATCCCTTTCCATCGTACTCCTTCCTAGGCAGTCATTTCCCACTTTGTATGTGTGCAACTGATTGTTCCTTCCTAAGTGGAGTACTTTGCATTTGTCCTTATTGAATTTCATCTTATTTACTTCAGACCGTTTGTCCAGATCATTTTGAATTTTAATCCTATCCTCCAAAGCACTTGCAACCCCTCCCAGCTTGGTATCGTCCACACACTTTATGTGTGCTCTCTATGCTATTATTTAATGTAAGTGAACCCCCAAATACTTTAAGCCAGTGGTTCTCAACCAGGGGTACATGTACCCCTGGGGGTACGCAGAGGCCTTCTAGGGTGTACATCAACTTACCTAGATATTTGCTCAGTTTTACAACAGGCTACATAAAAAGCACTAGCGAAGTCAGTACAAATTAAAATTTCATACAATGAGAGCAGTATAAACACTGAAATGTAAGTACAATATCTATATTCTAATAGAGTTATTTTATAATTATATAGTAAAATGAGGAAGTAAGCCATTTTTCAGTAACAGTGTGCTGACACACTTTTGTATTTTGATGTCTGATTCTGTAAGCAAGTAGTTTTTAAGTGAGGTGAAACTTGGGGTATGCAAGACAAATCAGACTCCTGAAAGGGGTACAGTCGACTGGAAAGGTTGAGAGGCATTGCTTTAAGATTCTATTAAAAAGTCACCTTCTGTAACATACTAGGAAATGCGGTCAATGCATATAAGGAAAATAAAGGGGCTTTGAATTTGTGTCTGCAATGAACTTAGGAGAATTTACCTTTCTTGCAGAATTAGTTAAATAAGAATTTTAATCTTGTGAAACAAATGTGCTGAATAGTGGAAAATAGGGCTTCCTCATACTGAACCTGTTTGAATTGGATGGTAATGACCATGTGAGATCGACTGCTTGTAGCATTCATGCTGGTTGAAGCTGTGGTTCTTATTTTAGTTCCTTGTTCCATTAACCTCTCAATTTGTGCATAGCTGTCACAAGGCACCAGTTTCAAACCATCCACATAAAAACCTTGTTGCTGGTCTTCTCTAACCTTGAGTCCGCCAGGTTTCTTGGTTTCAGACAGTAAATCTATTACCTATGGAGAGGTATTTACAGTCAAATGTGTTACTGGATACAGCTACGTAGTGATTGAAAAGAACATTTTGTGAAAACAAAGAAAAGGGAAAAAATCTTTCAAAGTCAAGAAATGATAGCGTGATTTTGTAAGAAGCAAGCAGTAAAGCAATTAACTATACAAACACTGTTTATGGTAGTTTATTACCATCATAAAACCACATCTAGTTGGTAGAAATGCTTGTTACTTTGAATATATAACACAACTGTCATTTTAATATGTATGGAATTGTTACACTCTGCACATTAATATGAAGTGGCAATCCTCTAAGCACTCTGAATATGGAACTGCCTCTCTTTCCCTCCAAGAGGAGTTCCATGCACAGAGTACTAGCAGAATCAAGCCCATGGGTTTTTCTAAATAGCATCAATAGAAATAACCCATTTGCAAAATTCAGGATAAAACAGACAACACCAAGTCACAATGCATGAATGAGACATGACATTTGACAATGCCACAACCAACGAAAGGAAATAAGAGTTTAACCTCATCCCCTCTTACCATTAGAGTTCTATATTAGTGACCTATCATACTCTGGAGGCACTAACCCTTGTCATATGCAGTAGGAAATTAAGAATATTTTAGTCCGTAATTAGGCGTCAATCACCACAATCTAACAATCTGCTGCTTAAAATATGAATTAGAAAGATCAAAACCTTTTCTCCATTACCCAGGTCTCTTAACATCTGTCTCTATTACTGTCATGTGATCAAATACTTTAACATTTTAAATCACACTCCATATTTCTAGTAATGTTTTCCATGATATACAGCAGACACTATCTCTGCTGTCTTGTGTCTCTCAAAATGTTTTATGGTCTCAAAAATACAACCTTTTATGAAAGATTCTATATGAAATAAGAAGGAGGTGACAGAAGACTACAGGTAATTATAAAAAGGTGGCCTTTACAGAGGGACAGAAGTTGGGGGGCACATGGAAAACTACAATAGGGTCATAGAAGCAACAAGAGTAAATACAATGAGTGAATCTGCTTAACATCTTAGACATCTATACACAAATTCAAGGAGTATAGGGAATGAACTGGAAGTCTTAGTACACCGGCTTGGTGGGATAAATCTACTGACTGGAGATTGTTTTTAGTGTGGAGAAGTACAGATTGTTCAGGAAGGGCAGGAAGGGGGAAAAAAGGAGGTGTTGCAATGTACATGAGGGATGAGGGGCAGACCAGTTGAAAGCCTCTCAGTGAAGATAGAACGGGGAAAAAACAGGAGCGATTTCATGGTAGGGATCTACTTCTTTATCCCTTAGATTTTCTTCCCATGGGACTTTACCTACCAGTTCTCTGAGTTTGTTGTCTGGTTTTTTGATGTCCATTGTCTTTATTCTGCTGCTATCCTTCCTTCCTTTCCTTAGAATCAGGAAATAATCATTCACAACCAATTCCTTCCTGTTAGTCAGAATCAAGTCTGAAATGACTGCCCCAGGTTACTTCCGCCAACCTTTGGAACTAGAATTTGTCCCTAACCCATTCCAAAAAACTTACTGGATGTTTTGTGTTTTGTCATGTTACATTTCCAACAGATGTCTGGGGAGTTATAGTCCCCCATTACTTCCAAGTCTTGTGTTTTGGACATTTCTGTTATTCATTCTAGAAATGCCTCATCCACTTCCTTTTCCGGATTTGGTGGTCTACAGTAGACCATTATTAGGTCACCCCTATTTTCTCCCTTTTATCATTACCCAGATACTTTCAACTGGTCTGCCCCTCACTTTCTTCCGGACCTCAGAACAAGTGTATATGTTCTTGATCGGGGTGGGCAAACTTTTCGGCCTGAGGGCCGCATCGGGTTTCGGAAATTGTATGGAGGGCCGGTTAGGGGAGGGGGTCGTGGCCCGGCCCCCCTTCCCCCAGGACTCCTGCCCCATCCAACCCCCCATTCCCTGTCCCCTGACTGCCCCCGCCGCCCGATCCAACCCCTCCTCTCATTCCTGACGGCCCCCCCGGGACCCCTGCCCCATCCAACCACCCCTTCTCCCTGTCCCCTGCCACCCCATCCAACCCCCCCATCTTCCTGACTGCCCCCCCCCGGGACCTCTATTACCCCCCCCGACCGTCCCGACCCCTATCCACCACCCCGAACTCCCCTGCCCTCTATCCAACACCCCCCCCCCTGCACTCTGTGCCCCCTTACCGCGCTGCCTGGAGCACGGGTGGCTGGCGGCGCTACAGCCTGGCTGGAGCCAGGCCACGCCGCTGCTGCCACCACGCAGCTCAGAGCACCGGGTCAGGCCGGGCTCTGCAGCTGCACTGCCCCACCGCCCAGAGCATTGCG
Source organism: Platysternon megacephalum (assembly GCA_003942145.1). Classification (NCBI taxonomy): domain Eukaryota; kingdom Metazoa; phylum Chordata; order Testudines; family Platysternidae; genus Platysternon; species Platysternon megacephalum. The sequence continues at coordinate 380,522 of QXTE01000164.1, read as the reverse complement.
CTGGCGGCGGAGCGAGCGAGCTGAGGGGGAGAGGGGACAGTGGGGAAGGGGCCAGGAGCTAGCATCCCGGGCCAGGAGCTCAGGGGCCGGGCAGGACGGTCCCGCAGGCTGGATGTGGCCCGCGGGCTGTAGTTTGCCCACCTCTGTTCTTGATGCATAATTTAATACCTCATCTCTTTCTTCCTTGCCTGTACTTCCTGTACAAGAGATCCCCCAACCCTCTATGCCAGTATTCCAGTCATCACATTTATTCCAAGTCTCTGTGCTGCCAGTTAAGTCATAATTTAGCACATACAATAATACTTCCAGTGCTTCCTGTTTATTCCCTATACGCCTGGCATTTGTGCAAAGACATCTAAGATGCTGAGCAGATTCCCTCACTGATTACCCTCTTGGTGCTCCTATGACCCTCTTTTAATTTGCCATGTCCACCAACATCTAGCCCTTTGTTAAGGTAGTCTTTTTAATTCTTACCTGTGGGCTTTTGTCATCTGCCCCATTTGAACATGGGCCTCCTCACTCAATTATCAAGTTGGTGCGCAAAGATGCTCTTCCACTTCTTGATCAGGTGGACCCCATTTCCTCCCAGCAGTCCTCCTTCCTGGTACAGCATCTCATCATCGAAGAAACCAAAGTCCTCCCATTGACACCAATTCAACAGCTATGCATCCATCTCCAGGACGTGCATGTCCCTGCCTGGGCCCTTGCCCTCAACTAGGAGGATGGATAAGACCACCACCTGCACCCCAACTCCTTTACCCTCCCTCCGAGAGCCCTGCAGTCACTGCTGATTTGCTCAAGGTCATACCTGGCACTATCATTAGTGCTCACATGGATGAGCAGCATGGGGTAGTGGTCAGAGGGACAGATAAGCCTTGGCAATCTTTCCATAACATCTTGGACGCGGACTCCAGGCAGGCACCATACCTCCCAATATGTTAGGTCTGGTGACCAGATGGATGCCTCCATCCCCTTCAGAAAGGGGTCCCTGATCACGTCCCTTTTCTCTTCCTCTTGGATGCAGTGGCTGCAAGCTTCTCAGCTTTGGGGCTTATGGTTTCTCTCTCTCAGCCACTGAGGTCTAATCCTCTCCTCCTGTGCCAGTACAGATACCAGTTCTTGATCTCAATGAACAGGAGACCCGAGGTGGCCAGCAGCCAGTCTCCTCCCCACAAAGCAGCTGGTTCTCCTTCCTTCTCTGGGGCCTCTGTAGTCATCTGTACTTGGCCAGCATCCTGCATCCCTGATGTTTCTACAAGCATCCTGGCAATAAAGTAATCATGCCCCTGGAAGCTACGCAGATAAGTCCTGTCCTCCTGCAACTCTCTTACATGCATTATGAGGGACTTCACCAACAGACACCTCTCACACCAGGTAGTTCCCCCTTCCTGCTTCCCAGCAAGTCAAGACCAGGGCCTTGGTGGAGGCCTCCAGTCCGGATGCCTGTCCGGTGGGGGCTCCTTCAAGTGAAGGAAGAGGAAGAGCTAGCAGTGGTGTTGGCAACACACCATTTTCCTCCCACTGAGGGTTCTTCGTTGATGAGTAACTGCTAGGCTATGTCTACACTTACAGTGGCATGTAAAATACAGGCGCTACACATGTAGCTACACACTGTGGTGATAAGTCTGGACACAGCCCGCCTTTCACCATGTTGTGCAGCTACATGTGGCAGTGAAAGGCTCCGGCAGTGGGGAGCTGCCGGAACCTTTTCCTATTGCCTCCCCACTGAGAGTGCTTTTCACTGCAGTGGGGAAAGGTTCGGGCAGCAGGACACTTGACTGCTAAAAATAGAGAATATATGCTAGGGCTTCAGGAGTGTAGGGCACTCTACTCACCCTAACGACACCAACATTTGCGCTACGTCTCTCGTGGAGGTGGAGTTATATCAGTGTGGTAGGGCACTTACATCGGTGGGACAAGGCTGTAGTGTGTACGCTGACATAATTAGACCGACATAAGTTGCCTTACATTGACTTAACTGTGTAGTGTAGACCAGGCCTGAGAACTTAAAACTAGTAAATAAACATAAATGGAAAAAGATTAAAATTCAGAATTAGCATGATATACCAACACCATTACCTGCTCGTTATAAATTTCCAGCATACTGAAAGTAACCTGCAAAGACAAGAAGCAGCTGGAAGATAAAAAGTTCTCTTGAAAAAAAGCACACTTTTGATATACAGTTATCTCTAAGTAAAAGGAACACAGATTGTCTGGACAAAAAAGCCATTTGTCTCAAACTAAACTGACTATTGGTATATCTTGTGTCAATGCATAAGCCTATGCATAAGGTATATCTTGTGTCAATGCATACAGTTGGTTTGTGAGACTGTTTTCCAGATCCACACTGCTCTCTCAACTCTCATTTCTATGAATCCCCAAACTCCCTCCTCCATCCTTTGTCTCCCCAGCTTGTCTTAGGAAAAACTCCATGTCAGCTTATCCATTTTAAGATGGAAACGTTGGACTTTAATAAATCATTTTTCATCAAACTACACTAGCTATTAAGAGTTACAAAATTTCATTCTTGCAACATTATGGTTATGAGAAAAATTCAGCAAGTGGAAACATTAAAGATTCAGACATTAATTTGGCAATGTGGCAAACTTGTATGATTTATGGTATACATCAGGGGTCGGCAACCTTTCAGAAGTGGTGTGCCGAGTCTTCATTTATTCACTCTAATTTAAGGTTTCGCGTGCCAGTAATACATTTTAACATTTTTAGAAGGTCTCTTTCTATAAGTCTATAATATATAACTAAACTATTGTTGTATATAAAGTAAATAAGGTTTTTAAAATGTTTAAGAAGCTTCATTTAAAATTAAATTAAAATGCAGAGCCCCCCGGACCGGTGGCCAGGACCCGGGCAGTGTGAGTGCCACTGAAAATCAGCTCGTGTGCCGCCTACATTTTATTAAATAAACAGCAATATATTCCAGCCACATTCATTCAGAAACCAGAAATGGAAAAACACAGTTTATGCATAGCCTGACCACGTAAGCATTGCTGTTGGAACCTTAACTATTGCACTTCCTGAATTTTGAGATTTTAATTGCAGCCTTAATGGTGCATAAACGTTTTTCGCACTTAATTTTTATGGAGTTATTTTTGTTTTTTCAATAATGAAGAAAAAGTTTAATGTTAGTGTAGTCCCAAATAGGCTTTGCATTTCCACTGCATTATGGTGAATGCGGTGGTAAGGGATGAGTTCCCAAGTTTGCTGCTGCCATCAGGTCAGAGAGTGGAAAACCCACATGCAGCATCTAACGAGGTGGGGAAATGCAAGAAGATTCCCCCTGGTAATGCCCCTATGCAATTCCTGTGCTCACGTGCAGAGCCAGATCTCTACTAGTACCACCTTAGATGCAAACCACGCCAAAATGGATGGGGAGAGGTTGAGCTATCGAGGCACTGAGAGGAATAGTAGCTGGTGTAAGTGTTCTGCACCTGAGATTCAAATGTAGCTAGAAGGAGCTATCAGGTTCCTATTAATTATTCATGGTAACTAGTGAAGGCTAATGCTCATGGTTACACCGCAGTCTATGAAGCTCTTCTACTCTGTTATATGTAGAAATTACCAGGAACACCAGAGCGGAAGGAAAAGATAGAAACTATTTTTGTGGTTGGACACAGATGACGTGGGAGAACTTAATAATCGCAAAACCTGTGCTGCAATGCTAGGGCCATTATTCCTACTGAATACAAGAAGTTTGATAAAACATAAAACAATTTACATGACTAAAAAGAAAAGTTATTCCTTTCCTTCAGTAGTGAGGGTTGGAAAGTCTGTTGATGCCTGTTTGTTAGACTTTTCCCTTGTATCATGTTGAGGAGAGGGATAGCTAAGATAAAGGAGTAGGTAAGTAGAGGTTCAAAATGTAGGTAACTGTTCAAAAATATAGTCTTCTGTGTGGAAAAGATAGGTTGTGACTAGACAGTGGGTAAAGTTTTCAGAAGTGCCTTGGTTGCCTAGGTACTTTAAAAAGTCATACCCAGTGGAAAAAAAAAATGTTCGTGCCAGGATTAAGTTAGCTATTACTGGGACAGGGATAGGTTCAAGTTCTCCTGTATTAGATCAGCCCCTCATTCAACACTTCTCACTTGTTGTTTTACATTATGTTTGATTATCACTGAAGCTAGTTTTAAAATGGCAATGGCAGTTTTCCAAATTTGACCTTGAGAGCATATATGGAGAGATCTTGAAAATAAAACAGTGTAGACCATACCTGATATTGCTTGTTCTTCTGGTTCTGAATTGGTTTGAAGAGCTCTTCACACACAACTGGAATTATGCCTCTGTTTGCACCATATCCAATCATAGAATAGCTCTTCCCTGAGCCAGTCTGGCCATATGCTAGGAGAGTAGCATTATAACCTTGCCAGGCATTGTCCAGAACTCCTTGACCAAGGTCACGAAAGACCTCTCTCTAAAAGAAGACATTTTTACTAATAGAGAATGTAAACACATGCACCAGAATGGGATTAAAAAAAGATTAAACAACCCCCAGCCCTCCAAAAAAATTTTAAATACAGGTTTAATTAAAAAAAATAAACGTAATTAAAATTAAATTTAAAATGATGACTACCCATAAGGCCTAAATTTACTATAATCTTTTAAAATAATTTAAATTAAACAGTAATATTAAGCACTATATGTCTGCAGCCAAGTTTTAAAGAAAATTAAGCAATTGAACTAGTTGAGGTCAGTGGCTAAGCACCGGAATCAGAATTTGTTGAAGTGCTAAACCAGCTTTTCACAGCAGTAGCCTCTTCTACAGGTGCAGAGAGAATATTTTCTTCATTTCAGTTTATTCAACTAGTTCAGTCCAATGATTAGTTCATTCAAATGAAGAAACCAATGAGACAAAAAAAGGCAGAAAATCTTGTTTTCCCTCTTCCAATCTATGAATAAAAACTATGTCTGAGGATGAGCTCTACTAGTTCTAAAATCTTGAAGGACAAGGTGACCAGAAACAATCAATTCAATTCACTAACCTACAGATAATACCTCCTCTGTTTAATAAATCAGTTATTAATGCAAGTCATATTTTGATAGATTTTCTCAAGTTTTTTTTCCTTATGTATCCAGCACATCTAAGTTATTTTAGTTTATTAGTTCAGAACTGCTGTATTTGAAAAATATCCAGCCAAAGACCTTGACACAAATTACAAGTAAAAAAGTTAATCTAATAAACACATCATTCGCTATTTTATAACAAAAAAATGTAAAAACTAAGTATCTGAATAATTGTAAATTAAGCTAAATAATTACTTAAATAAATGTTTATATAGTGCATACTCCTGGTTAGCAAAAAGAAGCACTAGATTTTGTGAAAAGGCTATATTTAATTGCAAATCAACATGTTTTAATGGTTACCTACCAGTGGTTTCCTTTCTTTAGGAAAATAACTTAAGAGCACAAATGCAAAACAAAATTATTAAAACCATGATTTAAAAATCAAGTTGTCTTGCTTATTGATTCACTTAAATTTAAATCAATCCACTCTGACATGCACACACATAAAAGCATTACTATTTAGTTAGTACAGAGGTTAGTAATTATTATTTTAATCTGAAAGTCTGGTTTAATTATGACAAATATATACTTCATATTAATGTACTTCAAATATTAAGAGTTCCAGGACCTGGAAGCATAAATGAAAACGGGAAGTAGTTTTAGATGTTGGTTTGAAACATCCATTAAGTAGATAGATAATTCATCTCAGTTCCACTCTTGGGAATTGTAACAATTGCAATCACCAACAAAGTGAGTTGTTTAACATTTTATATTGGTAGGAAGTGCTTTTAAATAGCCCTCTGAATACATTTTACCTGGCCTGCATATCTGCTGTTGGATCCAGCTGAAACGAGCATGCCATCTTTATCCTTTAGAAATCCACTGTGGGACCAGTAAGCCAGGTCAAAGGTAAAGGTTTTCATGTGCCCTGGATTCTTAGGATCATATATGCTTGTGCTGCTGGAATTCATAGAAATCACACACCTGCTGCCTGCATCCTTCTCCCTCTGTATCAAAATTATAAATCACAATATCAAACCAGTAGCAGTTCTAATCACTTACTCAAAATTTATATTTTGGACCAAATCCTGCAAGCCCTTTGTATGTGGAACTCCCAGTAAAGTCAACAGGAGTTTTGTAGTTATTTGGGCATGGAGGGTGTGTACAACTGGGACACAACCACAACATATTCATCATAAAAGGTCCAATACATTAATTTCACAAAATTACACAAAATTAATCTTGAACCAAACAAGGTAAATGTAGTTTAACTGTAATCAGGGAATAAATGCCATAGAAACAGATTTGAACAGAAAACATAGTATCTGTAATCATGTCCAAATTTGCTTTTTTCCTGATTTTGTAAACACATCAGCCATTAGTGTTGATAAGCTATTGTTGGAAAATCCTTCACTATTGTAGGTATGGCCATAACAGAACGAAGTATGCTATGTATGCTACTCCTGGGGGAATTATGCACCAAAATAAAAAATTCGGCAACAAAAAAATTAAAAATCTGTGCACAATATTTTAAAATTCTGAAAAAAATCTGCACATTTTATTTGTCAAAATATCACAAAATAATCACACCAGTTTCAATTCTTTTTGGTCATTTATTTCAAAATACCTGTCAACAAGTATGTCTGTAACAATACAGGCAACAAAAAAGATTCAGGAAATGTTTTTTGACAAATAGATTCCTTACTAGGCATATTAATACAGAACTGAGTAATAATTCATTTAAACTACAATAGAGAACCCTATTTCCTGCACCCCTCAGAAGCAGTGGAAAGGATTTGGGGAGTCAGGGATAACGGCAGCTGAGGGAGAGGGAAGTAAATTGTTGAGAAGGAGCCTGGGTGTGAACTTGGAGGGTTGTTGGGTATGGGTGGGAAAAGTATGGAACAGGTTTGGGGGGGGGGGGGGGGCCGGGGAGAGATTGTGAGGGAGCTTCCTCCATGCAGACCCTGGCTGACCCCTAGCCTCTCCCATTCAGTCAGGCACATCTTCCCCTGTCCCTATGTGTTCCTGCACCCCCATGTGTCCTTGCACCCCGTCCACGTCACTCCACCCCCACTCAGACCATTCCCATATGGCCCTGCACCCCTTTCCCCATGTGTCTCTGCTCCCACCCAGCCACTCCTCTGTCCCTGTACCCCCTCCCCCATCCCCATGTCCCCACCCCATCCCTGTACCCTCTCCCCCTGTGGCACTGCACCTTCCTCCCCCATGGCCCTGTGCCTCCACTCCCATTCAGCCACTGCCCCAGTCTGTCCTCCCCCACTAGCCCTTATGAGCCCCCATCTGAACCCCCCGCTCCATGTCTCCCCATAGCCCGCCTCCTGACCTGGCCCGCTGCAAAGGCAGGCAGGCTCTCTCCCCCCCTCTCCACCTTGCTGGCAGGGAGCTGCTGCTTTGTTCTGGCGCCACAGTGCCCTCTGGTGGGCAAAAGGCAGAACTGCAGCAACATTTTCGCAGAAGCTTTTGTCTGCACAAAAAATTAAAAATAAGCGGGGCTTAATTATGCACATGCGCAGTAGCGCAGAATTCCCCCAGGAGTAATATGGTCTCTCAGAAGTACATCAAGTTATAGAGCACAATCCTGTTGATTTACTTCAGTGGGAGCAAGATTAGGCCCACTAATTTTCTTACAACTAAAAATCTGCTTCATGAACAGAAGGTTCACACAAAAATGAGAGATGGTAAAGGATAGATTATTCCTTTGCATTTTGATTATTGCATATTACATCATATGATCCTGAACTGATCAGCATTTCTTATTAATCTTGTCTGACGAAGGTCAAAGATACTTTTGTCTGTAGGCGGATTTTTCCAAGTGGAAACATCCAGACTATCAACAACGTTGACACAGTAATTCATAATCAGTCAAATTAAGATTGAAACTATTAGACATATCATTATTGTCCTTATAAATTTGACAAGTTTTTAATCAGCCAGGAGTCTGAGAATTTTGATAGAGGATTTGCTGTGAACAATCACCTACTGTCCAGGGGCTTGTCCATACAGGGATGCTCCGGAAAGTTAAGACGAATTAATGAAGATGTGAAGTTAATGTGCATTAATTACAGTACATTAAACCACTGTGTGAACACACTCATTCAGAAGTAAAAGTGCCCGTAGTTCGCTTTAGCTTAATTTTTCTTTGAGTTTTAGGGATCCTGCTGAATTCAGGGCTTGCCTTTTCCATTTGTCTGGCATTTTCCATTCCTCCTCAATGACCTCTTTGAAAGATATTTCCCATCCATAACAAGAAAGTATCAGCCCTCGGCTTTAGTTTTCTCATCTTCTCTCCATGGTTGGAACTCAGAAGAAGCCACCTCCTTCCTTCTCCTAGTTTAAAATGTGTATCTGGGAAAGAATGCTGTCTCCTTCTGTGGTTTAGGCTTACCCAAAGCACAGAGGTCCCCTTCTTTGGAGAAGAAGCTAGAGCTTGTGGAAAGTAGTGATGCTTTTTGGTCTTTTTCCTGTGCTAATTGTGTCTTTGCCTTTTGGAAGGGTAAATGGGTAATGGGTAAAGGGGCAATGTCTCGTCTTAGCTAATGTTCCCTTTTGGGTTACAGTCTGCAAGGACATGCGTGTTTGTCTCTCAAGTCTCAGCATTCCTCATCAACTGATGTTGAATTGGAAAGGATGTATTAGGGAGTGTCCTCAAGAGCTCAAGTTCTTCCTTTTAGGAAGAAGGAGAATCTAAAAGAATGCCAGATCCCTTGCCAAGTGACTCAATTTTCTGCTTAGGAACAGATGGTGGGAGCCAAGCATTTTTCAATTTAGTGGTGAATTGGATTGAGAAATTCAGAGGAATTTTCATGTTTACTCCTGAAAGGTCTCCTGAAATCTGTATCTCGAGTGGGAATTATGTCCCTGATGCTACCCCATAATGAAAACATAACCCCTCTTACTTCCCAAGGCCTCTCCTCCCCTCTTTCTTTCCTAGCACTGTAGACACAATCATCATTCTCCGCAATACACTTGCAAGCAACCTTGGTGTTGAATCAGGCTTGGTCTACACTTAAAATCTTAATCAGCATCACCATCACTCCCTCTGAGCAACATAGCTATGCCGATTTAAGGCCTCGTGTAGACACAGCTAGGTTGATGGAAAAATGCTTTTGTTGACCTAGTTACCACCACTCAGGGAGATGGATTTCCTACAATGACAGAAGAATCCCTTATAATCAACTTCAATTTTCAAAAAAACCCTTCAGGAATTCCACACAATCCACCAATGCCTAGATCTCTGCTCTAATTTCCTTCTATATGTCCCCTCCCAACATTCCCATCTGAAATCCTGTTTTACCATTTGTCTGTGTACTCTATGCCTTGTACTCCCTTCTCTTCATTCAAATGCCTCCTTAAAATTTGTCTTCCTTTGTGATAGTACAGTCCCAATCAACACCATTGAAGTTCAAAGAATGTGTTTTAAAGTTTCAACAGTCCAAAATAAATGCATTTTAATGTATGATATTTATGTTGGCAAATCTCTTAAGCAAATTTATTGTATCTTAATATTCATATTCTATGAAATTACAAAATGCATGCCAGGTCCAAATATGTTCACTACTGTTACTCCAATCACCACCAAATGCAGCAAACACTAAGTGTTGCCAAACTATACACTTTACTAGAACCAGTTTGAAAAGAAAAGAGTTTACAAATTCTTTAATACTCAGCCAAATCATTAAACATTTTATGTAGCAGTTTGATATACCGTCCTTTGCTCTGCTTATTTAGGGTGAAAAAAATTTCATACTGGGGGGAAAAAAGATACAAACAACTGGAATATGTTAAAACCCTGTTAAGCTAACACCATGCTTACTACAATTTGATTCATTCTGTTCTAACAAGGATTCCAGCACTTGGTTTTTACAAAACATTTTGGTTGGTACATGGAACATATGTTGATTTAAAAAAAAAAAAAAGTCAGCTTTCACTTGCTTTTTAAGTAGTTTGTTCCTTTACCTAGTATTCATTTTTAAGTATTTCACTGTATTTCTGTACACTTAATTTAGGTACAAAGCATTATACTCTTAACATGTTAAGAGCTACCTCTTTTTTCCTTAAGAGCCTATTAACATTTAAATCTAAGTACAATAAATTTTAAAATAACTACTAACCTGACTGAAAGGTCTCACCCGTACTGCCACTTTCACACTGTCAACACTTGGCATGCTATTATTACTTTCACTCTTCCCAGGATATTTCAAAGCCGAAAAACATTTAAAGTAAATACAACTCCTTCTCTAGAGAACCCTGTTTTGAGAAATCAAAAACACAGCTAGGGAAGCTGCTTCTTTTTTATAAGGTCAGTCTATTAATTATTAATATTTTCTCATTGTGTACAAGATACTAGTTACCTGATAAATTATTTCTTAACGTAATTGCAGTAGCTTTCACTAACTGAAAAGTTTAATTTCAGGTTTCACTGTTCTGAAGTCTTCAAAATTACACCTGGATATGAATCAACATATATGAAATACCACCTAAATTGTTCAAAGAATTAAGACCGCTATATTAAAAGACCAGACTAGCACTTCTCAAGTCTGCTTGAAAAAGGAATATTTTTTTCCTATTGTTCATATGATTTTAGGCTTTAAAGAGACACTTTCACAGCCACCTGAGAATGTCAGTGAAATAACTGTACAAAAGTCTGGTTTGTAACTATTACCTTTGCATACTTTTTGCATTGCTCTCAGCTTAGACCAGGGGTAGGCAACCTGCGGCACGCGAGCTGATTTTCAGTGGCACTCACACTGCCGGGGTCCTGGCCACCGGTCCGGGGGGCTCTGCATTTTAATTTAATTTAAAGTGAAGCTTCTTAAACATTTTAAAAACCTTATTTACTTTACAGACAACAATAGTTTAGTTATATATTATAGACTTATAGAAAGAGACCTTCTAAAAACGTTAAAATGTATTACTGGCACGCGAAACCTTAAATTAGAGTGAATAAATGAGGACTCGGCACACCACTTCTGAAAGGTTGCCGACCCCTGGCTTAGACAATTAAAATAATTGAAGTCAGTTTCACTTACAGGTTTTCAATGCTACGATGTGTTGATTTTGAACACTGTAAAAGCCTGTAGGTTCACAGACAATTGTTCACTATTTTAAATTGTGGTAGCATTTCTATTACTCTTAAGTTTTCTAAAAGCACATTTTTTCAAATTTAGTCCAAATTTATATACGCAATGTCCTATTGTACATAACTGAAAATACCAAAGCACTTATATAGCTAGGTTTCTGCTGACACAGCAAACTGAAAAAAAATAGGGAAACATCTGAGGTGTGATCTAGTTTTATAAACGCAACAGCAGCTTTCCCAAAGTTTAAAACAAATACAAAAAAAAATATTGCACAGGTTCAATACAATTGTTTACATTCTGACTTCAATACAGTACATTTTAACCATGAATGTAAGGAATTAGCAGCTTGTGTTCTACAATCCCAATTATTGGTGCCAAAGGGTTAAACATTTTCTATAAAATTTAAAACAACTGTCAGGTTTTAAATTTTTTATTATTATAGTAAGAACAAACAAAATTTTAAAAAGAGTTTTGGCCTAATATTGGAGGGTTAGTAATTATGGCGAGACAACATTAAGATGTTCTCAAGCAATTTGGTCCACTCAAACCATTATTCCCTCTCAAAAAGCTAGCAGACAATAAGCATGTTGTGAAGTATACATTTTTATTTAACATTCCTAAAATAAGCTGTATTTACATATATAAATGTATGAAGTCTTAATATAAAATAGAAAAAACTGCATTGACTGAAGAAATCACACTCCATATGGAGTTACTTATTGAAGACCGTTTATGAAATTTTACAATAATTTATATAAATTATTCTCTTCCAAATTAGATGATTTGTTTTAATAATCCACACAATTTTGATGACTTTACAAACAGTGGTGTACATTACAAATTAAAAAACAGTTATAGCATCTTCCGGCGCACAACTGGCTTTGGAAAATTAGACAGTCTCTTTTTGTTCTTTCGAAGAGTCTTTTCTGCTGTTTCTGCAGTTTCTTTCTGTTTGCTTTTTGTCCCATCCATGGGACTTCCAAATGGAGAAATGAACTTAATCTCCACTGGTGGAGGTGACCAAGAACATTCTTTCCCTGTGGTTCTGCAAGAAATGGTAAGTCCCAACTAGATTACATCATGCTTTACAAAAAAACAAAGCCCCCAAAACCACATTTATGGATGTTTTGATAGACAGAAACAAAGCCAAAAAGCTAAATTAAAACGAATAAAATTATAGTCCCCGCCACACCAAAGAAATTCTATGATCAAGCAGGATTTTACAAGGGAATAATTTATACTAATAACTTCATGTAAAGAGCGAGATTTCCCCATGTATAAACTACATTAACATTTATGGCTGAAGCTCCTGACAATCAAAAGAGTAATTGGAAGATCATAATTTTCAGGAAGATAAAAAGGCAAATAAATAGCTCCTGATGGAGCATGAGATTATGCTACCTTAAATTTATGCCTCTTTTGAGAGCTTAAAAGAGGTCAACTGTCCCATATCTCAAGTATCCCATATCAGATTTGTTCCTGATTTAGGTCTATTGTCACCACTATTCCTCTAACTATGGGCATAAGAACATAACAACAGCCGTACTGGGGTCAGACCAAAGGTCCATCCAGCCCAGTATCCTGTCTACCGACAGTGGCCAATGCCAGGTGCCCCAGAGGGAGTGAACCTAACAGGTAATGATCAAGTGATCTCTCTCCTGCCATTCATCTCCACCCTCTGACAAACAGAGGCTAGGGACACCATTCCTTACCCATCCTGGCTAACAGCCATTAATGGACTTAACCTCCATGAATTTATCCAGTTCTCTTTTAAACGTGGTTATAGTCCTAGCCATCACAACCTCCTCAGGTAAGGAGTTCCACAAGTTGACTGTGTGCTGTGTGAAGAAGAACTTCCTTTTATTTGTTTTAAACCTGCTGCCTATTAATTTCATTTGGTGACCCCTAGTTCTTGTATTATGGGAATAAGTAAATAACTTTTCCTTATCTACTTTCTCCACATCACTCATGATTTTATATACCTCTATCATATCCCCCACTTAGTCTCCTCTTTTCCAAGATGAAAAGTCCTAGCCTCTTTAATCTCTCCTCATATGGGACCCCTAGTCATTTTAGTTGCCCTTCTCTGAACCTTTTCTAGTGCCAGTATATCTTTTTTGAGATGAGGACACCACATTTGTACGCAGTATTCAAGACGTGGGCATACCATCGATTTATATAAGGGCAATAATATATTCTCCTTCTTATTCTCTATCCCCTTTTTAATGATTCCTAACATCCTGTTTGCTTTTTTAACCGCCTCTGCACACTGCGTGGACGTCTTCAGAGAACTACCCACGATGACTCCAAGATTTTTTTCTTGATTCGTTGTAGCTAAATTAGCCCCCATCATATTGTATGTATAGTTGGGGTTATTTTTTCCAATGTGCATTACTTTACATTTATCCACATTAAATTTCATTTGCCATTTTGTTGCCCAATCACTTAGTTTTGTGAGATCTTTTGAAGTTCTTCACAGTCTGCTTTGGTCTTAACTATCTTGAGCAGTTTAGTATCATCTGCAAACTTTGCCACCTCACTTTTTACCCCTTTCTCCAGATCATTTATGAATAAGTTGAATAAATGATCTGGAGAAAGGGGTAAAGTCAGGGATTGATTGGCGCAGCAAAAAAAGAAAGACTAGAGTTAATCTGCAAACAGCTGCTAGAGGGGAGGAAATGGGGAAGACAGCGACTCTGCATCAGGGAGGGGAGAGGAGGTAAAAAGGTATACACAACTACAGAATAAGTAAGTCTGTACTTGACCAAGTAGATTCTGGTCCAAATGTACTGGAGAGGGAAAATGTGCCTCATCAATGGAGAACTGGTTTATATACTGAGAAACAGAAGACTTTAAAAAATTGGAATCTATGGCTTGAAACAGTTAGCAAGAATCTTTATGATATTCCTTTAAAAATGCTAAACCATAATTAAACTTTTCCTTCTTCAGTTTTCCAACTGCAAGGGTCTTTCTTTCATCTTAAATCTTACTGAAATTAAATGAAAAAGACCCCCATGCATAATTTCCTCATTTACCTGATACAGAAAGCCAAACTAGTCCTAAATACAAGTCTTGAAATGTTCAGGTGGGTGGAGAGCAATTTAGGCTTCTCCTTCTGAAAAAAAACTTTATTCCAGAAAAAGAATACTGTTCAATGGAAATGCGTATTGATAGATTTGAGCCTTGAAAATAACTTAAAAAAAACAAAAAACAAAAAAACCAAACAATAAATGAATCAAGAGGCACAGTAATTTCCCCCAAACATTTTTAAAAAAGTGGATATGGGACACCCAGTTCCACACAAAGGTTCTCAAAGATAAACTCAAGAATTCATTTTCACTTTGCTACACGGGATGTAGGACAAATCAGCAGCTCTACATCATCAGAAAATTAATATCAATATTTCAAATTGGCAGTTAGCAATATTGCTTCCCACCCAAATTTATTGTGACTGAATACTCTCAAAGGATTTCTGGTGTTTTTAAACCAGTGGGCTCATGAGAACTCTTACAGAGTCATCAAAACTGTAAAACAAGGGATTCAAAGGTCCTCAAGATGCAGTTCTTCGGCTTCCTGCTGGAAAACCTCTCTATTCGCTATTCTCCACTGTATGGCGTGAACTACAGACTTTGCAAGTTTACCTCCTAAACCTAGAATGAAGAATTTTTGCACTTTATCATCTTTACAAAAATTGCATGAAAGTATTAAGCATTTCATACTTGCTTGCGTTCTGTGTTTTTGATTTTGTGGCTCTTCTTCTCGTCACTTTCTGCTTTCCCACAAACTTTACTGTTTTGTTATCCTCTTCTTTAATTGGTAACTCCTGTTAAGGCAACAGAAAACATATACATGACTTATACTGTAGACACCCTCCCACTCCTAAGGAGTGCTGACTAATTTATAAACATGCTTAGTCCCAAACAGTTTTAAAATCTGATTTATATGAGAATGGAGCATTACAAATTATTTTGGGCAAATAGTAAATTAGCCCAAGTTTTGGCCGGGAGGGGAATTTTCCATGGAAAAGTCAAGCTGTTTCAAAAAGAAATGTCAATTCAAATAGACATTCAAGATGTTTTGTTTGACTCAAATGAATTTTTATTTTCCCATTCTGCCGTGTGTGTGTGTGTGGGGGGGGAATAGTTCAGTTTTATGAACTAATTGTGTTTGTTTGGTGGCCAAACTGAAAAAAAAAATCATCAATTGTTTGCTCGGTTCTATTATTACTGAAGGAGAATGTTGATAAAAATAAAAATTCCACATTTCTTAAGACATTCGCAGTTATTTTCCCTTACATCAGAAGTATAATACCAACATCTGAAAATTCAAATTTGAATAGTAGGAGTTTATTCACCAAAATATAGCTAAAAGCTAAAACATTTATTCTTATCTTAAATATATACAAACAGATTTATTTTTGCAAGTATTAATAATAAACAACTCTCAAGAAGAAAGCCAAATAGTTTTAACTTAATTGATTTAATTTACATTTTTCTTGTAAAAACATTATGCTTTTACAGAACAGGGTTCTGCAACAGTCATAATTTAAGAATATAGTTTGTAAAAGAGTTACAGAGAAAAGCTTGAAACGGATAGGAAGTAATTACAAACATTACTTACCAATTCTTTCACAATCCGTGAAATACTGGATACATGTTTCCTCCTCGATCTCAAAAGAGGGGGTGAGAACACAAACTGAGAAGACAACTCTGGGTCTAAATCCTTGAGCTGTACAGGATGTTCTGCCTTTTCAGCTACGACAAAATGTACAGTTAATGTAAATACAAAGGATGGGGAAAGATAAAAAACTAATACTTAAGCACAGAATAGCAAAACCAAGATTACACCCCAGTAAACATATGGTTTGTCTTTAAATCTAAAATAAGGGTCAAATTGGGCTGTCTCATGGAAGCTAAAAGTTCTAGTACTTTCCCATAATGGCTACATCTTGGTCTCCCAAGTCTTATTGCAAAATGTGAGCCAGATAAAAACTAATCCAATGATGCCTGTCTGGGTATCCAGATAACCTGAAACACTGGCTTCGATAGATGTGAACTGTCAATCATTTCAGTGACATTTTAACTCTTTAGTTCTGGGATAACTACTTCCCGACCAATCAAAGCACACAAGATGCATGAAGGACAATCACATACTGAAGAGTTGCACAATCTACTGAGAGATGCATCTCATTTTGGAGCTACAAGTAGGGGAACTCAAACTGTACATAGAATTAGGGAGAGTAACACACTATTTCTTCCACAAATGAAAAATAAAAGGCAGGTGTATGTAATGAAATGAATGATTGAAATACTTAAGCTAGATAGAAATTAAAAACAAAGAAAAGATCAGACTAAGTTTCATTCCACTGGACTTGTGATATTTCAACTCCCTTACTGTTAAGAGGCTTCTATAATAACAGAGTCCTGTAACTCTTAGACATGAGTAAAAAAAAGGAATTGTATCCTTAACCATATAAAAGTTAAGATTCACAGTGAAGTTCCTTACATAAAACTGCTCAAAATATGTTTCATGTAGCTGACAGGTGAGAATGAAATTGTAAGCATTTCTATTTTGTGTCAGAAAACAATTCAGGTACCTTTTGATTTCTTTGTAAGCTTTGTGAGAGGGGGAGAGAAAAAGAAGGACTCATTTTCCTCTAGGGAGAGCTTCTGGTGCATGCCAATTTTGCTGGATCTGGTCCTTGTAATACGAGTACCATGAACTGCTAAAGTTCTCTCCATTTCATCAAGTCTTGATTCAGTTAGGTCTGCAACTAGCAAAGAAGGATTGCAAGCAGTTCCTTGAGGCAAACCTTCTTCCTCTGTGCTTTCCTCTGATACTGATTGTAGTTGCCTCTTTCTGTTTCTATGTCCAGCTCTGGCTGAAGTCCTGGTTGTAGCCAATGCCTCAACTGGCTGAACAGGTGTTTTCTCTAGAGTGGGTTTTCCAGTACCTGTTTTTTCTATTTTAGCAGGTGTAACTCTTGTTGCTCTTCTCTTAGGGGTATCAGGCATTTTCTCTCTCTCCTCTGAATATATGGCTTCCTGAGTGAGTATAGAATCTGTACCTGCAGACAGATTTAGTGTCCTTCTTCTAACATTTCTTCTAGTAGTTACAGAAGATTTAAGTTCCACTTGATGATGAGACAGCTTAGATGCATCAAGCTCACAATTTTCTGAAACTTCTGATGATGTACTAGTCTTTTTCCTCCTGCCTCTTCTAGTTGGCACAGGCAGCTGCTGCTCATAGGGCTCTGACTCCTGATCAGTAATGATGTTTTCAGTAAGTTGTAAACTAACACTTTTTAGTTTTCTTCCACTTTTAATGGGACTGACTGCCATTTTTACCTTGTGATCAGTGAAAAGCTGGCTATTTTCTTGATTCCCTACTGAACTTTTTGCTCCTCTACCAGTCCTTTTAGAAGTAGCAGGTAGCTTAATTGCTTCTTCAGCAAGAGGAATTTCCTCATTAGCCTGTTCAGAAAGTACTGATGCAGGTTCCCTGGTTCTCCTTAACCCTCTCCTTGGAGTACCAACCATCTGTAATGACTGTCCAATAGAATGAACATTGTCTGATGTTTCTAAATGATTCCCCCTAGTTTTCCTGGGGCCTCTCCTAGGAGTATCAGGTATCTGAGATATTTGCTGATCTTGAGAATTTCCATCAGAATCAAGATGAGAACCTTCATGAATCGCAGAAGTTTCTTTTGTTCGCCTAGCACTTCTCCTCAGGGTACACAGTCCCAACATATCTGGTCTGCCTGTATTTGACAGCTGTTGAGCATCTGTTGGGAGGATATTTAGATTTTTTCTCTTTCGTCCCCTTGGACGTTTAGGTGTCACCACATAGTCTACTTGACAAACACTGGCACTATCTGCATTTGCTTCCGGCACCGTTGTTAGTGGAGTCTTTATTGACGTCTGGGAAATAGTTACCTTTTTGCTCATTAAAGGTATACTTTCATGAACAGACTGTTCCACTACTTCAGAAGCGAATTCTTTACTTCTTGTGTCTTTGATTATGTCTAATAAATTTTCAGCAATAGCTACCTTAACAGGTTCAGGCACGTATGGGAATGCCTCTGCAATATTCTGAGACTCCTGATCACTAGTTACAGTGGGCACTGAATTCGTAATGTTCTCTTGGTTATCAATAGTGCCTACATGATTCATATGCTTGTCCTCTGTTTTTGTGCTAACTGGTTTAGTAGACATATCTAACGTTGTAAGGTCTCCTGTCTCAGTTTCACCGTCTTCTCCTTCTAATATTAAAGTAAAATTGCTTTCAGACATGAAAAGCTCTCCATCCCCTTCAGCTGTGTCACATTCATCGGTGTCTTTAGTATCAGGCAAGTCACAAGTGAACTGCTGTTTGATAGCATCAAAGTTGTATTGAAGTTTAAGAGTGCCTGATGGATATTGCTCATTAAATGGAGTTGTCTCCGCTGTTTCTTCTGAAGCTTGGACATCAAGGGTGCCATCTTCAATAATCTAAAATAAAAGTAAACAGGTCTGTTAGTAATATATTAATGTATTAGTTTCTGCATATACTAACTTTCAGCAGGCCTTGATATGATTGAGGTCAATGGTGCCCCCTTCTTTTGAATCATTATTGAGCACAGTAATTAGATGTAAACAAATCACTATTACACACAAAATGCACGCAATATAAGGGACTGAAAATAAGTATTTATTACATGGAACCGGATAGTTAAGCAGTTTTAGATTTTCTGTTTACAATTACGAAGATTTTCTAGCAGCAAGGAGTCAACTGCATTGTTTTACAAGTCTGAGGTAGATCAGGAACTGCCTCCAGTCTATTCTAAGAGGATTGTAAGTGAAGATAAGGTTGAACCAAAAACCCATATTCAGACATCCTTAAGCTTTGTAGTTCCATACTTAGTGGCTGGCTTTATGTTAAATAGGTTGAAATATGACGACTATGTTCAGATCCAGGGTTTTACTTAAGAGTCTGGATCCGCATCTGATTTTTATGGCTTGGTTCCTTCCCTAGATTTAACCAAGAAGTAAGTGATGGTAGGACATGCTCTTCCTTTGGTAATTATCAAGTTGTGACCTACAATATGTGACCCGCAGTAACCAAAAGAAAGGGGACACCAGAGCAGAAGAAAAAAGAAAAGATCAGAGACTTAGGGCTTTTAGAACGACTCAAATCCTGAGAACAAGCAGTGATGTAAATATAAAAATCCTAAGATTCATCATGTGAGGGAATCACAATATTGGTCTGAGCAAACAGAAAATATTTTAGGCTGTGAAAACTCCAGTCATGGCTATTGGCTCTACAGCAGTCCAACTTGTGGACAGACTGGCTGACATACAAGAGATAAAACCAGTGCTGCACTGGGGAATTATTTTGGATTGTACAGAACAGCTCGTGTAATGAATTCACTGTCTCCCATTCTTTGCAGTTCCCTATGCTGGACAGGATTGCTGTCTTTCCTTTGTATCCATATAGTATGGATGGGTTCTTACAATCTTAGGAAGAAAAGTATTTCCCCTCTATTGGCCTCAGTGGGAAGAGAAATTGTTCTCTAGACTTAAATGGGGTGGGATGAAAAACTCTGTCCCATCCTCTCCAATAGATATACTACTGACCAAGCTGAGAGACAACTCCTCAAAAGACAGTCTGTATTAGCATTCACTTCTCATTTTCCTGCCTCCTGTCCTCAACGACTGCAATGAAATCTTATTAAAAAAACCTGCCACTCAAGTGTGACTAGTAGATTGACTAAACCCGAGGGACATTGACACTGTACAACCTTCAACACTGACTCAAAGATTGTCAACAGAAAAGCAGACATGCTGCTCTAAACTCCAGGTTTTAACAAAGGGGAAGAGAAACCAATGAGGGAAGCCTGCAGGTATGCTAGTGGGAGAAGGAGGTGGGAGCTAGGCAAGGGTAGAAAAGCCCTTCCTGTGCTCCAGGTGGCTCTCTACCAGCAGCTATGTCACCAACCTCAGTAGCTTTGTTTCTTGCCTCCCTCATGGCAGCTGCTCCTTTCTTTTCCCCCCAGAGGGTTCTTAACCCACAATTACTAGAACCAAGAGTACTCTGACCTTCCATACCCTGGCCTCCAGTCTCCAAAGCTGGCAAAGGCGGAATGTCTATATACCTTCAGAGTCTCGGCCAAGAAATGGAGACTGCCTCCCTGTGCTTAGCTGTGTGCTCAGAGTGTGTGTGTTGTACTCTCCTACCCAGCCCTTTGAGCTTCACAAGATGACAACAGTGATATATCTCTTCTGACCACAGGCATAATTCTGCACAGTGATTCTGAGTCTGCCCTGTATACTGCTCACATGTATCAAAATAACTCCCACAGCTCTTTCTTCAGCCATATGCGGAGAGAGAGGTTGTAAAAATCACATCAGAGATGAAATTCAGTAAGACAACTGGAGGTTTAACAATTCTATTTTTTAGTTTAAGAATACTGCAGTGAACCACCCTTTAAAATCATAACTAAGGATGCGAGTCTGTCACGGAAGTCACGGATTCCGTGACTTTCCGGGACCTCCTTGACTTCTGCAGCAGCCAGTGCAGCTGGTCCGGGGGCCGCCTGAGTAACACAGGCAGACCCTGGGCCAACCACACTGGCCGCTGCTGGGGCTGTCTCGGGCCACCGCACCCTCCCACCCCCCAAGCAGCAGCAGGAGTTTGGATGTGGGAGGGGGCTCAGGGTTAGGGCAGGGGGTTGGGGCCCGGGAGGGGGTGAGAGCTCTGGGCAGCGCTTACCTTGGGCGAGCTCCCTGGAAGCGGCAACATGTCCCTCAGCTCCTAGTCGGAGGTGCGGCCAGGGCTGCTCTGTGCGCTGCCCCTGCCCCAAATGCCAGCTCCACAGCTCCCATTGGATGGGAACCGTGGCCAATGGGAGCTGCGGGGGCAGCGCCTGCAGGCAGAGGCAGCATGCAGAGTCCCTCAGCCGCTATTCCGGCTAGGGACAAGTCACTGCTTCCGGGGAGCCACGCAGAGCCAGGTAGGGAGCCTGCCAGCGCCGCCAACCCCCACCCCCAATTAGTAACAGGGGTCCTGGGCCGCAGCGCCCCCAAGCTGCCCTAAAGCACCCAAGATTTAGTCAGGGGTATATAGTACAAGTTATGGACAGGTCACAGGCCATGAATTTTTGTTTACTGCCCGTGACCTGTGCATGCCTTTTACTAAAAATACCCATGACTAAAACATAGCCTTAATCATAACTAACGTCAGAGGTTCTATAAATTGGGCTTTGAACCCCTAAATGAAATTTCTATTTAGCTGGAAACAACCTGGCAGTCCAATTATTACATTACTGAGAAACTGTTTATACTAACTAGGAACAGTGGATAAAATTTTCCAACTATCTAAGTTCCTATGTCACTTTTGAAAACAGGACTTAGGACCCTAAGTCTCCGAAAATTACTGGAGTGTAGGCACCCAATTTTACTGAGGGAGCCTCAGTTTTGTTAAAATGAAACTGCACTGCCCCCTCTACTTGCTTTTAGCCTTAAAACAGATATTTGATTTTGGACCACTTCACATAAGGCCTTGCATAAATGTTTATATTTAAGCAAATCAGATTAATATGTAACTGGTCCAATCTGATTTTAGGAAAAGAAGGATGTTCGTCGTTATTTGTATTGCTGTAGCAATACCCATCTTGATTGGGGCCCCATTGTCTGAGTTGCTGTGGAAACACAAAGGAATACATCATCTGAAGAGACTTACAGGTCACATGAAAACATTTAGATGCCAACTGCCAAGGTTCTCAGGTTTCCCAAGAGTTTTTCTGTCTTGTACTAACTTAGCAAAATGGGCAAATAATTCACTTACGGTAACTTCTTTAGTTTTAGGAGGACTTTTAGAAGTAGATGTTTTTTCTTGCAGGAACAGAACATTTTCTTCTATTGCAGCTTCCTCAGACTTCTGATCTTCATGTAGGTCCTCACCCCTTTCCTCTTGAAGCTGGTTTTCTGAATGAGTACTGGGAATATCCTCACTGTGAAGGATACTGATCACAGCTGAAAGAGATTTTTTCCCAGTAAATTTCAGACTTCAGGTTGTCTGGCATAAAAAGCTGAACAAGTTGGACTCATTTTAACTGCTGCATAAATACTGAGGATTGTATTAACTGAGGGTACGTCTATACTACCCGCCGGATCGGCGGGTAGTGTTCGATGTATCGGGGATCGAGTTATCGAGTCTCATCTAGATGCGATAAATCGATCCCCGAATCGACGCCCGTATTCCACCTCGGCAGGAGGAGTAAGCGGAGTTGACGGGGGAGCCGTGGCGGTCAACTCGCCGCCGTGAGGACAGCCAGGTAAGTCAAACTAAGATACTTTGACTTTAGCTACGCGAATAGCGTAGCTGAAGTTGCGTATCTTAGTTCGAACCCCCCCGCTAGTGTAGCCCAGGCCTGATATTCTGTAGGTATGCTTCTTTAAAACATTGGTTTAGATCCTTGATTATGTTTGAGCACTCCTCCCCCAACCCTGCAGTGCTCACGTGCAGTTGGTTCTTTGGTACAAATTAGAGCAGTCTGAAGGCTGCTCTAAATTACGTCAGCTCCCAACCACCTCAAGCAATCTAGTCAGTAATCGGGTGTTAGTGGTGCATAGGGAAACAATACTACTTTTATAAGAGGACAGAAGAATCACTGACACAACAGAATAGTGGATATTTCCACACAATACTAATATTTGTGCATGTTTATACACAGGTCAGACAAAACTGATTCAGCAGAATTCAGTTCAATCCACAATTAATTCATCCCTGCCTCATACAGTTAAGACCAATTGATTTCACAAGTGTCCTCTAAGACATTTTAAAAAAAACCTACAATTTTCCTGTATTGAAAAAATAAAAGTTTGTCTTGCTAATGAGCAGCCATAACAAGAGAAATTACCATTTTATGATGGACTGAAGTATGGCATAATCCCAAATGCCAATTGAGACTTAACACTTAAACCAGGGATCCTCAGATCTCAGTGGTTCAGGAGCCAAATTAGCCAAAAGAGCCACAGTAGTGTGAGTTCATTGTTTCATATATATAATTCTCACAGCAAAATGACTGAGTATTATTTTATCAACCACAATTGGTTAACAACATAGTAAAAGCATCCTGATTGGTTAATAACTTATCTTGGTTAATAATTAAATCACACAGTGTTTTAATATCATATGCTGCATAGAGTTGCAGGAGACAAATTAAAGAGCAACTTGTGGCTTGCAAGTCTCAGTCTGAGTATCACTGACAAACTGTCCAGGCCTTCGGGCTGTATTCTACAGGGCCTCCTTTTGTAATAGAGTAGACTGGGGGAACACATTTCTGGACATGTGATCTGAACAAGACTGTTCCAGAACTGTAAGAAAGAGTCTTTCTGAGTTAAGATTTTCAAGTATCGTAAATACTATATTATCTTACATTTAGTGGCAGATTAGCAGCACACATAGCCAGGCACACATAGCCAGGAGATAATGATAAATTGAGTACGAGACCTATATGCTCCCTCCTCCCACAATGCCAAACAAAAGCTAGCAAAGGACATTATAAGCTTGGGGACAACCAATCTACCTCAAGTATCACTTTGGAGGTCTACTTCCTGAGGACCAAACATCCGAACTAGTTCACTGTTATATCCAATGCATTATGCCTGCCACATTTCTGCAGCTGTGGAACAGGGTATCACAGCAGCATTTTCTGCTGGCATGAAGCCACACAGAAAAACAATTCCTCTGCCCTGCTATCACATAGGCTGCCAATGCAATGCTACTGAACTCATCTTGTTCTGCCTCCATGTAGGATGAGACAGAGTAGGTGCTCCATGTTCCAAAACCTAGCAGCCAAGCCCACCTCACTTGGCAAGACTGAACTATGTAGAGATAAAGGGCCTCACACCAAAGAGTCACAAGGAAGGAGTTAAGAGCCCTCAACCCCTGAGACAGGAAATGTGGTTGTACAGACACCTTCCCTCCTTGTTACTTCTTTCCCACAGCTTGAGTACCAAGCCCCCTGCCATCAGTTAGAAGGGTGTTTAAAGCCTGTGCCCGTTGCACACTTGATCTCAATTCTGCAGCAAAGATGTACAATTTGCAGCAATGTGCTATGCACATAGAAATGAATGGTAATATCCATTTTCCTAAATATCTAATTCAATAAAAAGGTATGTGTTAACTCTGCCTCCTCTAAACAGAGGTTCTTTGATAAGTATATTCTAGCCCTAAGTTGACAAAAATGTGCATTACCAAGCTTCACTTAAATCTGTTAAGTGTGAAGTGACAGGGTAAATTGTGCATTTAACCCTGGCAGCTCAAATACTTTTTATGCGCCTAACTACAGCTACCTTAGCTCAACAGTGAAAACTTTTACTTGTTGCTAAATACACCAAACATACATACATTTAGAATCTGTTCCTGGTGCCTCCAAAGCCTGTGATCTTGTGAGAGGCAGCTTTTTTTCTTCTGATAAAGATGACATCTTGGACTCTTCGGTGGCAGTTTCACTTTGTAAACAGAAAAGAAACAAGAGGTGGAACCCCTGTATGCGTTTTAAAAATGTTTTGTTCTAGTTTTAAAATACTCATGTCCATGCTCATAACAGTACATATTCAGAACAAAAATTGGAAGTCCCTACCCCAAAATATTAGCATTCAGCTCAGGTCTCATTGTAACTAACTACACACATACATTAAGTAATGGCATGATTCAAGAATTAAATGTCCATTCACTCTAAGTGTTTTCATCGTTTAAAAAAATGACAGTAATAAAAATAATTGTTTTCTGCAGAATGGTTATTTATGTAACTACTATAACAAAAGTTTAGAACAAATTGTACAAAAAGTGAGGTCTGTACCAATAAAGTTACCATAAATTATTCTATTTTCCTACATATGCTTAGGTACTTGCAGGACTTTTCAATACAATGAAATATTTACTTGATATATCTATCTATATATATATATATCTCTATTAAGGAAACTGATTTTGTACAAAATGTTGTCAAAATACACAAAAGTAAACCAACTGAAAGAATCCCCCGGAAAACTTTTCAGTCATAGGAAACTTAGGTATTACTTTAAATTACACGAGGTACATAATTTTCAGACAGAAGTGAGACTTTCAAGTACAGAGTGTCAGTTTAACAGACTCAAATTGGGAAAGCGTTAAATAGCCTCGTGATTGAATTAACCAGTTTGTAACCACAGTACTTTGTGAAGACTGTCTTTCTGAGAGTTAACGTTTGATTATTAACCACTGAGGTTATGTTTATGCAGGAAGATGCAAGGCACCCCGATAGGATGTAGGTTATGAAAGTAAAATAGCAGAGAACCAATCTGAACTTAAGACAATAGGGATTTTAAAGTATAAGAAATCCAACTGGCATTCATATTTGTATACCCAAATTTTTTATTTATTTTTACATATTTACCTTTCACCAGCTGACAAACAAGTAGAGACTCCAGCAACTTGAAAGGTGCTTAAGTGATTCAACACCAACATACCCTCCTCAGGAAGGGTAGGACATTCGATTTCTGTCCTTTCCAGAAATCCTAGGAACAACATTGTTAACAGATGAACAACAGGTAGCTACTTGCATTAAACACAACATGAGTTCTTTGAAAAAGTTTACCTGATTTTAAATGTGCTTCATTATTTTGCTTATTTAAAATGCAAAAAAGTGATCTACTAATGCAATGCTGTGGTTGAGATTTAAATGCACAAAAAGTCTGAGTTATTGCTCCCACTACAAAAGAAACTCAGCTCTCTCTCACAATCATAGAAATCTAGGGCTGGAAGGGACCTTGAAAGGTTGAGAACCTTCTGCTGAGAAGTATTTTCCCATTACTGTATAATTTGATTTCATATTTTGTTACCTTTGCCCTCATATTATTTTTCTTTCAAGGGAAACAAATGAACCAATGGCAAAATTTTAGGGGGTAGGAAAAGATTAAAACTCAAAGAAAAATTGCATTAGCAACTGAAAACTTCAAACAATATCTTTTGCTCTTAAAATTAGAAGCTTAAGTCCACCTCTTTCCCTTTCTCTGGATTTTGGATATTTATCTCCATATCTTTTATTTTTGTTTCTTCTCCATTCTCTTACCAGAGATCTTTCCAATATGCCCTTTTGTGTTTCCATCTCCATAATGTTGATCACCCTGGTTGAGATGGGCTTGACTTTGGTCTCCCCAGAGGCTGGTAATGTTAGTAACATGAGTGACATCCTTTTCCTCCCCTGCATCCCCAAAAGGTAGGAGGGGAGAAGCACAATCAAATGCTTTTGGCACTTGAGCGAGGGATAAAGCTTGATCTTAAACTAATGCATTGACAGGCTAAGCCATTGAACATCACTATCATTTCTGTCTTGTCATACTTAATTTTGTGCATTTCTTTAGCCTCTTTCTTGTCTGGATGCCTGCTTTCTCCTTCTTCATTATTATTCTCTGTGACCTGAATTAGGATCACACTGCTGGACCAAACAAAATGGTTTAAGTAGAAGCAGCACAGACTACCTTCTGCTTCTGCCAGTGATAAAATATCACATTTATACTGTAATTGTACAGAACCCTTTCCATCACAGCCCAACATAACAAGAAGGTTTCTTGTAAAGATTACCTAGTGATGATTATGCTTGGAAAAGCATCTTGTATTTCTTGTCCAAGTACAAATGATTGTTATTGGATCGTTAAGGTCACTGAGCTATTTTATTACAGATATTTGGACCTGGATTATTCCCCTGCTTGTGTAAATAAGTGGAGACTGTAGTTGGGAACTTCTGCTGCTCACATTGAGGTGCCTCACTCCGGTGTCTATGACAACAAACCAGCCCCCAAGACCCTGCAGAACCTTTCAATTCAAATACACTACGTGCATTAATACTTGACTGCATAACCCACTGGTGTGAATACAGCAATTTTAAGATTCCATGCCACACACAGATGGACACTTGCATGCCTCTACCAGAAATAGCATATCTTGGATACAATTCAATAGACAAAAAAGATTACTATACAGTCCCAGTATAATGTTTTCAAATATGTCTAATTTATCAACATTTTCAAATAGATCAAAGGCCTTCTCAATGAAGACTAAGCCTCTGACAAATCTGAAGCAGCTATTTAATCCTAAGCAACAAAGAATGGGTATAAATGTAGCTGATGAAAAGTCTTTCATACTCAAAAACCAAAAAAAACAAACAAACCCCACATGTAAACCCAAAATAGAAATATCAGCTTTCAAAAATAAGAAATTGTTGCCTCTTGGCTGGGACTAAGCACAAGGAATGTCAGCCCAAAGTGCAACACATGAGAAAGTTAAGGATGCCTCAAAATAGAGGCTTATAGTGGAAGGACCTTTTCAACTATGGAGGTCTAGCACACTTGTGGACACTATATCAATATTAGCTACTGTCTACTATAATTATCATTTAACCTTTTAAAAGGTACCGATATGGTCATTTAATTAGATTACTTAAGTGACCACATGACAACACATACCAGTTTGTTTCTCCAGCTCTGAAGAAGTCTGTTGTTCAAACTGCAGGGGCTCACTTTTGACCACCTCACTGCCTTCTTCCTCCATCTCTTCCTGTATGATAGCAACATCTTCGGCGGAAGAATTAGCTGGTTTAGAAGTTATGAAGATAACATCATCTTCAAGGTCGTCTGGTGATCTTGCATCATGATATTCCAAGGTAGTTTGGTCTGACCTGGCAGAAAAATTACTAGTTTCTTTGCTGACTTCCATTTTCTCCAGGACATCTCTTGCTATACCTTCTGAGGACTCATTCATTTCTGCATGATCCTCCTCAGGACAGCTCAAAGTAAAGGGTGAAATTTTATCTCTGTCCTTAGACCAAGTGTCCTCCATTTGAACTCCAAGGTTATGTTCAGATGAAGCTACAAGGTGTTTTGTTTTATCATCTCCCAGCATCTTTATTTAAAACAAAAAACAAACAAATTAGAGTCATTAATGAAACCCAAATTTTTCCAAGGAATAAAGACACATGAAACTTATTTATGATATTTGGACATAGTCAGGATACTGACAATTAAAGCTATTTCTTAAGCATGTTACTAATACCATCTTAGCTTTTAAAACCAGAGTTTAAAAATTGAATTGACTTTTCACTAGAGTATTTACTTACTGATTTCAGTCAGCTTGGAGGGTTAAAGTGAACTGTGGTCAGTTTATTTTCTGTTTATTGTCTCACTTTCTGGTTCTCATATTCCAACCCACTACTGTTTTCAAGTTTTCAAAAAGAGGGAACTTCCCTTACACATTAAGGTTGGCCCTAGTCTACTTGACAATGTCACTTTAATTTATATCCATTTTATATAGATTATAAAAAGGTTTCGGTGTTCATTAGTCTTACAGTCTGGAACAAGTAGATTAAAGTGACCATACTCCACTATTGAGATTTAAAAATAAATTATTAACATACATGAACTCTCCATACAAGTATTAATAAATCTTTTTCATGACTTGTATTTCTTACCTTTAAAAGACCATTTGTGCTTGGTCAACCGGTTATCTGTGTATTCTGTTCAAATTCCAAAAACGGTAGCCATATACACCTCTACCTCGATATAACGCTGTCCTCGGGAGCCAAAAAAAATCTTACCGTGTTGTATCGAACTTGCTTTGATCTGCCTAAGCGTGCAGCCCCGCCCCCCTGGAGCACTGCTTTACCGCGTTATATCCAAATTCACGTTATATCGGGGTGCGGTGCCGTAACAAGGGCGAGGCGAGTGAGGCAATTGCCTCGGGCGCGCAAAGCGGAGGGGTGCAGCTCTACCGCCGAAGCAGGGTGGAGGGGGGGGAAAAAAAAAAAAAGCCGCGATCGGCGGCGCTTCGGCAGCAGCTCTACTGCCGCCACTTCTTCGGCGGCAGGTCCCTGAGTCCTTCTCGGAGGGAAAGACTTGCCGCCGAATTGCCACCGCCGCTTCATTCATTCTTTGGAGGTGGGTCCTTCTCTCTGATAGGGACTCAGGGACCCGCCGCCGAATTGATGCCGAAGAATGAATGAAGCGGTGGCGGCAATTCGGCGGCAGGTCCTTCCCTCCTAGAGGGACTCAGGGACCCGCTGCCAAATTCCCGAAGAGCCTGGAGCCGGCCCTTGCCTCGGGTGTAAAAATTCCTTGTTACGGCTCTGTCGGGGTAGAGGTGTATTATAAAATCTACTGGATACGGATATAAGACTGTCTCTTTTTTCCACTGAAATGATTTCCCATACTTCAATTCTCCATGCCACTACTGCACATTTGGCTGTTAGCAACAATTGTGTTCATCTGGCTGCTAGCAGGAATTGTATCATCAGTGGATCCTTCCTCAAATCAATAACCTCCTTTGGATAGTAACTTAATAGAGCCAGTATGGGTTCTGTGGGTTGGTAGCATAATTTTAGTTATCCTGAAAGTTCTATTTATTATTTTTCTTCAAAGTATCATCTCAGGGCATTCCACCACATATGCAGAAAGGTCCCTATTTCTTCACATCCTCTCCAGAATTTATGACTCTTTTGTTTATATTTTCTTTAGCTTAAATAGAATGAGATACCATTGATAAAGCATTCTGTAATAATTTTCCTTAATAGTTACACAAATAAATGAGGTTTTGGCCTTCCTCCGGACACTTGTTTCAAAGTCAGATCTGCTTTTAGATCCTTTCCCCATTTTCCCCCCCAGTCTTCTCTTCTAGATCCATCAGTAACAATATGTTACACACCATTCACAGATCAGACCCTTTGAGGTGGCCTTTTTTGTAATTAGTATTTCTATCCTCGTTTTAATGGTCTCCTGAAACTTGGGCTTCCTACATGGGATATGATATTAGACTTTAGTTGCAAATAAGCCAAAATTGGCATATTATTTTTCAAGAACTCATGGAGAATATTGTTTGAAATATCTGTATTAAACTATGAACCCTCTGTTGTACTATGAGTGAAGATTTTAGCACTAACAATGAGAAGTCCTTGTGGCACCTTAGAGACCAACAAATTTATTTGGGCATAAGCTTTCATGGGCTAACACCCACTTCATCAGATGCATGGAGTAAAATATACAGTAGGCAGATATAAATATACAGCACATGAAAAGATGGGAGTTGCCTTACCAAGTGTGTGTGGGGGGGGGAGGGGGGGAGGGGCAGTGCTAATGAGGCCAATTCAATCAGGGTGGATGTGGCCCATTCCCAACAGTTGACAAGAAGGTGTGACTACCTAAATCTGAACTTGCATGAGGTAAGCCTATTGCATTGCATTCCAGACAACTTCCCTGCCCAGGAAACATGCTTGACACCTTTTTGAAGGACTATCACTGAGAAACCATCGAGACTGCAATCTGAGGCCGATTTTGCTTGTCTTCACTGCTAGCTCACCTCCCTCCTCCCCCGGAACAATGGTTTATCTACGGGGGGGAGTAGCATGGGAGGAAGGGAGAGGAAATTCTCAGCAGGGTACATGGCAGAAAGACAGAGACCTTACTTAAGAGCAAAGTTCTGCTCTATGCAGGTGGTGTGACCATTGCCAAACATAAGGACTAGCAGGAGAGAGCATCCAGGAGGGAGTCTGCCCAGCCTGAAATGTTTACAACCTAAGACTCTCAGAAGGAGTGAGATCAGATGTGAGTAGAGTACTTCTCAGGACTTCTGTTGCTTTCAAAAATCTGTAACTCTCGGGTGCTTTAATAGTAAAGTTCAGTAACTCCTCACTTAAAGTCATCCCGGTTAACGCTGTTTCGTTATTACATTGCTGATCAATTAGGGAACATGCTCGTTTAAAGTTGTGTACTGCTCCCTTCTAACGTCGTTTGGCAGCCGCCTGCTTTGTCTACTGCTTGCAGGAAGAGCAGCCCCTTGCAGCTAGCTGGTGGGGGCTTGGAACCAGGGTGGACCAGCAGCCCCCTGTCAGCTCCCCGCTCCCCTAAGTTCCCTGTGCAGCAGCTGCCTGCAGTTCAGCTGTGTCCCTCCCCCCACTGCCATGTGCTGCTCCCGCCCTCTGCCTTGGAGCTGCTCCCCGAGACTCCTGCTTGCTGTGCCAGGGGGGAGGGAAGGAAGAGCGGGGCTAATGTCAGGGTGTCCCCCTCCCCACTGCTCCTGCACCCCGCTTACCCCGTCTTCCATAGAGCGAGGCCCAGGACGGAGGGAGCTTGCAGCACCTGTGGTCTCAGCAAGCTGATCTAATTAACAAGGCAGTGTACTTAAGGGAAATGCGCATATCTCCCTCCATTCCTGCTGCCTTGCAAAGTGAGAGAGTTAACCCTGAGGGCTCAGCCAATTGCTAGTTCATCATTTAGCAGTAAGGGAAATATCCCACCCTCTGACTCCTCCACCTCAACCAAGCTTCACAATCATCATCACTGTGTACCAGTATTAACTTGTTTGTTTAAAACTGTGTGTGTGTGTGTGTGTGTGTGTGTGTGTGTGTGTGTGTGTGTGTGTGTGTAATATAGTCTTTTGTCTGGTGAAAAAAATTTCCCTGGAACCTAAGCCCCTCATTTACATTAATTCTTATGGGGAAATTGGATTCGCTTAACACCGTTTCGCTTAAAGTCGCATTTTTCAGGAACATAACTACAACGCTAAGTGAGGAGTTACTGTTTCTGTGGTTAAGAAATCTCTTTGCTAAGCCTGTGTTCCTTCTTTCCCACCATATTGTCTCTAAAGGCGTTAAACTAGAAACTGAGTGATCACAGCCTTAGTGCAGCATGTATAAGTGACCGTGGGGCTCGGCAGGTGTCATATGGGGTCTAGGACAGCTAGATGGTGGCATCACACATTCTGAGGGAAGGAGTCAGATGTGACCAAGGGTATACCAAATGGTTTCAGAGCCAGAAACAGTGATTAGACTCTATCCCAGACCCAGCTGGCTTAAAGGATGTGGGACCCAGCCACCGTGTCCACTTGTGTACTAGGCCAGGTTGTAACAGTATTAAATTTCCATAATTCTACCATTAAAGAACAGCTGGCCAATGGTTGTATAACCTTTTTCTTCCTATACTATTGAAATATTTTCAGTGGTACATAGATTGCAATTTCCTGAAAGAATTTACATGGAAGAGCACCTTGTATTTCTTGTTCAAAGACTTGCGATAGGACTGTTAAGGTCATTGTGCTGTTTCATTTTGGATACTTGGATCTCCGTTTGCATAAATTCTATTACCATTACAATAGTTTTTGATTTCTGAGTTAATTTTTGCTTATCCTTTGACTTGCCATTATACACACGTAACATACACTGAACAATCTACAGTGACATACTGCAAGCTTTAAAAACATAAACCAAGTTGCAATCTACAAAGCTTTAAAACTCTCCACCATCACTTCGCTTTCACCAACTGTAGTCTAACTTACCCCAGCTGTCCATTTGGAAGTTGCGTTCTCTTCCCTGAATGAAATTCTGGGTTCTTTTGCCCGTAGAGGAGGAGTAATTGATCTTGCTGGAGATGCAGAAGGAGTTGCTAAGGGTGTGGTGCGAAGACTGGATCTCAAAATAGACTGCAGAGTAATCCCAGGGAAACCAGAAGCAGCAGCAGAAGATGTGGCCAAAGCTTTAGCTCTCTATGTAAAGGAAGAAACATCTTAATTTGATCTTTGAACTGAAGACTACATGCAAAGTGTCAATTCCATGGAACATCACTGCTGCAGTAGCTGCGCGAACTGGGCATTGAAAGATGGGTCATGAAAATTATTAAACATATGGACAGTAATCTGTATGAAGAGATTTTTAAGACTGAGTATGTAATTCAGAACAAAGACAAGTATGGTCATGACAAAGAAGTACAAAAAGAATGGCACCAAGTGGCTAAATGAAAAGTTCCTTCATACTTTCATTATTCAACAAAGAGCGATTCAAATATGGCAGCAAACTGTAAACAAAACATAAGTATGTATGAATAATAAAACAATGGCACTTACTGTCATAAGATATTGTTGAGGCCATGAGGTTAATGAAGTTCACAAACAGACTGACATTTATACGCATAAAAACAGTTACAGTAGACGGGAGAAGAAAATATAAGGGATATAAGCCATCATGCTTAGGAGTTTAAGTCAAACTAATTACTAGAGGCTAAAATAAACTTCCCCTAGGGGCTAGTTATTCCATAACTGGCATAAGTAGTGTTTGGACATGTTGACGTTCCCCATTTCAGCACTCTTGCCTGCACTTCAATAAAAATAAATTTGTTTTATAAAGCTATTTGGTAAAGTTATAAACTGTTAATAGATAATTTTATCATTTTGTAATACTCCTCTCCTTAAATCTGTTATCCACATATTGCTTCTAATGGAATTAGGCACATACAAATAAAATGCATATATGGGAGATCCAACAATTCAATACCTACATGCTTGGCATTGTGGGGTGGTTTTTTCCATAAAAGAAATTTAAAAATACTTCAAGTTTAGCAATTCTACATACCTTAACCACAAGAGGAGTCTCCAACAAATTAAACTCTGATGCTCTTGAAATGTTCGTGTGCAATATGGCGCTCCGTGAGTTTGACTGTAACGGGCTGGATATAGTACATGAAGTAGAAGCTCTACATGGTGTCTGCCAATTACTCTCAAATGAGGGAGAACACAGAGGAACAGGACGAACCACCAAATCCAGCAATCTGCCGAGATTTAAATGAGGATATTGATATAATAGCCATCACAGAAACTTGGTGGAATGAGGATGATCAATGGGACACAGTAATACCAGGGTACAAAATATATCAGAAGGACAGAACAGGTCATGCTGGTTGGAGAGTGGCACTATATGTGAAAGAAAGTGTAGAATCAAATGAAAGAAAAATCTTAAAAGAAGCAAACTGTACCATAGAATCTCTATGTATAGTAATTTCATGCTTCATATTATTGACCAGCTGACCAGAATGGTGATAGTGACTGTGAAATGATCAGGGAGATTAGAGATGCTATAAAAATAAAAAACTCAGTAATAATGGGAGATTTCAACTATCCCCATATTGACTGGGTACATGTCACCTCAGGACGGGATGCAGAGATAAAGTTTCGTAACATCTTAAATGACTTGCTTCTTGGAGCAGCTAGTCCGGGAACACACAAGAGGAGAGGCAATTCTTGATTTAGTCTTAAGTGGAGCATAGGACCTGGTCCAAGAGGTGAATACAGCTGGACCGCTTGGTAATAGTGACCATAATATAATTAAATTTAACATCCCTGTGGCGGGGAAAACACTACAGCAGCCCAACACTGTAGCATTTAATTTCAGAAAAGGAGACTACACAACAATGAGGAAGTTAGTTAAACAGAAATTAAAAAGGTACACTGCCAAAAGTGAAATCCCTGCAAGCTGCACCGAAACTTTTTAAAGACACCATAATAGAGGCTCAACTTAAAATGTATACCCCACATTTTAAAAAATAGTAAGAGAACCAAAAAAGTGACGCCATGGCTAAACAAAGTAAAAGAAGCAGTGAGAGACAAAAAGGCATCCTTTAAAAAGTGGAAGTTAAATCCTAGTGAGGAAATAGAAAGGAGCATAAACTCTGGCAAGTGAAGTGTAAAAATACAATTAGGAAGGTCAAAATTTTTTTTTGAAGAACAGCTAGCCAAAGACTCAAAAAGTAATAGCAAGATTCTTTTTAAGTACATCAGAAGCAGGAAGCCTGCTAAACAACCAGTTGGGCCACTGGAGCATCGAGATGCTAAAGGAGCACTCAAGGACGATAAAGCCATTGTGGAGAAACTAAATGAATTCTTTGCATCGGTCTTCACGGTTGAGGATGTGAGGGACATTCCCAAACCTGAGCCATCCTTTTTAGGTGACAAATCAGAGGAATTGTCCCAGATTGAGGTGTCATTAGAGGAGGGTTTGGAACAAATTGATAAACTAAACAGTAATAAGTCATCAGGACCAGATGGTATTCACACAAGAGTTCTGAAGGAACTCAAATGTGAAAGTGCAGAACTAGCTGTGGTTTGTAACCTATCATTTAAATCAGCTTCTGTACCAAATGACTGGAGGATAGCTAATGTGACACCAATTTTTAAAAAGGGCTCCAGAGGGTCTACAGGCCGGTACGCCTGACTTCAAAGGCAAACTCGTTGAAACTATAGTAAAGAACAAAATTGTCAGACACATAGATGAACATAATTTGTTGAAGAGTCAACATGGTTTTTGTAAAGGGAAATCACGCCTCACCAATCTACTAGAATTCTTTGAGGGAGGTCAACAAGCATATGGACAAGGGGGATCCAGTGGATATAGTGTACTTAGATTTTCAGAAAGCCTTTGACAAGGTCCCTCACCAAAGGCTCTTAAGCAAAGTAAGCTGTCATGGGATAAGAGGAAAGGTTCTCTCATGGATTGGTAACTGGTTAAAAATTAGGAAACAAAGGGTAGGAATAAATGGTCAGTTTTCAGAATGGCGAGAGGTAAACAGTAGTGTCCCTCAGGGGTCTGTACTGGGACCAGTTCTATTCAACATATTCAGAAATGATCTGGAAAAAGGAATAAACAGTGAGGTGGCGAAATTTGCAGATGATACAAAACTACTCAAGATAGTTAAGTCCAAAGCAGACTGCGAAGAGCTACCAAAGGATCTCAAAAAACTTGGTGACTGGGCAACAAAATGGTAGATGAAATTCAATGTGGAGAAATGCAAAGTAATGCACATTGAAAAACATAACCCCAACCATACATATAAAATAATGGGGTCTAAATTAGCTGTTACCACTCAAGAAAGAGACCTTGGAGTCATTATGGATAGTTCTCTGAAAACATCCGCTCAATGTGCAGTGGTAGTAAAAAAAAGCAAACAATGTTGGGAATCATTAAAAAAAGGAATAGATAATAAGACAGAAAATATCATATTGCCGCTATATAAATCCATGGTATGCCCACATCTTGAATACTGCATGCAGATGTGGTTGCCCCATCTCAAAAAAGATATATTGGAATTGGAAAAGGTTCAGAAAAGGGCAACAAAAATTATTAGGGATATAGAACAGCTTCCGTATGAGGATAATAAGACTGGGACTTTTCATCTTGGAAAAGAGACGACTAAGGGGGGATTTGATAGAGGTCTATAAAATCATGACTGGTGTGGAGAAAGTAAATACAGAAGTGTTGTTTACTCCTTCTCATAACACAAGAACTAGGGATCACCAAATTAGGCAGCAGGTATAAAACAAACAAAAGGAAGTACTTTTTTTTTTCCTTCACACAACACACAGTCAACCTGTGGAACTCCTTGCCAGAGGATGTTGTGACAGCCAAGACTATAACAGGGTTCAAAAAAGAACTAGATACATTCATGGAGGATAGGGTTCATCAACGGCTATTAGCCAGGATGGGCAGGGATGATGTCCCTAGCCTCTGTTTGCCAGAAGCTGGGACAGGGGATGGATCACTTGATGATTACCTGTTCTGTTCATTCCCTCTGGGCACCTGGCTTTGGCCACTGTCGGAAGACAGCATACTGGGCTAAATGGACCTTTGGTCTGACCCAGTATGGCAGTTCTATGTTCTTATTTTAAATTTAAAATGTGAAAACAGAAAATTAAGTTGCTTTCCTATAAGCTGATCTGACAGTTTACAAGATGTGACCTGATTAGAATACTTTCAACTCTACATTCTGAATTACTATAGCTGCCTTAATAGTGCGCAGCATGCAACTACACACCAATGAGGCCTAACTAGATATTGCCTCCATTGCCATTTTGTTTCTTTATCAATTAGAAAAAAAAAATCTCAACTTTGGCAGGCAGTTGTGTGGGAATGTACTAAATGATCCCTCCTGAGAAAAGTGTTTGTAGGAGGAAATTCCACTTCTCCAAAGGCAACAATGTAGTATTAGATATCCACTCACATGAATTACAAGTCCAGAACATTCATTAAACAGGCTGATTAGAAAACACATTTTTGTTAAAAAGGTAACAGGTAAGGTTCCAATCATCTAGCTACAGCAGTTGTACTGCCCAACTTTTAGCTGGGCACATTACCCAACATCCTATAACTACCTGTCTAAAACATTCTCAAAGTTTCTCCTATATTACTGTTAATTGTTTACATTACATTAGGACCTAGAAGACTCCACTGAGATTGACTCTCCACTGTGCAAAGGCAGTCAGTCTCTGCACCAAAGAAATTACAATCTAAACTGAAGACAAGAGAAATATTATCATTTTACAAATGGGAACTGAAGCACAGAGAGACTGAGTGAATGTAACCCAACTCTCCTGAATGCCAGTCTAGCCTTAAGCACAAGACAATCCTTTCTCTGTACTGAGCCTCTCCTTTTACTCCCCTTCCCTCCAAACCTTCCATTCTCTTATTCCTCTTCCTACTCTCAAGCCCAGTTCCTTCATCTGCATCCTCTTCACATCCACGACAAACTCCACCCTGGCCCCACCCTTTATCTTTACCCATTCCTCTCCCCTCTACCAGCCCCCGTTTCTCCAATCTCTGTCCCCTTCTTCCCATATGTGGCAATCTGAAGAATATGTCAATGCTTTAAATTTGAGAGCATCTCGAAGAGCTGACTGACAAATCTGCCTCTAAGCAAATTACAGAGAGATCTTATTCTGTTCTGAGCAAGAGGAAATAAAGGTATGAACTGAACAATCAGAGAAAAGGATGCTCCTTGGCAGTCAGATGATTAAAAGGAGAGGTTGGATCTATTCCAACCTACAGTATTGACACTGAGCTTACGACCTAGTACTAGTGAAAAATATTTATTCTAGTTACTTGAGAATTCAAAAATAAATTTTGTCTTTTCTACATTTTTATTAAAAAGGTGTCATTTTATTGTTCCTTTGCATTTTGTATTCATTTTTTAAATCATGACCACTGTGGAAACACTGATGAAGTTTGTGAATCATATTAACGATTTAATGTTTATCTACAAAGACTACCCCTGCCACTAGTGTATCCACAGTATTTTGTAAATAAAGAGGGCAAATTCTCTTCCCATTAACACTTGCATAAATACAGTACAAAGCTATTGACTGAGAATCACTCCAAATGTATACCACTGTGTCAGAGCAGATTTAACCCACAGGTTTAAACATTTAAAGTTTTTTTCCAGAGATTACAGAACTAAATAACAAAAATGAGAAATTTTATTAATAGAAAAGGCTAAAAAACAGGGAATAGAATAGTTATGAAGACAACTTAAACTAAGGGCTTGTCTACATGGGACATTACTGCGTGGCAAGCCTTCCATTAACTACTTCCTTACAAGAGAGCGCCCTAGGTAAAACTGAAGGTACTTACACTGAGAATGGAAACTGCTCAACAATTCAACATACCCCACACCCACTCTAAATACTTAGTCTGAAGATGTACTATACCTGGAACTTTTATGTGAAGACTTTGTAACTGGAGTGCCAACAAATGGATCAGGTAACTCTGTATCAGGGAAAGGCAGTGCCATAGGTGGTGGTTCTTCAGTTCTAGGACTGCAAATGGAAGAATAATGTAATTGACTACTACTTGTAGTTTCTGTGAGTGGGTATTTGGATTAAAGATTATTATAGCTGGAGCTGGTTGCCTCTAGTTAAAGTTGCCCAACACTTCTGATTATAAGACCCCACTTTCCAATTGCTTATAATATGCCCAAACTAACTATTTGGGCTGAAAAGTGGCAGATGTCCTTTGAAAAAATAGTATTTGATCATGTAATTAAAGAATAACAATGCAGATGCACAAGGGAGCTGAATTAACGTTCACAGGGAACCTTAAAACTGGCATTTCCTAACTTTTGAGTGCTTGACTCTGCAAACTTAAGTTTATTTTAACATAATAACAAATAAACAACTACGTTTTCAGGTGAGGATTTAGAAAGAGAAAACCAGAAATCAGATATGCAAAATTAACAGACTACACTTCCCACAACCTTAAATCCCCGAAACTCTCATTTTCACCTTTGTCTACAAGAAGTGAGAGTTAATGGACTCCAAAACAGTTATCAATACAAGAATTTGCCAGTGCATGTATCAGAAGTTCCTAAGCAGACAACTCAGACACCATTAATTTCCATAGCTTGAATCTGTCTTGTAATGAAGTAGTCATTTCTCGCACTACATTGTCCCTTTTCTTTGTGTCCTAGTAGTTTGAACAGCAATTTCATATGGTAACATAGGAGTTCTTACCTATCATATTGTGAGAAATCACTTTTCTGTTCATTTCCCACCCAGACCTCTCCAATTTTAGATAGGACATTATTAATGAAAGTTGCTCTTGTAAGCACATTCCCTGCAGTAGTTTGTTTTGCCACAGTTGACAATGGCTTGGGTCTTGAAACTAAAAATGAAAGGGGAAGGAAAAAAAAAAATCAAATCTCTGAACATTAACCAAGAGAAATTAATCATTCATGGATTCTTTAGCAAAACTCACCTTCTCGCAGAATTGAAGATGATAAGTGGTAAGGCTTGGCCCTCTCTACAGCCAGCTTCCTTTGCACTCTAGGAAGGATCTTTCCATACTGGTCTAATATAGAATTTCTGGCAACTGATCGCTCTCTTAAACGAGGATCACGAT
The DNA here is from genome assembly GCA_003942145.1 of Platysternon megacephalum. Classification (NCBI taxonomy): domain Eukaryota; kingdom Metazoa; phylum Chordata; order Testudines; family Platysternidae; genus Platysternon; species Platysternon megacephalum. The sequence goes on along the minus strand of QXTE01000164.1, from coordinate 340,895 downwards.
CATTCTAATGAACAACCAATTAAAAGCACATCAGCTAATTATGAACAAATGTTTGTTCAATACAATTGACATATTTGCAGCATCTTAAGAAATTCTGAGCGTGTTTAAGTTTGTGTATGATTTTTATACATATTAGATACACAGAGGATCAAATTCCACCCTTCAATCCAGACTATATATTTTCTTTTTTTTTTTCCCCTTCAAAGTGTGCGACAATTGCTCATAATACGTGGAAAGTGGTGTAACTTTCAGTGAAGCAAAAGGCACATTACATACACGTTACCTGGCATGTTTGTGTGTATTTTAATATACACACAAAAACTCGCATTTCTTGGTCATACATGTTGGCTAAGCAGTTTGAGAATTAGTTTAAGCTAATGCATGTTTTATTTTTTTAAACCTAATATAAATCAGAGTTACAATGCAAATGCATGTTCCTTTCCATAGGAGGCAGTTTGTTCTGGACTGGCCAATCAGAAAAGGGAACACTAGCCATCAATAAGCCTCCCATACTGGGTACAGATAAGGGTTAAAATATGTAACAAGTTTGGCAGAAGCAGGGATCAGATAACTTTCCGGACAGCAAAGACTCCAAGATACTGTGTGTAGAAGCCTAATGGCAGAACTATGTAGTTTGGACACCTTTGTAGCACTGAGATCTACTGAAATTTTTCATTTGTGTGCATATATAAAAACCAGTAGAATCTATCCCTTAGAATTCAATTTAACAGATTACTGCAAATACAGAATGTGTTTGTTTTGTAACATTTAATTTTATCTAAAACTACTTTCTGAATTTGTTTGTGTCTGAAAAGTACTTTAAGTGTTAAATGTTGCTGTAATTTCATGTTGGGCAATTTATTCTAAATATTTAAAAGAATGGTATAAAACAACATTTTAAAACATGCAATATATATTAAAAGTGCATGCACTAAGTATTTTTACAGCATGCTACCAATTAACATTCAGTGAAATGATACATAATACATTTACCTCACCCTAGCAGAATTTGAAGCTTACCATGAGATTAACTTTCAGTGACTGATTCAACTGTAATGCAGGGATGTAATTGGCACGCTGTAGATGGTGGACTAAAAGGAACTCATGATTCTGGATACCAGCACTGGTTTGCAAAAACTTCTCTAAACAATCCTAAGAGAAACAAAATTGTTTAGAGTTCTGCCTCCTTTTTCCAAACAAACGATTAAGACTTCATTCTTGCCCATGCTTACTTGTTCAGTATCTGTGAATGGTAGTTTCAACAAATCTTCCATTAGTCCCATCTCTTGACAGACTTCATACATGTGTTTTAACAACTCTTCTACATTTAACCTAGTGGAGTGCTGCTGCAGTAGACTCCAAGCCTCCACCATACACCTGAAATTAATTTTTGAAATGCAGAGGAGGATTAACACTTCGACCAACAATTTTAATGAAGCAAGAGATGCATGACTTGTGTTAAAAAAGAACTAAACACTAAAATACACAATGAAAGCCAAAATCTGTTCTCTATTTTTTGTTATAGTTTTCATAATGTAACAGATTAATCAGGATATATTTTCTATTTCTTTACCTATTATACAATAAAACAGTGAGGTGAAGTGCAACTTCACTGCTACTTGACATTGATGGCTTCATCATCTGTATGTATCTGAGGGCTCGTCTGTGCTCTCCTTGGCACATCAAGGCTTGAATAATTTTCATATGTTGCCATGACATTGTTTTGATTGTAGCTGGATGAAATAAAAGGGCCAATGAACTCTGAAGAAGTTAGAAATGAAAGTTATTAAAACTACCAACACACTCGCCCCCTTCCAACAAAAAAAGTCTAAAACTTCCCAAGTGAAAATAAACATCTTTCAGGTGCATTTACAACATTAGAAGTAGTATGTTTATACTTGAAACATATATTTGCCCTTCAATCTAATTTAATAAAGTAATTGGACAGAAGACAGATTCAGTTAACGACATAATATGATTTCAGTTTCAAATGAGCAACTCATAAGTTCCCCAGTTAAGAAAAACCCTATATGTCATCTAAACTGCTAATGACACCACCCATAATTTTATGCACACACAATTGCAACCAAATGAAATTATCAAAAATTCACTGATGGTACTAAGCACTTTATTCACTAGTCATTTCAGTACTTCTGTTTTGGCTTTCAGTTGATTGTTTCTTGGGTTGCACTTTGTTTAATTCTTGACAATTTGGTTTCTCAGTCTCTAGAGGCAGGAGTGAGAATGTCCTTTTAAAACTACTCATGGAGGATAGATTTGGAAATTTGCTATTAACTTCTTAGCAATTGCTATGAAAATTATTCTACCAAACTTGAAAAGCATACTATATTAGCTATAATATCACAGGTAAGGAATTAAAGTATTAAAAACATACACAATTTAAATCTGCATTGAGTTTAAAAAAGTCACTTTTACAGAGTTTTGCCTCATTTCTTGGTGCAGAGTCCTCAGCTATATTTTAAACATTTAAATCTGCATAAAACCATCTTTGGAAATTTGCTCAAGTGTTTTGATGAATCAGGTAGCTAGGAAAATTCAAATATGTGTAAATAAAGTTGACTACAACTGGGTTCTATTCCATTTTAAACTAAATTAGAATACAATCAGACTTCAGAGTATAATTTATTGTTGCTTTCTGTTTCCATTTAATTTATGCATTAACAATATTTAAACACTAAAAGTTATATCCCTTTATCTCCCTTGTCTAGTGATTAGATGTCCAAAGTTCATCTTGAGACCATAACGCTGCATCTTTATATATGTCTTAAGTAAACTATTTACCTCATAGTCATTGTGATCCAAAAGCCAAAAACCTTGAACAAGTCTAACCAGACCCCAAGGGATAGCAAAGGCAGTTGGGAAAGAGTCAAATGAAGTCTCTGTTTTGTTTGGAAAGGAATGCATGATATCTAGCAACAAATAAATTGTCTGACAGTAAGTACTTGATTAAGGCTAATAACTTTTCAAGAAGGAAAGTTTCTTACATAGATTTAGGGAAGGTAACAACAAAAATAAGTATTACACAGCAGAAAATAGTTGTCTTGCAATTTTCAGCCCACTGTAACCCAACAAGCCAGGTTTTAATCCCAAAGCTGCATTCTGAATTAACATAAAAACCTACGTTTGGTTTATAAGTATTGAAAGAAGCTGTAATATTTTCCCATTTTAGTAAAAGAACACTACTGCACAAGTCTGGAATGGTAGTGTTATTGTGATGGAGCAGGGATTTGCACTCCTAGTTGTAATAAATATAGGACCCCTGCTTTGTGATAAAACTAATGAACAAAGCTGCTCGTACTTAACTTCACATAAGGAAAGAATCCTGTACTTCTGTTAAGAGAAACTGCTATGGAATACTGGATAGCCTCACCGTTACTTGAAAAATAGTCAAGGTAAAGGAGCCAGTCACACAAATATGTTGTAGATAGGACTTAACTATATCTCGATGATTGAGCTAATGCCTCAGACACCAATGCTTTAGAACAGGGACACAGTTACAAGTTTTAACCATACTGTGACCAAGTTCCCGGACTTGGAAATACAGTAGAACCTCAGAGTTACAAACACCAGCATTATAAACTGACCAGGCAACCACACACCTCATTTGGAACCGGAAGTACACAATCAGTAGCAAAAACCAAAAAATAAAAAAGCGAATATAGTACAGTACACCTCTACCCCGATATAACGTGACCCGATATAACATGAATTTGGATATAACGCGGTAAAGCAGCTCTCCGGGGGGCGGGGCTGCGCACTCCGGTGGATCAAAGCAAGTTCGATATAACGCCGTTTCACCTATAATGCGGTAAGATTTTTTTGGCTCCCGAGGACAGCGTTATATCGAGGTAGAGGTGTAGTGTGTTAAACGTAAACTACTAAAAAAATAAAGGGAAAGCAGCATTTTTCTTCTGCATAGTAAAGTTTGAAAGCTATTTTAATTTAATCTTCAATTGTAAACTTTTAAAGGAGCAACCATAACATCATTTTGTTCAGAGTTACGAACATCAGATTTCCGAGGCGTTTGTAACTCTGAGGTTCTACTGTAACAGTAAATTCAGCCGTGTAGAGATTAAAAATTAAATATGAATGAGAAAGCCTTCCCACCATGCCATAAATAAAAAAATGTCATTGGATCTGTGCATCGTGTTTTGCTAGTTTCTACCTTCTCCCTCTGATCAGTGCATAATTATTTAGTTAACAGGTTAAAACAACTGAGGTGTGGAGTCGCTGTGTCTAAAATCCAAACTGTCCCCTCCTACCTAGGTTAAGTAACACACAAAGTTTGGCAAAGGCAAATGTTCTATATATTTTAGCAGCTTGAAAATCAAGCATTTTCTCCATCACATTCTCCTTTTCTGGGTAATATTCCATGTGCCTGCGTTTTCAATAGAACAGAGGCAAACATTGTTTCTTGTGCTGGAGAATCGCTGATTTCAGCAAGAATGTGTACTGCTGTAAACAGTATTAGGTAACTGTTGCTGCTTCAGAGCACAGAGAATTCTCATACATTTTGGTGCAGGCATCACATCCTAAGAATAACTTCACTTATTTGCTACAGAATCACATTGTTTTAATGAAGCCATTAAAATGAAAAATCTTAAGTATAAGAAAGGAAACAATTATTCCATTACAACTTAATCCTAAATTTATGCTCATTCTATCCAAAATACGATAATTCTCCATTCAAGAAATTAATGATAAAAACAGTAGCATAAACTTTTGTCGTGCACACACATTCAAAAAACATTCTTTTAAATGCGAATATATTGCGTGGTTATATTTTCAATCTCTCTCAACATTGTCAAAAGGATACAATTGCATGTTTATAAGTTTCTTCAATATTTTGTAACAAATAGAGATCAAGCAGTGCCTGTGATGAAAAAAGAAAAATTAACCAAATATTTTGTAAAATCATTATTTTTTGCCTTTTTAAAAAGTCCTACTTACATGCAAGCTAGCAGGGGGATATTTCCCAGTTCCTCCTTCATCTCTTCGCCACAATTTCTCAACTTGATCTCCTAACTGGGAAAGCAGTCCATCAATCATCAAGCAATCGGCATTCCATTTCCCTCTGCAATCGAAGAGAACATGGATTTTGATAGTGTAAAAACAGTGTGATAATTCCAACCTGTCATGAAAACCCATTTACCAATTAAAGAAAATCCAACCAAATTTATCTGGTAAGGCGCAGGAAAAACACTATACGACAATAAGTATGAAAACTGAATTTGGAACATTTACACAAGTGAACTAAAAAGGGAACATAGCATCTCAGTTGGTCATGTTTAAAAATGAGCCAAAAAGTTATATTTTAATAGATATTCTAAATTCATAATTTATTAAGGCAAGATTAAGGATGACCTGGTTTTCAGATATTTTTGCTACAGAAGGGCTAATGGTGATTTACTACATCAGGAAATGTAAAGTTGGAACGTTCCTGTAAACTGAAGCATCAAATTAAGTTAGTAAGAATACAGCAACTATCTGTAAGAGAATTTGGCAATACAATCACTGGAAGAAATTACTCACCTTGTGCAGTAACGATGGTTTTTTGAGATGTGCGGTGCTCCACTGTAGATGCGTCCCTGTGCTGCTGATAGGAGAACTTCGGTAGCAGTGTTCATTTGGCCCGCACAAGCACTGTCACAACTTCTGCTGCGCCACAAGGCTAACCAGCAGACACGGCTAACCGTCCTCAATTCCTTCTCTACCACAGAGTCATAAATGGGAACTCTGAAGTAGAGGAGGAGGAAGGCAGGTTGTGGAGCACCCATAGGAACACACATCTCAAAGAACCTTTGTTACTGCACAAGGTGAGTGACTTCTTCCAGTAGTGTCCATATGGATGCTCCACTGTACGCAACGTCCAAGCAATACCCATCTTGGAGGGCTGGGACTTTGGAGTCAGGTTGGCACTGGAGGTGGAATCTCCAATGACCGTAGAGTGTTCTGCGAAAGTGTGGACTGATACCCATGTCGCTGCTCTGCAGATCTCTGAGATAGGGACATCCTTGAAGAAGGCAATGGATGAGGAGAACGACCTTGTGGAACGTGTACGGATCGAGTCTGGTGGGATCAAGTTATGAATTTGGTAGCACTGTCTGATGCAATTCGAGACCCACTTAGAGAGTCTTTGGGATGAATTATGGAGTGGCCTTGTCTGAAAAAGCCGTGTCTGAAAAGAATATTGTGTAGGGGGATGTGCCATCAGAGCTGCTCTCTCTCCTGTTCTTCTGGCCAAGGTAACCACTATCAAGAAAGCCGTTTTCATTGATAGGTACGTTAATGAACAGGTGGTCAAAACTGAGAATACCAAATTCAGGACAAACTGCTGAGAAATAGGGCAGATACACCCCAAAACTGGTGGTTATTCTCCCTTAAGATATACCAAACCAGCAAGAAAAGTAAACTTCTGTTTCATGACACTGGCTAACAAGAAGTCAGAACAGCAGTTTCCTTAGACATTCCAGTCCTTGTATCACCACCAAAAACACTAGACCAGGGGTCGGCAACCTTTCAGAAGTGGTGTGCCGAGTCTTCGGGCTGGTCCACACTAGGGGCAGGGATCGAACTAAGATACGCGACTTCAGCTACGCGAATAGCGTAGCTGAAGTCGAAGTATCTTAGTTCGAATTTGGCGCGCTTACCTCGCGTCCGCGCGATCGACGTTCGTGGCTCCCACGTCGACTCCGGTAACTCCGCTCGCCCTGCAGGAGTACCGGAGTTCGAAGTAGCGCGTTCGGGGATCGATTTATCGCGTCCAGACAAGACGCGATAATTCGATCCCCGATAGTTCGATGGCTACCCGCCGATTTCGGCGGGTAGTGTAGACGTAGCCTTCATTTATTCACTCTGATTTAAGGTTTTGTGTGCCAGTAATACATTTTAACATTTTTAGAAGGTCTCTTTCTAGAAGTCTATAATATATAACTAAACTATTGTTGTCTGTAAAGTAAATAAGGTTTTTAAAATGTTTAAGAAGCTTCATTTAAAATTAAATTAAAATGCAGAGCCCCCCGGGCCGGTGGCCAGGACCCCGGCAGTGTGAGTGCCACTGAAAATCAGCTTGCCATAGGTTGCCTATCCCTGCACTAGACTTTAAGATGAGTGGTTCTTTACAACTAATTTAATCAAATGAAAGGTTCTTCTGATCCCAAAGGATCAGCCACACACCCAGATCAATATATAACTCAGATCTTACCCAATAATCACATTGTTGCCAATCCTTTAGTGTCTAAAATCTAAAGGTTTATTTATAAAAAGAAAGAAAGGTGAGAGTTAAAATTGGTTAAAGGAATCAAATACATATAATAATTGCAAAGTTCTTGGTTCAGGCTTTTAGCAGTGATGGAATAAACTGCTGGCTTAAGTCAAGTCTCTCGTTGCTTCCAAATCATTGGAAGGCCCTCAGTCCCTTGGTTAGAATACTCCCGTAAGTATAAGTCCATAGTCCAGAGGCTTGAGCAGGAAAAAGACAAAATGGAAAGGTTTCCAATCCAAGGCCTTTTATAGCTTCTGCCATGTGGAGGGAAACCCATTGTTTCAAACAAAGCCATCAGCACAACTAGTGGAAAATTACAGGTAAAAGATGGAGTTTGGAGTCACATGAGCAAGTCACATCTCCATGCATGACTTTGCTTAGTCGTGGCAGGAAATTCCATTAAGAGTAGATAGGCGTCTTCCATTGAGAGTTAAGTGTTCTTTAATGGGCCACTTAATTTGAATAGTCTCTCCAAGAGGTGCAGGCTAAATACTTTGTGGGCGATGCCCCAGGAGCAAACATTTGAAATCCAGGTTTGGAGCCAATACTCATAACTTCAAATACAAAAATGATACATGCATACAAATAGCATAACCATATTCAGCAAATCATAACCTTTCCACAGACACCTTACTTGACATAATTTATACAAGATATGTTGCAAATATATCACAGTGGTAGCGACAATAATCTACATAGTCATACTTTAAACTGATAACATCACAGTGACCGTGGGTTCAAAGGGGGGGGCCTAATCAGCCCTTTCAGTACCATGTTTAGGTGCCACATGGGAGCAGAGAGTTGAGGTCGAGGGAAGAGGTTTATTATAGCCTTTAGGAACCTTTTAGTGGTTGGGTGCGACCGCACAGAGTATCCCTCTATGGGTTGGTGAAAGGCTGTTATAGCTGCTAGATAGACCCTAAGAGAGCCTAGGGATAATCCTGACTTTTTAAGGATCAGAGCAGATTCTACAATATGTGGAAGAGTTGCTGACTTTGCTGAGATTTGTTGGGATGCGCACCAAATCTGAAACCTGGACCATTTCTGCTGGTAAGTACGTTGAGTGGAGGACTTTCTACTATGTAAAAAACCTCTTGTATTTCCTAGGTAACGGAACCACGCAGGAGCCATGCTTTAAGGCAGAGAATCTCTAAGTTGGGAGGTAGGGAATGCCCTTCGGCATGTGAGAGGAGGTGTGGAAAGGTCGGGAAAGAGAACCGTGTCAGGTAAGGGTACCAGGTCTGTCTCGGCCAAGTAGGAGCAATCAGAATGACTTAAGCTCCGTCCCTTTTCATTTTTAAAAGGACCTTCAGGAGAGGAAACGGGGGAAAAGGCGAACAGAAGGTCCTTGTCCCAGGACAGAAGAAGAGCATCATCCAGAGAGAGAAGTCCCATCCCTGCCCTGGAGCAGTAGCATGGACACGTCTTGTTCCGGTAAGTCATGAATAGGTCTGTGTACAGTGGTCCCCATCGTGTGAACAGGTTGTGGAGTACTGACAGGTGCATCTCCCACTCATGACTGTGTGGGAATCTGAAACTGAGGTTGTCTGCTATCGAGTTCTACATGCCCTGCAGGTAAGTCACGGACAAAGTGATGTTGTGAGAGCTGCACCAGTTACATAGTCTCATTGCTTCCGTGCATAGGGAGGATGACCTGGTCCCCCCAAGGTTGATGTAGTACATGCAGGCGCTGTTGCGTTACGATCTTTGTATGTGATCCTACGATCAACTGGAGGAAATGCGCACAGGCATTCCTGACCACTCTGTTTGAGGAGATTGATGTGTAGAGACATCTCCGTAGGTGACTATTTGCCTTGCGTTGTGAGGCAGTTTAAATGTGCGCCCCACCCTATGAGTGATGGTAGTAAGGAGCAACAACAGTGACGTGTACGAGAAGGGGATCCCTTTCGCACATTGGTTGGGTCTTCCCAACAGTTTAAGGAATTTTCGATGCTGGTGGGTAGTTACAGGGATTTGTCCAACCGGTCCCTCTTTGGTCTGTAAACCGAACTGACCCATAGTTGGAGGCATTGCATGTGGAGTCTGGTGTGTGGTATCACTGCTGTGCCTGCTGCCATGTGTCCCAAGAGTTGGAGACAGAGTCTGGCTGGTATCTGTGGACTGTACTGAACGGTGTTTATGAGTGAAACCAGGGATAGGAATCTGTGTTGAGGTAGGAGGGCGTTGCCCTGTATGGCGTTTAGGTCAGCCCCTATGAATTCCAGGCATTGCACTGGGGGTGAGGGTTGACTTCTGGGTGTTGATCTGTAAACCCAGTTCTGTAAACAAGCGTATCGTAGTGTTGACAGCTTTGTGGGCCTCCTGGAGAGATCGGGCTCGGAGGACACTCATCCAGGTATGGGTAAATCATTATCCCTTGTGAACATAAGTGAGTGGCTACCACAGAGAACTTTGGAAAATACTCTCGGGGCCGATGACAGCCCAAAGGGAAGGACTCTGCACTGATAACGATCCTGTCCCAGAATGAACCTGAGAAATCGTCTGTGAGCCAGTAGCATCAAGATGTGAAAGTAGGCATCCTGGATGTTGAGGGCCAAAAACCAGTCTCCCTATTCCAATGTCGGAATGATCATCGATAAGGTGACCATCTTGAACCTCGGAGCCCTGACAAACTTGTTGAGAACTCTGGGAATACTGTGAGACCACCTCCTTTGACATACTGTCTGAACCCTCGCTAGATAGTGGAAGGGGGGCATGGCATGGCTGAGGGGATATCCCCCGTGCCTGGTAAAGGCTTGCTGCCGCGATATCGGTATCGAGGCGGGGATTCAGGTGCATCCCGCACCCTGAGGTATTTGGTGTGATGGAATTCCACTGGTACCAAATGTCCGGTGGCGGCGGAGACAGCAACCTTGTGTGTACCAGGCTCTCTGGTACTGGGCGAGCCACCACTGGTGATACTGAGGTAGACTCACGTACCGGGAGCACCTTCTTGTTCTTGTCTCTCGGTACTGAAGAGTCGGTGCCTGTGCCCATAGGGTCCATGGGCCTGTCAATGGTACCAGTAGCTGACAATCGCTGTGCATTGGTGCCGGACTATGGTCTCGGTGCTGGCAGTGCTGAGGATACCGAGTGAAATGGAGATCACTTGCAGCTATCCCTAGGCTCACTTAGGGGACTTCCTGTCCTTGTTGGAGGACTTACAAGAGCAGTCCCCAGCCTGTTTCTTCGACCCACTTCCCTTAGAAGCTGAAGGCTGTGGGGACGACTCACGTCAGCCAGGAAATTGAGGTTAGAGAGCTGCCTCCACAAAGATAATCTTCTGGTGGAGCTCTCTGTCCTTGTGGAATCTCAGCCAGAGCTGCTGGCAGAGGGTGCACTCAGTGGACCTCACCGAGGCAACGGATGCACTGGGAGTGCTTATCCACAACCAGGATCACCTCGTTACAATGTGGCACTTCTTGAAGCCTGGCATACCCCACACTGGGGAAAACTAACTGCAAATGGAAGAACAATAGCCTTAGACTTCTAATGGCTCTCTCTCTCTCACCAGGGGCGGTTGAGAAGGAACTGAGGACGGTTAGCCCGTGCACACTGGCTAGCCTTGTGGCACAGCACAAGGAGAGAGAGTGCATGTGCAGGCCCAACGGACACTGTTACCGAAGCTCTCCAATCAGCAGCGCGGGGACGCAGACATACCTACAGTGGAGCACCCATAGGGACACTACTCGAAGAACAACTATTCTTTTTGTATAGATCTATCACCACACAGTATTTTGTAAGTGTGCCAACACAGAAATACTCGGCCAAAATTAAGGAAAATTCATGTTTTGCTTTCTAATCTCACTTTTTCCATTGAAAAAATTCCAATTTCATGCAGCTGTGCTGTACGTAGATGTTAGTATGAACAAGGAAAACACACTGGTTTGAAGTCTGGTGGTAAATACATACATACATACACACACACACAACTTTAATAGTAATTTTAATTCCATTCATCAAACATCATTGGCGACTCCTGGTGGCCAAAGTACCACCTGCAAATTCCCAATGATGTTAAAAATAACGTGGAGTAAGGTGGCACCTTAAAGACTGATGTCCAAATAAATCTGTTAGTCTTTAAGGTGTCACTGGACTCCTCGTTTTTGTGGATACAGACTAACATAGCTACCCTCTGATAAATTATGTTAAACAGAGTTAGTAGGCTAAGGCCTGGTCTACACTGCAGTTAGGTCGATGTAAGGCAGCTTACATTAGCGGGAGCAACGTTGTAGTGTAGACACAGAGTAAGGTCGATGTAAGTCGCCCATTACATTGACTTAACTCCACCGCTGCAAGAGGTGTAGCGCTTAGATTGATGTAGTTAGAGCGAGGCAACGTCTGTGTAGACACTGGCTGTGAGCCCCAAGACAACAGAGCTCCAAGAGCTGTCAGTGCCCCACTTCAGTCGGTGGAAGTGCTTCTGGTGAGGACCCATACTATCAACAGATGGAGCATAGTGTGCATGTGAACCACCGCTTTAATTACTGCGGTGGCTGTACATCGACTTCAGTTGACCTAGTTTTGTTGTGTAGACAAGGCCTGAGTGTCTGCTGTATTTTTCCACCTTCTCTCTAGCATCTTTCTTAGCTCCAATCCTGCTGGAAAATTTTTTAATTATTTCTATTTGATTTGTATCAGTGTGATTTTAGATTAAAAATCTATATTAATCCTAGTCAAGACATTTCACATGAAAAATAAACAAGTCTGTAAAAAGTTCAGATAAAGATGTAATTTCTAACTGGGTACTGAGTTAGAAGTGAGCTAGTTTTTTAAATGTTCCAACTGAACACAACAGTGAGGGCCACCTTCTTGAAGTATAAAAATGTACACAAGTGAAATCCAAAAAAGGGATTTAGTTCTAAAACAGACTTTATGATGTCTTATCAAATAGTCCAGGGGTAGGCAACCTATGGCACGTGTGCCGAAGGCGGCACATGAGCTGATTTTCAGTGGCACTCACACTGCCCGGGTCCTGGCCACCGGTCCGGGGGGCTCTGCATTTTAATTTAATTTTAAATGAAGCTTCTTAACATTTTAAAAACCTTATTTACTTTACATACAAAATAGTTTAGTTATATATTATACACTTATAGAAAGAGACCTTCTAAAAACATTAAAATGTATTACTGGCACGCAAAACCTTAAATTAGAGTGAATAAATGAAGACTCGGCACACCACTTCTGAAAGGTTGCCGACCCCTGAAATAGTCATTTAAAGAGCTAACCCTTTTTGAATAGTTCATCTTTGCATGCCTAAACAAAACTTTTGGAAACTTGGTGCTGCCTGTTTTGAATCAGAGACAATTAATGCCACGTTACCAAATAAACCACCTTTTTGAATTGCAGAAGTCACACAGTGTAGCCTTTGGATTAAATTATTTACAGTATTACCCAATATATTTCTAAAATCAGGTCAAGGATTGTTTCACCTTACTTCATAAAAAAGGGCGAGTAGACCAACAGTGCCCCTGAGCTCAAGAACACCCCTCCCCACCTTTACATATGAAAGCAGTCCCTCTGAATTCAATGGTGGGCGTGGGTGTGTTTGTGAATGAACCTTACCTTGACAAGCGCTCTAGTTTCTGTCGGTGACCAGTACAGTAGCTTTGTATCAGTGGGTAATTGTAGAAAGGCCTAGACAACTGCATATCATCATCTGCATGCAACAGAGAAAAAATACATAGTTGAAGAAACCTAATAAAATCTGAAGTAATTTTAAAAGACTTGAAACAGACAAAATTGCTGAGTTTCATTTTTAATATTAAGAACAAGCAATTTGACAACTTTGGAAGGAAGTGGTTCTAATTCTGCTCTTTTAACATTTTTTTTTTAGTAAGACAGCAGTAAGCCACAAGGCTCACTTCATTCCTTATTTTAGTAAGTGACCCATATTTGAAAATTATCCCATGAAATAAAGATTACTGGGTAATTCAGACCATAAGTAGAAGGGTTTCTGTGTTATCTTCCCCAGCACAATAAAATATATTTTTAGGTGATCTCAGATGGGAACTGCTTTTTTAAATTTGTCAAGGGAGCATTTATAGGCAGATTGTTTTCTACATCTATGTAAGCCAATACATGCATTTTTACTGCATAACGCCATCAAAATACTGGCTATATAAGGACAGTTAGATAGGAAACTGAATACACCAAGTTCTAAACCTAGTAAGAGACTTCTTATGGAAGGAGGAGTTTACCACCACAAGTAAATATTTACTAAAATATGTGGAATACTTAAAAGTAAAGCCAGCGTTGGAACTGGATTAAAACAACAATTACATAAAAGGTTAGTCTATGTTGACTAAACTTAAGTATACATTACAGCTGGACCAACACAATTTGTTGGTCATTTACCAAATTATGGTTTTAAGAATTTTTCTGTTGGAAGCAAATATTGCACAAAGTGGTAAGCGCTTGTCACATCTGAAGTGTGTTATTCTTTATATATATATAAAAAAAAAAACCACAAAAAAACCACTTACCTAAACCCTCTGGAAGGAGACTGGACCGGCAGAACCAAATGACCACATGTGCATATTGAGAAATGAGGCTGGTTACAACCTGCTTATTTGTCAAATCTGTAAAACCTGGAAAGAGTTTATAAAATTATGTTGCCATTCAACTCCTTCATTTACCAAAAATATTAACTATAATGACATTGATAAACTGGTTCTTTTTTATTGTATTGAAAGCATTCAATACATTTTTACATTTCTTATTTCTAATCAACCCTTGGAAACAACTGTTCCTTTACAGTTTTTCCTCTGCATTTCTTATGGACACACCTGGATTTGCTATTCTAGAACTCCTTAAAGCACTGGATTTTCCCCCCCTTTATTTTTGAGGGACAGCTCTCACCCTGTTCAAGACTTCAGACTTCATAAAGTGGCAAGAAAATTCTTGGGTATTACTAACACACACCTCACCCTAGGGGCTGCAGCTTCTAACCCAAGGATGGGGAACCTACGGCCCGCGGACCAGATCCGGCCTGCTGCTTCATTATTTCCAGCCCGCAGCAGGTCTCCGTGCAGGCTCATCCTGCTGCGGAGGGAAGCGAGGGTTGCCAGGCTGTTAAAAGTCCAGTTTGCTCTGTGCAGCTCCCAGAAGTGTCCGGCATGTCCTAGGAGCAGGGGCGATCAGGTAAGCTCCACGCACTGCCCCCTCCCCCAGCGCCAGCTACGCAGCTCCCATTGGCCGGAAACCACAGCCAATGGGAGCTGCGGGGGACAGCGTGCACCGCACAGAACCCCCTGACCTCTCCACCTAGGGGCCAGACATGGCGGCCACTTCTGGGAGCAGCACAGAGCCCCAGCAGGCAGGGAGCCTGCCTTAGCCCCACTGTGCTGCTGACTGGGAGCTGTCTGAGGTAAGCGCTGCCCGGGTGGAGCCCGCACCTCAAACCCCCTGCCCCAGGTCAGAACCCCCTCCCGCACCCTAACTCCCTCCCAGGCCCTGTGCCCTCACCCACACCCCAACCCTCTGCCCCAGCCCTGAGCCTGCTCCTGCACTCCAAACCCCTTGGCCCCAGCCCGGAGCCCCTCCTGCACCGCAAACCCCTCATCCCCAGCCCCACCCCAGAGCCCATACCTCCATCCGGAGCCTTCATCCCCCTCTCCCGCACCCTGAACCCCTCATTTCTGGCCTCACCCCGGAACCAAGGGGAAGCCCCAAGCCTGAGCTCCCCCGCGGGGCTGCATGTGGCCCACAACTGATTTTTTCTGTGGGTCAGTAGCCCCGATAGAAAAAAGATTCCCCACTCCTGTTCTAGCCAGTGGCCTCTTACACAACTTCTTGAGCTGACTACCCTATTCCACCCACTTGCACACTCAGTAAGCAACCTCCCATAGCCTTCTCCCAGGGGGTTAATTGACAACTACAATGTTCCCCACTCCTAGACTCAATCCTCCTCCCAGCTGCTGAACCTGATTGCAAATTCCAAACAAGCAGCTTGATCCTCCTTTGCAAACTGGAGAAAATTAAGAAAAAAAAGTAAAACTGAAAAAGGGAAACTAGGGAAAGCTCACGCTTTCCATAACTCGGGCCTATTCCTCTACCTTAGAAAACACATTTCATAATAAAACGTACTCAAGTTGATAATACTGTTACAAACCTCTCTCAGTAAGCTCTTGTGCTTCTGTTAGAAAGCAGTTCAAGACTGTGCTAAGGTTGCTAAGTAGCAATTGGCAGTGCTGAAGAGACTGTATAGTCTGTGGATCAATGAAGTTACATGAGCCATCAAACAGTGGGACACCTTATAAAGGACAAACATTACATGGTTAGTCTGTACACAACTTCAGGAGAAGAGTTAAAAGCATTTCTGTGGACATACAAACTATCATGTGAAGTACTAATATACCAACATTACTGCATGTATTCAAATTAGGAAAGATAACACTTATTTCCTGCAAAATGACTATACTCTAGTACTTACACATCCGGTCAAACTCATCTTTTGTGTAAATCACTTTATTCCATGTCCACTCAAGTACAAAGCGCAGGTTAGCAGCTGAGTTTGGCTGTTCTATTAAAAAAAAAACAAAAAAAACATGAGAACAAATTCTCTTCTAAGTCAAAGAATAAAGTTAATAAAAAGCAGAGCATTACCTTCAGCTGTCCACTGTTTGATGCAGCCAGTAAGAAGTCCTAAAGAACTTGTTTGGACAGCAGCAGATAATATAGCTTCTAACTGCTCCTCCTAAAAATGTAACAGAGATAAAATAGATAGTAAAAAAGATTCAAATGCTTTCAAGCCAGCAATGGTAAATAAGATTTGTTTCCAATTGTATGCAACGTATCTGGATGCCAAAAACAATCAGTTATTACATTTGAACAAAATCAGTACAAAATTAGTGAAGTATGATTAGAAACTTTTTACCCCCAGACAATTCTTTCCAGACCATCTTAGATCTTAGCTGTAGATAAAACGTCCCAAAAGCAGAGTTTCAAAGTTGTTAGAACATTTGGATTTTTTTTCTTTATCAATTTAAGAGTGTTTAATAGAGTTTGCCTCTTATCCTTTTCACCCCTTCAAATACTGAATTCTAAAAAGTTATTTACTTTGTGATAAGGGGTAGGATGCACCAAAGAATAGGAAGAAATACCTATATACTATAAGTGCGCTAGGGAAAGGCATCTGTGCTCTTGCTGTTTGTTGACCTTACTGTCCAGAGATTTGAAAACTAGCAGCAGTTTTATGAAAATAAAGGAGCAACACAATGAAAACAGTTCTTTGGTGAGGGTTTCTTGCACTTTACTGTTTTCTTACAATATACAGACTTCACTATTCCCACCTTCAAAATACATATTTTGGCTGGAGAAGTAAGAAGTACAGCTAAATATCACATCTTTCCAATAATCTTGGGAAAGTCCGTTAACAAGGAAGGTAAGTGAAAAATCAGGTATTTCTCATGAGAACAAGAAGGTGGCTTCTTTCTGCTGGAAGTGCATCAGGTAGTTTTTAATACAACATAAAAGAGCAGAAGAAGGTAAAACCAATTTTGTTTTGTTTCACAGTTCCATCTTTAATGCCATCATCGGCGTTCCCAATGATCCTAGCTCTGGTGGTGGGAAACGGTTTTCAAAGTCGATACACTTTACAAAAAGATGTTTGGCTTTTCAGGTTAAGCTCATTTTTAGTAGTTTCCCCTCTCTCTCAACCCCACTATGCAAATTTCAAATAGCAAGTTCAACAGACAGCAGGATGTTTTTCCTGTCAGAAAATGTAACAGCTAAGCACTGTCATGCAATGTTAAAATGAGCAGTTGATTTTAGGCAAGTGTATTTTACTGTTATTTTAGGTAAACCAATCCTTCTGATCATTATGCTGTGGTTTACCCTTAGGACTACTTGACATTCTGATCTTGAACACTGTAAAACATTCATTTCTTTCCAGGAAAAGTAATTTATTCACAGTAATTTACACAGAAGTTATGATGCTCAGACTTCAAGAATTTAAAATGCTATTTCAACTTTCTCTTTCAAAAGCTTTTTACTTATAGAAAGAGCTATAGCAAAGAACACTATATCAAAGGAAAATCCTAAGCAAGTTCCACATCACCACAGTGCACAAGTTTATTACTAGAGTAGAAGATCAGGAGTAAGTCCATGTCAGTATATTCACAGTACAGCAATGGATACAAAAATCTCTGACACCAAATTAAGTCATTCTCCAGCTCAAGTTGATCTGTATGACTTAATATTTATTAAACAGCGTACATAATTTGCATTCATTTAGAAAATCTATTATTTCAGCCAACTGTAGTATATATTCATAGGTGAAAGTAAGCCGGTACGGGTCGGTACGCCGTGCCGGACCAGCTTCCCCAGGCGGGCTGGAGCCCCGGGCCCTTTAAATTGGCACCAGAGCCCAGCTGCCAGAGCCCCTGGGTGGCGGAGGCGGCTCAGGCAGTGATTTAAAGGGCCCACCACTACTGCAGCCGAGCCCCGGGCCCTTTAAATCACCGCCGGAGCCCCCGGCTGCCACCGCTGCCCCGGGTGCTCCAGCAGTGGGGCTCGGGCGGCGATTTAAAGGGCCCGGGGTGGTAGGGGCGGTTGGAGCCCTGGCGGTGATTGGAGCTGCAGGAGCCCTGGGGTAGCGGCAGTGGGGCTCCGGCGGTGATTTAAAGGGCCAGGGGCTCCTGGCCGCTGCTACTGCAGCGGAGCCCCAGGCCCTTTGAATCTCTGCCAGAGCTCTGAGCCCTGGGGTAGCGGCGGTAGCCGGGAGCCCCCGGGGCTCCATCGGCAATTTAAAGGGCCCGGGGCTTGGCTGCGGTAGTGGTGGCTGGAGCCCTGGGCCCTTTAAATCACCCCCTACCCCCAGGGCTCCCAACTGCATCTGCAGCTGGTAGCTCCGGGGGTGATTTAAAGGGCCTGGGGCTCCCAGCCGCCACTACTGCAGCCGGAGCCCCGGGCCCTTTAAATCTTGATTTAAAGGGCCTGGGGATTTAAAGGCCCCGCCTCTTCCAGTTGAGGCCATGCCTCTTCCGGTTGAGGCCCCGCCCCTTGCTCAGGACTCTGGCGTATCGGTAAGTCCTTTAAGTTACTTTCACCTCTGTATATATTTGTGTTTTTAATGCCACAGGCAAATCGTATGAAGATATCTATCACATTTTCTTGTAGTTTTACAATAATTTCATTTAAACAAAATGCCAATATATACTCACCTGACTCAAACTAGAAGGCTGTACATCAATAAGTCTCGGAGAAAGCAAGCCAGCGATAAGACATCTATTGAAGTTATCAGGAATGGCTTCATTTAAAGAAGAACCAGATTTCTTTAAAAAATGTAAGGTCTGAAACATTAATGACAAACAATTTCAAATTAAGACAGCTATAATTATTCAACTGACAAATATGAGTAGTTATTTACAACAGGAATGTTATAAACACCCTCAAAATGCTTCTCTTCTCTAAATAGAAGCAGCAAAGAAATCTTACATCGCAAGTATACTTTACCAAGTTGGCATGTAAATTTAACAATTATATAGTCTTTGAGATGGCATACCAAAGCAACAAAGCACATACTTGAACAATTAAACTTCTCAAAATAAGTCTCAGATTACTCAAATAAGACATCGCCCATTAGACTATCTTGTCTAAATATTTGTCTAGCTTCTCTATTAAACACACACACACACCATGCTGCTTCTTAAATGTTGACTCTAGCATCGCAGCAGAAATGAATGCTAAAATTATACACACAAACCAAAAACTTAGTGAGATTCTCTCTGTTCTTATCTGTGGGAGAAATAGAGATTTGAAAAAACAGCCAAAAAATGTGCAATCTTGGGGACTTTTTGGTCTCCTTAGTTGAGCTGCATGGCTGTAATTTACCAGATTTGTCTTAAATTACAAGAACAACTTTTGAGAAGTATAAAGGAATGCCAAAAGGGCCAAGAATGCACACTCTTGTGGCTTTTTTCTACACCAATAGGTGCTTCTCACACAGGGACAGCAACAAAGTCAGAAGTGCATCAGCCATAGCTCTTTGAGTGGCTTAACCAGCACCCCCGAGTTTACAGTAACGCCTCACTTAAAGTCGTCCCGGTTAACATCGTTTCGTTGTTACATTGCTGATCAATTAGAGAACACACTCGTTTAAAGTTCCGCAGTGCTCCTTTATAACGTTGTTTGGCAGCTGCCTGCTTTGTCCACTGCTTCCAGAAAGAGCGGCCTGTTGGAGCTAGCTGGTGGGGGCTTGGAACCAGGGTGAGCCAGCAGCCCCCTGCTCCCCTAAGTTCCCTGTGCGGCAGCCGCCCAGCAGGCTATCAATTGCTGGCAGTTCAGCTGTCCCTCCCCCCACTGCCGTGTGCTGCTCCTGCCCTCTGCCTTGGAGCTGCTCCCGGAAGCCTCCTGCTAGCTGTGCAGAGGTGGGGGGAAGAGGGATGCTAATGTCAGGGTGCCTCCCCAACCCCCCGCTCCTGTACCTTATCTCCACAGAGTGGGGGGGAGGGGGGGAACACCACAGGGCTCAGGACTGAGGGAGCTTGCTGGCAGCAGCTGCTGTCTCAACTTGCTAATCTAGTTAAAAAGGCAATGTACTTAGAGTGCGGTCAGCATACTTAAAGGGGCAATGCGCGTCTCTCTCTCACACACACACACACACACACACACTGTGTATCTCGGTCTCTCTCTGCTATGCTGTCTCCCCTCCCTCCATTCGTGGTGCCTTGTAGAGTGTGAGGCTATATTAACAACGTGTTAACCCTTGAGGGCTCAGCTAAGTGCTAGATCATCATTTAGAAGTAATGCATTCCCTGGGATGCATCCCACCCTCTGAATATGAATATATTATAGAGTCTTTTGTCTGGCGAAAAAAGTTTCCCTGGAACCTAACCCGCCCTATTTACATTAATTCTTAACATCGTTTTGCTTAAAGTAGCATTTTTCAGGAACATAAGTACAATGTTAAGTGAGGAGTTACTATATTTGTGCTGAAGAAGTGCCAGCTAATGAGGGAGCAAGGACTAGACAGTATCCAGCTCATGAATATTTTGAGGTAATATAAACGTGTAGAAGAGATAAAGTCTTCAGCACACAAGTGTTGTGCACAAAACTACACTCAATTTCTACTGCATATGGAAACACCTACTACATGTACGACTTTAGTTTATAGCTACTTAAGTACCAAAAATTTCGTGAGGTGAAATGTAACTGGTTCTCCCTTTTCCAACTCAGAAAATAATTTCCCTCCTAAAAATGTAAGGTCCCAGGTCCAGACTCTCTCTCTCAGCAGCTCTAATCCATGAAGTGCTTGAAAGTTGTGCTTGGACATGTATGCATGAAATACACAAACAAAATCCTCTCCATCCTAAATTATCCACCAAATTTTCAAATCTTTTCCCTGTCCTAAATTGTATAATGATGAAAATCCAGGCTTAAAAGAAACAGTTGCAACCTTATGTATGGAGAGACAAGGATGTTACCTCTCCATAATCTAGAATTCAAACGAAGTCACATATGGCTTTATTGTTACCTCCTGAGAAATCTACATCAGACTCATCTACACATATTTAGGACCTGTTCCAATTGAAGCCAATAGGAATTTTATCACTGACTTTAATGGGGCAAGATATAGCCCTTTTGGCACAAAATGCTCTCCCCCCTCCATTGATAAATATAAGTCAGTTCAATACAAATGACAGAGGATGAACATTTTTAGATATCAGAAAGAAAGCTAGAAAGAAAAAGAAAAAAGTACCTCCTTCTGAAAGCCAGTGCAAGTCATGTGAACAACTCCAGAGTTCAACAAACAAGTAGCATCTAAGAAAACAAAGAGCACTTGGCTAAAAATCTACATTTTTGAGGATATGGTACAGCAATACAAAGTAAACAGCTTCTATTAAAAACGGGGTTAATATTGGGAGTGGATTAAAAAGCTGAGCCAAATAAGTATTTATTTATTAGTTCACTTACAAATTTATTTTGCAACATTCACACATCTGTGTGGAAATTTTACTTAGGCTGTACACCATATAGAACAGCTCTAGCACAGTACACAAATTAAACCTATTTAATTTCTGTAACAATCATTTCTTCACAGGCTATATTACAAATGCATTAGATATCAAAATTTGGCAATCTGTGTCTAAAATACTTTCCAATATTAAAGAACTATTTTGAAAGTAAAATATAAGTGTTTCTAATTGTTCAAAGTCACACACAGGAAACAAAACAAATATATATATATATAAAAAAAAAAATCAATAAATGACATAACCTCAATTTTCTTATTAAGCTTGCTCTCCTAAAGTCAGCTAAGCTGAAATACATACCAAAAGTGTAGGTGCTTGGATTAAAAAACTGCTCAGGGGGCGGATATGAAGGAGGAACTCCACGACTTAAGCTTCGCTCATGTACCAGAATATCCAAGATGTGGTGTGGAGAAGTCACACTCACTACAGCATCCAGCGACCATAATGCAAAATAGGGGCAATTATGAAGAAATTCCCCTGGTCTTAGAGAAAGCAAATACATACAAGTAAGAAGTCAATTACTCATTTATAACCATTTTGAAAGCTATGTAAAATACACACAATAAAATCTCACCTCAAAGAATCTGGCATTTGAGCATGATACCAACGATTTATGTCAAATATGCCCAAATAAGTAGATGGTTTGCCCTGGCCGTATGTATTCACTTGCCAGCTGAAGACTGACACACTCGTATCAGGAGATATTACTGTAAGAAAGATGGCATTTCTTTAAAATAAATCAGCAGATACTGCTACACAGTAATGAATTTTAGTTCAACTTGTCATACTACTTGTTTAACACGATTGTTGGGGTAGAAAAACAACACTCAATATTTTGGCAGAATGCCTTACTGGCTTAAAGATATGAAATGTTAACTGCTTCAGTAGCTATAACCCAAATTCATTTTGTTCATATATCAGATTTAATAAAATATCTATTGTTGGGACCAGGCTAATCTGAATGTCCCATATTTCCAGTTATTTTATCAAAATTTGTAGCTACGTGTTAAAAAAATATAAGTTAACACCTTTAAGAAGTACCATCAATATGAAATTAAGATGAATGTCAGCTTGGTGGTTTGCATTATTCGTTTATTGATCATTGCGTAATTGCCTCATTTACATGCTTCTAGAATAGCCACTTTTCAACCAGATAGATTCAAAATACAAGTGTCACAAGAATATCACGTAACATAACTGGAACAAATACCTTAATTTAAAAAACACAACGTATGTTGCCTAATACTACAGTAGCTTCCAAGAAGGGTTGGGGTTTTTTTGATGGGGCAGAAAGGGAGTTTCCTCTAAATGTGATCAAAGGAGAATCTTAATGCCCTGTGCTATTGGTGTGTGGAATATGGGGAACAAAGTAACTATACAAATCTAATATATGAATATTTTTACCCTTATTAGGTTCTCCTAGGTACATCATTTCCAGTCTGGGGTCCCCATCCCATTTCCTACAAGTGTTCTTCTGTGAGCCTCTGTTCTATCTTGTTTTGTTAATTGCTCAAATTATCTTTGAAGTCATTGATTCTTTAAGTTTAAAAAACAACTGAATCAGTTTACCACAACACAGCTTTTGCTCTTTCAGCGTGTGCTCTCTGATCAGCAGTAGCAGAAAGTCTTCACAGAAAATCTTAAGTGCAAAGAAGCGGTCTTCCTCTTCCCTCACCTCACTATTCATTACTGTTCCATTTTAGATCAGTGGCTCAAATAACTACGGGCTTGTCTACACTTAGAACGCTGCAGCGCTTCACTGTAGACACTACTTATGCCGACAGGAGGGATTCTCCCGTCAGCATAGGTAATCCACCTCCCCAAGAGGCAGTAGCTAGGTTAACAGAAGAATTCTTCCATCGACCTAGCACAGTCTATATGGGGACTCAGGCCAGCTAAACTACACCGCTCAGGGATGTGGATTTTTCACACTCCTGAGTGATTTATGCCAACCTAATTTTCTAGTGTAGATTAAACCTAAAGGCAGGTCTACACTACAGCCAGGATCGACGCTCTGAGATCGATCCACTGGTGGTCGATTTAGCGGGTCAAGTGAAGACCTGCCAAATCGACAGCAGATCGCTCTCCAGTCGACCCCTGTACTCTACCTCCGACAAGAAGAGCAAGGTAAGTCGACGGGAGAGTTTCTCCGGTCGACCCCTTGCAGTATAAACCCCACGTTAACGCGACCTAAGGTATGTCGACTCCAGCTACATTATTCACGTAGCTGGAGTTGCGTAGCGTAGGTCGACTTACCGCGGTAGTGTAGACACAGCCTAAGTAATAATAAAGAGTTCACTATCTACCTGAAAGGGAAAAGAGAATTGCAAACTATAACTTGGACTGATATCATGTGGGAACTTTTTCAGAACGCAGTTTGTGCCTATCTGTCATATAAGTGAGCCTCAGACTACTGCTTCAAAGTGAAATAAATACAAGGGGGTTGGGAGAGAGGCCGTTTAAAGGAACACTTAATATCAAAGGTTTTATAAATAATTATAGGTGGAGCTGGCAGCGCTTCATTAGTTAAAACTGCCTAACATTTTCCATTGTAAGACCCTGTTTTCAGCTGCTTATAACTGCCAAAATTTAACCATAAAAGCTGAAGTTTTTTATGCCAAGGGTCTGCCCTGGGCTGATTTTTTGTTTGTTTTAAGGATTTCCAACAACAAAAAATGGTTCTGCCATTTCTGAAAACAAGGTAAGGGAACAATTATGTTTCGCCAATGTTAAATTTGTACAGATATTCCACTGAGAAAGTCTAGAGGCTCCATGCTTTAGAACAGAGAGCATAGACTAGCCCCAGGTTGACAATGGGGGGGGGGGGGGGGGGAAGAGAGAGAGAGAGAGGAGGAGTTGATTTTGTCTTTTATAAATCCTGGACCACATCTTTCCATAAAGAAAAATCATGTTAATTTTTAAAATAAAATTATGTTACATTTATCCCTCAAAAAGTTGTACACACTTAGATTTACCCTGAGGGGGGTGGGGTGGTGGTGGAAAGCATTCAAAGTCAAATACTTTCCCCCATGAGTATGGGTGTTTAAAGTTCATCTTACTTCCTAGAAAAAAAATAAAAAAATCACCCAACTAAAGTGCTTTTTTTTTTTTTAATCCAAAGAGAGCTATTTTCATTGTTTGCACAAACTACAGCGATTAAATAGAAGGGGGGGTCGGGGGGGAAGGAGGACTCCTTTCTCCTCATACACTGAAGTTCTCCTTCACAGATGCCCCTTTCGGCTCATCAGCACTGCAAGCAGCTGACCACTTTCGGGTTTCAGTATATAGTTAAACAGATAATCTGGAGTTTAACAGCTCAATCTAATTTGGCTATTTAAATACAAACAAACTTGAAAGCAGCGCAGTTGTCTACATAGAACAGATATGCACAATAGCCTACAGGAGAAATTGGCGAGCAGTATGAACTCCATGTTTTGGGCAGCCTTTGTAGCTAATGCCTGCTGTATTTACTAATTATAGAAATAGTTGTATCAGCTTTTCCTCCACACAAGAGAAGGACAGCATTAAAAAGGCCTAGCCAGAATACAGCTTTGGACAATCTGTATCCAAAGTATTATTATACTTTTAACTTACCTTTAAGTTAAAAAGAAGGCTAAACACCAAAAAGCCTACACCTCAGAGATAGATTTTTTTCCAATTTAATCATGTACCTTACATATCAGGTTTCCCTGTTCCACTGTCATTTTCCATATTAATCGCAACTCAAACATCTCACTTGTCTTTAAATATGTTTATTATATACAGCTATTTAAGTAAACTTTTAGGGCTGTGGGTACAGAACTATTTCAGAATGATTCTCACATGCTAGAACAGATATTTTTAGAATCCAACTCCACTGTTTTCTTCAAAAGCATTGTTACAGTTCAACTTGAAAATTTTTTGGACCTAGCAACAAACCTTCATTCACGCCATCCTCTCTGTCAACATGGCTGCGAAATTTTTCTATAGTCTGACAACTGAGTAGTTTAGTATTGCTAGTCTGCCCTCTTAATGAAAAGACTCCACCTGTGAGGTCTAGACTGTACCTTTCTTCACAGTACTCCAAACCCTGAAAGACAAATAAAAATTATTTGAAATGAATGTGTATGATATTACACTTAAATATGGAAGAGACTGCATCTCTTATGAGTCAACCAAAGGAATCCCAAATTACATATTTTTTTAGAATACATTTTGGCATGTTACAGAAATTAAGTGCAATAAAGTAATCAATAACCCTAGATCTGAGGAGCTAATTTTGGTAATCAAAACTAAGTTGATACAAAAATACTAATAATGTCCATCATTTTCACTATTCAGAAGAATTTTCCTACTATTATGCAGTTTTACAAGGACTTGGCAGTAGCTATATGACAAATAATTAAGAATCAAGTTTTCCTTTTTTTTTCCTTTAAAACCCCTACAATAATAAGCTTAAAAAGCTAAATATACATTTCTATAGTCATCCTAATCTACCCACATTTTAAAGTTTTGTTTTTACTTAAGACAAAATACAAGCCCACACAATCCTCCATATCACTCTCTCATCCAAACAAGCATTATGTAATGTGAAAAGAAAAATGAACATTTCACACGCACACACTTAGCGACTCTGGGAATTCATGTATAGTTATGTCAGTCAGACTTTATCAAAAGATACATCTGAAATCAAGCAGTGCTGGGGTACACAAAGTTTGTGTGTCAAAGCATTGGTACAGGGCAAATGAGGGTATTGGAAGCCATGAGGTGGGAATGCCTATGAGGTGTAAAAATATGTATATGTTTGCTTGGGGTGAGGTGGGGCGGAGGAGATCACACACAGGGCAGAACAGAGAATAAGATCTTTTAGCCAGAGCCCTAGTACAACAGCATAAAGTGAAGCAGAAACACGGAAAATTGAAGCTGAAGGGAGAAAAAATAATTTTGAGGTGCTTCCCCATATCCTCCTGCCAAAGCACTCATGGCAACGTAAAATAAAAAAACATGACTAAATTACAATGAAAAGCCCTTTTAAAAAAATCAAAACCTAAGGTAAAACAGCACATTCTGTTAATCCAGAGCAGTGTATCAACTTTGCCTTCACTATGACTGTGCATGTAAACTAAGATAAAGCAATGGCATCCATATTTAGAAAAAAAGTTTAATCACTTAATAATAATATTTATATCTTGTCCTCAATACTATCAGTTTTTGTTTTTCAAAATTGAAAGACATCTTCTTTCAGTACCTAAACATTTATATAGTCAACACTCACATGAACTACGGTGAGAAAGGAGCTTTTCTTGCTGTAAGGGAAGCACATGACAGGAGGAAACTGAAAACACTGGGACATTTAAGCCTATGAAAGTAGCTATTTTTCAAGCCAATAACTCAGTATAGCACTACAAAAATATCCAAATTAAATATTGCAAAAAGTTAATGTAAATTATATGCATCCACACTGCTTCCAAAATATTTGGAAAGAATAGTATCAAAGCAGTTTTTTCAAACCTCAATAGTGCACAGTACAAAGTGATTTTTGTTAAGATTTATGTGGTATAAGTATGACAGATTCATTGCTTGTAATAATTTATGAATACTGTATCTTGATCGGGTCATTGTGTTGCTTATTGTATACATATATTGTGTTAATTCACTAGCAGAGTTGTCAAGAAATAGAGGTGGGTCCTGATATTCACATCTCCTGGCAAACACTTCAAGAGAGTAGAGACAATGCAGATATATTCACTCAGACAGCTGCTGAGCAGCCCAACCAGTTTAATGAGGTCCAAGAGACACAAGACAGAACAAAGACCTTAGGCTAGATTTAAAAAGGGAGTCCCTGAAGGTCAGGGAGACTGAGGTACAGACTGCCACCCATACCCCAGAGGCAAGAGGTTCTGGGATTATATTGATCTTCCTAAACCTTTAGGGAAGAAACAAACCATCTATAAACATGGCTGTTTAAAAAACAAACCAAAAAACCCCTCTTCTCTTATGCTTTGATTTAAGAAAGCTGTCTGGGTTACAATATATACACCACTGGTCCCAGCTCCCAAAGGGAAGTAACCCAGGTACCTAGTCCAGTGGAAGGTGTAAACAGTTGATAAAAGTGGTACTGCAGCCTAGTACTCCCATCTAAAGTGGGAGAACCCAACCGACCAAGGTAAGGCATGAGACCCAAGGCCTGAAATTAGTGCATTCAGAAAGACATGAGGAGGGTATCCCTAGCCCCAACCATGACAGCGAATATTACTGTTTCCAATTTTTGATTAATACACAGTGTTAGTTGTATTTCATAGACATACATACTTTACCTCATACATGATTTGTCCTGATGCCAAGCGTTTTCTGTCACCAAAGGCTAACTGCAGCAGATGCAAACTCACAACATCTCCTTCACTAGAAAGAAATTACAAGTTTGAGTATAATTTCAGCACCTTTGCAATCCACCTGAAATATCTGATAAATAGCTATTGCCAAAGCAAAGCAGAACCATATTGTATTGTACATTTAAAAGGATGATGTTTCTGTTATAAACTGGAAAACAACCCACTTTCCAATCAATTATAATTTGTCATATTTGGAAAATTGTAGCAGAAGAGGAAAAAAATGTGAAGATTTTTTCATTTGGCACTCGGTATTTAACTGACTGAATTCCGGAACTCTGCTTTTTAGCTTAACTCCAGGGACTTCAGATTAATGTTAACCACACAATTTTCCAGAGCTCTAACATTTATCTATAAAAACACTACCGGCATCAGTTCTTTACAATGAAATGTTAATGCAGGAACCTTTACCCAAAGAGCCTTAAATTTAAACTTACAATCTAAACTGCATGCTCTGATTGTATTATTTTGTCATGTTATGAAACTAATGAAGAACCAAAGTTTTGAGTTTGAAAAAGAATGATTAAAAGGATAGTTACGTCTGTTTTGCCTACTTTCTGAAAACCTGAATTAAAGTTTTTATATAAAAGCATTCCCCAGGCTCTTGGGAAACAACCAAAATACAACAAAAACAGCTCTAAGACAGCCATTTGAATAAATGCAACTGCTCTAAAAGCCACAACTCAAATGGAGAGGGTGTTACACAGGAAGAAAAAAAAAAAAAGAACATACACATATACATACACACACACATATATATGTATATATACACATATATATATACACACACACACACACACACACACATATACTGGTGCTTAGATATAAGACAATGGGCACCTTATTAATGAGGCGGTCATGAAATACTTTTAATAACCAATAGTCTTCCAAGACAAGTGATAGTAGCTTATCACTTGGGACATTTAAAACCAGACAAAACAAAACACTAGAAAATTACTCTAGGAAAAAGGCATTTCTAGGCATTCATCACAGTAGTACTCAGTAGGTCCTGTCTCTCTGTACTTGCAGGAGTTCTATGAAAGCTACCTAAAAGTCAAGTATAAAGCTTTTTCTAAAATACAAAAAGTAAAGTCATTTGCACGGCTGCAACTTTCAGTGGCATTTCACCAGTGCTATAATGGTTTAAGTCAGGGGTCTCAAACTCAAATGACCACGAGGGCCACATGAGGACCAGTGCATTGACCCGAGGGCCGCATCACTGACACGCCCCTCGCTGCCTCTGGCCCCGCCCCCACCCCACCCCTTCCATTAGGCCCCGCCCCTGCCCCACCTCTTCCCACCCCTTCCCCGCCCCATTCAAACCCCTTCCCGAAGTCCCCACCCAACGCTGCCCCCAGGGGGTGCAGGAGGTGTGCAGGGTGCAACGGGGGCTCAGGACAGGGAGTTGGTGTGTGGGGTGCAAGAGGGTGAGGGGTGCGGCAGGGGGTCGGGGTGCAGGGTGCAGCAGGGGGCTCGGGGCAGGGGGTTGGGGTGCGGGAGGGGTGTGGGGTGCAGCAGGGGGCTCAGGAAAGGGGTTGGGGTGCGGGACGGGTGCGGGGTGCGGCAGGGGGCTCAGGCAAGGAGTTGGGGTGCAGGAGGGGTTCAGGGAGCGAGCTCCAGCCCGGCACCGCTTACCTAGAGCGGCTCCGGGGTGGCAGCAGCGCGCACCGGGGCCAGGGCAGGCTCCTTGCCTGCCCTGTCCCCCCGCGCTGCTCCCTTCCAGGAAGCAGCTGGAACCCTGTTCCTGCAGCCCCTGGGGGAGGGGGAGGGGCTCCGGGTTGCAGCCATGTGCTGCTCTTGCCACTCCTCCAGGTACCTCCCACAAAGCTCCCATTGGCCGCGG
The DNA here is from genome assembly GCA_003942145.1 of Platysternon megacephalum. Classification (NCBI taxonomy): domain Eukaryota; kingdom Metazoa; phylum Chordata; order Testudines; family Platysternidae; genus Platysternon; species Platysternon megacephalum. The sequence continues at coordinate 311,423 of QXTE01000164.1, read as the reverse complement.
TTCCCTGTTCCCGGCCAATGGGAGCTGCGGGGGGCGGTGCCTGGAAGGAGGAGTCCTCTGCCTTCTTCCCCCTCCCCCCGCCCGAAGGGGTTGTGCTGCCGGCTGCTCTCTGAAAGCAGCGTGGGGCTCGCAGCACCACAGAGGGGAATCCCGCAGGTAGGCAGAGGGGAGGAGAGGGGCGCGGGAGGGGAGCTCGGCGGGCCGCACGCAAGAGCCCCGCGGGCCGCGTGTTTGAGACCCCTGGTTTAAGTTCTATTTACGAGAGCAATTAAGATTCACAATCCCATTTTGTAGGAAGAAGGCAACAGATTGAAGTTACACTTAAAAGCCTCACTACTTCTCAGCTATTATAGAGGTGGCAGTTGTGGTTCCGTTGTCAAGGTTAAACTGAGTGCATTCACATTTTCTAAGTGATCAAAAACAATTTTTTTGAAAAAATGCCAGAGCAGATTCAAAAAGATTAAGATTACAAGATTGAAATGATTCATAGCTACAACACTACATATTGGCCCTTCAATTGGAAACAAAAATGCAATATTAAGGGATCAATTCTCCAATTAGTAGCCCAGGTAAAGATTTACATTTATAACATGTTCAGAGTTGCGCATGTATACCCACTCAAAGTCAGTTAGTTGGACAACAGTTCATTTAGTTTTCTAAATCAATCTTCACTCACCTTTCTTGTGTAGACTGAACTGCCCATAAGTAACAGCAATTGCGGGGATCATTTTCAGGTTCTTGAAAAGTAACAGCATAGACAGGTATCCTCCCTCCTTCTAGCTGAAAGTGGTATCTAGAACAAAGTGTGTGTGTGTGGGGGGGAATTAATCAGGTGATTAGATGTCTGACATTTATCATTCCAAGTGTTCCAATCAGCATTTCAAAAGCCACACCATTTTCTCATGCCAGAAATACTTATAATTATTTAAAAATTTTAATTTTAGAGAACATTTTTAACAATTTCAGAAGGATTTAACAAAGCTAGGCAATCAAGCAACATGACCGCAAATAAACTTCAATGTAAATAAGTACAATATTATGAACATTTGGACTACTCACACCTATTGATGTGTTCTATGTTTTTTCCTGGGTGACTGTAGTTAAATGAGCAGTCAGCATGAATAGTTGGGGGGGGGGNGGGGGGGGGGGGGGGGGGGGGGGGGGGGAGAGGGAATCTGCTCAAAACACAAATGATGGCCAAAAGAGCAAACAGGTAGTTGGGTTACTTTTAGGACTTTTACCTGTTTATCTTTTGACGAGACCAGAAATTTTCCAAAAATGCTATGTATTTGTTTAATCCAGCTATGTAAAATAAACTTAATCTTTCCTCAGACTCATTTGAATTGGAAAGACCTTCCAATGAGTCTTCTAATCCAGTGGTTCTCAACCTTTCCAGACTACTGTACCCCTTTCAAGAGTCTGATTTCAGTCCCAGGCAGCAGGGTTTCAGCCCAAACCCTACCGCCTGGGGCTGAAGCATGTAACTTATCTTTGTGGGGCCCCCTGTGATGTGGGGCTCAAGGCAATTTCCCTGCTTGCCACCCCGTAATGCCGGCCCTGCACTTGCAACCCCCCTAAACCTATCCCACAATCCCAGGTTGAGAAACACTGATATAGCATATAGAGCAGTATAAACAAGTCATTATCTATATGAAATTTTAATTTGTACTGACTTCATTAGTGCTTTTTATGTAGCCTGTTGTAAAACTAGGCAAATATCTAGATGAGTTGATGTACCCCTGGAAGACCTCTGCATACCCCCTGGTTGAGAACCACTATTCTAATCTATCCCCTGCATTGTTGTAGGATCAATGCATTTTCTCTCCTTTGAGACTTCTAGTAGAAATGTCCAGCTTTGAACATCTCGAACAATGGAGTAGCTTGTTCTATTTAACTGAAGTTTTACCTAAAACCATCTCCATGCATCTGAAGAAGTGAGTTTTTTACCCACAAAAGCTTATGCCCAAATAAATCTGTTAGTCTTTAAGGTGCCACCGGATTCCTCGTTGTTTTTGTGGATACAGACTAACACAGCTATTCCTCTGATACTCGGTACCTAAAACCATTTATTTCTTCCTTCTTTCCTTGATGATTAACAGAAGTGGTTTGAGATAAATTAGAACATCTCCTTTGCACATCTGACAAGGTAGAACTCAAACTAATTCTCTGAGCATTTTATTATAGGCCTGATTTTCAAAAATTTATCATTTTTCCAATCTCCTCTGAATTGTCTTTTTTCAAAATGTGGTACTTAAAACTTAGCACATTGGTTGTACTAGAAAGAAGGTTCTGGGGCTTGGGGTAAGTAGAGTGAGTAGGTCAAAAAGACAAATGTATTTAAACCCCTTAGTCTAGAAACAGGTAATTAATTCTACTTGGCACTGATATGATTTCAGCCGGAAACACTTACCAATATTGAACCCTTGTATACGTACGCATTCAACAATTTCTGGTGAGCCATTACATGTTTGCTTAAATTAATCCCATTTTGATTTAAATTCATTTTCCAATCTAATATTGTATTTTAATCCTAGCCTCTAGAATATTTACTGTCTCCTTCCCCATGTTTCTATTGCCCACAAGTTTGATTGGCACACTCCTTGTTCTATTCTCCAAGATCTTAGCAAACATGTGGGATTCATTTTTATCAAGACAGTATTATTCTTTTAAGAAAAAACAATTACTTATCCATCTAATTAACACTGGAAAGCATAAATGCTATACATTATTTAAGCATTTTACAAGCCAACAGTAAAGATGTAACCCACATTCCTATAGAAAGAAAACATAATGTAGAACCACATCTACACACGCAGAACCTGTGGCCCACTATATAAGCATCCAGTTTTTACTGATACATCCCTTTAACCACATCAGTAGTAGATGAGAGACTGAAGCAGTGATGGAACAAGAGTGACCAGTCCCAAGGTGGAACAGTCTCCAATCTCAGTCACGACTGGAATGTGGGAAAGGCTATTTTTCAAGCACAAACGAGCTGTTAGATGTTTCAATTAGGGCTGTTGATTAATCACAGTTAACTCATGGGATTAACTCAAAAAAATTAACTGATTAAAAAAATTAATCACGATTAATCATAGTTTTAATCACACTGTTAAACAACAGAATAGCAATTGAAATGTATTAAATATTTTCAAATATGATTTCAATTACAACAGAGTACAAAGTGTACAGTGCTCACTTTATATTATTTTCTATTACAAATATTTGTACTGTAAAAATGATAAAAATAGTATTTTTCAACTCACCTCATACAAATGCTGTAGTGCAATCTCTATTGTGAATGTGCAATTTACAAATGTAGATTTTTTGTTACATAACTGCACTCAAAAACAAAACAATGTAAAACTTTAGACCCTACAAGTCAACTCAATCCTACTTCTTGTTCAGCAAATCGCTAAGACAAACAAGTTTGTTTACATTTACGTGAGATAATTGCTGCCCACTTCCTATTTATAATATCACCTGAAAGCAAGGTATTTACGTGCCAGATATGATAAACATTCGTATGCCCCTTCATGCTTCGGCCACCATTCCAGAGGACATGCTTCCATGCTGATGACACTCATTAAAAAAATTGCATTAGTTAAATTTATGAGTGAATTCCTTGGTGGGAGAATTGTATGTCTCCTGCTCTGTTTTATCTGCATTTTGCCATATATTTAATGTAAATTGCAGTCTCGGATGATGACCCAGCATAGGTTGTTCGTTTTAAGAACACTTTCACATTGGACAAAACGCAAAGGTACCAATATGAGATTTCTAAAGATAGCTACAGCACTCGACCCAAGGCTTAAGAATCTGAAGTGCCTTCCAAAATCTGAGATGGATGAGGTGTAGAGCATGCTTTCAAAAAAGTCTTAAAAAAGCAACACTCTGATGCAGAAACTACAGAATCCGAACCACTCCAAAAAGTCAACCTTCTGCTGGTGGCATCTGACTCAGATGATGAAAATGAACATGCATCGCTCCGCACTGCTTTGGATGGTTATCAAGCAGAACCCATCATCAGCATGGACGCATGTCCTCTGGAATGGTGCTTGAAGCATGAACGGGCACACTTCAGGTGACGTAAACAAAAAGCGGGCAGCATTGCAAATGTAAACAAACTTGTTTGTCTGAACGATTGGCTGAACAAGAAGTAGGACTGAGTGGACTTGTAGGCTCTAAAGTTTTACATTGTTTTGTTTTTGAGTGGTTATTTTTTGTACATAATTCTATATTTGTAAGTTCAACTTTAATGATAAAGAGATTGCACTATAGTACTTGTACTAAGTGAACTGAAAAATACTATTTCTTGTGTTTTTTACAGTACAAATATTTGTAATCAAAAATATAAATTGAGCACTTTACACTTTGTATTCTGTGTTGTAACTGAAATCAATATATTTGAAAATGTAGAAAACATCCAAAAATATTTAAATAAATGGTATTCTATTATTGTTTAACAGTGCGATTAATCACGATTAATTATTTTAAAATCGCTTGACAGCCCTAATTTCAATCTGTCCCACTGGTCTCATCTAAGATTTTAAGTAGTCACAGAGATATTTCTTTAACTATTTCTATAACTTTAACTTTGTAAAGAAGTACACCTAGCTGTGACAGGGTCTTGGAAAAATCATTACAGTAAAATCAATGTCTCTTCTAAATTTCCATTCTTCACTAAATACTACTGAAAGATTGAACTACTTTTCCTTAATTTTACACAAAGCAGTTCTCTCATATTCTAGTCATTAACCTACTTTAATGAAACACATCTACAAGCCTTGTAACCAAGATTCTTTATTTTGTAGATGAGGCAGTTAAAGGAACTAGTTAAGAGAAAGAAAAAAAATCAGTTAAAACCACTAAAAAGATTAATCTAGAACTGGCTTCTAAAGGTTTCAATACTGTACTCAAGAATTTCAACACTCAGCATTCGATCAAAGTTACTTTTCTATTTAACCTAAATCAGTTAAGTGAAATAACTGAGTTCCCCGCCTCCAGATACTGACACACATATAAAGGCATACTTACTCCTTCTTCAAGGTTTTCATATTCCACAGTGAAAGATAGCCATCTGAGAATCCCACAACCAGCTGATTGCTCCTGCTTATGTAGCATAAGGTTGTTACAGCTGCTCCCGATGGACTTAGTAACTGGAAACAGAGATGTCGCCCCTCTCTGGTAACAGCTTCTCTTATTTGTGGGATTTCAGCAGGGATCCCAGTGATCACTTCAAGGTCTACACACACACAAGATCATGCAACATAAGAGAGTACATTCTTCAGCTTTTTCAGGATAGATGTTAAGACCTTAGCATTATGCTATATATTACCTAACATCCTATTCCCTGTCAAATGTGCACTGTATGCAATGTTTTCAATTAGTATTTATAATTCAAGTTCATTTTAAGAACACAGGAATTATCAAATTGGATTAGACCAGTAGTCCATCTAGACCAGTATTCTGTCCCAGATACTTTGAAGTACAAAAATCCGCATAATAGACAATTATGAAAAAGATTGGCTCACAGGGTAAGTTTCTTTCTAGACCCTGTCAGTCAGTGGTTTACTTATGCCCTCAAGCATGAAGTTTATTTATATCCTTTAAGCCCATATTCAAAAGCGACCCCCCACTATGAAGCCAAAGATATCTTTATAATAATGGAACGTTGGATGCAATTGAGAGATTCTATATATTCCAAATGCAGGTTTGCTTATTTTTTAAATTAGGGTTTTTTAAAATGTTCCTCTCCTTTCCTTCACGTGCCCATGCAGAGTCATTTTCATTTAAACCAAGTGTTTTAAACAATGGCTACCTAAAATTACGTACAAGATCATATATAGGCATTTAAGACACCTTCTTCCATTGAAGTCAAAGGCAAACGTCCACCAACTTCAGTGGTGTAGGATCAGGCTATGCATAAGGATTTAAGAACCTAATTTTAGGCTTTTTTAATTTTTGGCCTTAAGAACCAGGAGATTAGAACATCTTTCCAAGAAAGAATTAGCACATCAGCTATGAATTCATGGTGTCAAGTAGTCTTCATTATCAGCAGTCTTAAACCAAACAGATCTTAAAGACACAGGATGCTTATGTTTTATCAGATAGGAAAAACAGAGTGCACATTCCTCATTTAGGAAACTTGAGTTTTCTTACTTCTCAACCAGAAAATCTGTTTAATTTTAAAAACGCTAATTTACCTGATGCCTCTATTTCATTCTGACTACATGACAAATCATCCAAACAAAGGTCAATCAGCAGGATATGACCAACATCCGTAACCACAGCTGCCACACCAAAAAGCCATCGCAGACTCTGGTGCAAATGCTGAGTGCTGACACGGGCTCCACCATGATTAATTATGGGTTCAATAGCAGTTACCTACAAGAAAACTGCATGTTAATTTTTAAGCAATTTGACAAACTATAAATAAAGTTTTGCAATGTAGTACAGGGCAGAAGTTGGCATATTAGGAATACAATTCTGTATTTACATTCTTATTCATAAGATTCAAAAGCAAAGTATTTTCTCAGATTATTAAAAAAAAAATGTACAGCCCTGAGCAGGAGAAAGAAGGGAGTTCATTAGATCCTCTAATTTTTTTTTAGAGGAATGTCTTGATATTGAACTACAATTCTTTCAATTAAATAAAATACTCTTTAAATGGTGCTCTCTAATATTTCAGCTCACCAGTTTCAGTTACCTGTTTGAAAACAATATTTTAAGGCAAATTTCCATTCTAAAAAAAGCTTTATATTAAAAACTCAAATTGCAAACTGATTCTTCCTCCACTCATATGATGAAAAACATTAGCAATGTGAAAGAGTGCCTTTCCTGTGAAATATAAATTGCACTTGCTATGTAAATCTCATGAAGTTTTAGGTGTTCTGTAAATTATGCTATGTAGTAACTAACCTGCCTAAAAAGAGGGGCCATTTTCACGGTAATTAAACATTCTCACCAACAATTGAAGGCAATTATCAGGATAAGACTATGCAAACCACACATACACACACACGTATGTATGTTGTATTTGATTAGATTAAGGAAAAAAAAATCAGAGGAAGTCAGAAATAAGGTCTTTTTAAATGCACATCCCAATGTACTTTTGGGAATACTGACAGAGGAAATCAAGCCTAAAACAATATTGTGAGAGACCACCATCTGTCTTATATGCAAAGCTAGCCTTGGCTGAACAGGAAGAAATGAAATGAATTACTAGGTAATGAAAGCATTTTCTCTAGTTAACTTAAGATTAAAAATGTGACTCTGGATGTGCTAAAGTGCATCCCAGGAAAATACTCAAAACTACAGTAGAAGTTTTAATGTGTGCAGCCTTCTGCACTAATACTGTACCACAGCATAGCAACATATGCTATCCTTTGATTCTCTTATGAATTAGAAGCTGAGCATAGCACACAACAGAAATAATGGAATGTTTTGTGTCATAGGGGGATGGTTATATATAGCGCCCTACCAAATTCTCAGGGCAGGGGGTTCTACCATGCACCAGGCTAGTCCTGGCCCGGGCTGGGGAGGGACAGGACTTCCTGTTCCCCTGCAAGGGCCGCTCCCGGAGCCAGGTCAGACCCACCTCTGGGAAACTCCCCCGGCTGCAGGAAGCTCCACTGCTACTACCTGGGAGCCCAGCTCTGAATGCAGCACAGAAGCGAGGGTGGCTATCAGCCCCCCGACCTGGGTGGGGGTCTGCGGCCCCAGCTATCAGCCCCCCCAGCCCCGGTCGGGGACTGCCAGTAAAACCATGGTATATGGTAAACCCCCTCCCCCCCCAATACCCTGCAACCCTCACTTCTGCGCTGCTGTTGGCACGGCTTTAGAGCTGGGCACCCGGCCAGCAGCCGCTGCGCTCTCTGGCTGACCAGCTCTGAAGGCAGCACCCCTGCTAGCAGCAGGGCAGAAGTAAAGGTGGCAATCCCACCCCCTCCACCCCCACAATAGTCTTGTGACACTCCCCCCACCCCATGACCCACTTTTGGGTCAGGACCCCCATAGTTACAACACCCTGAAATTTCACATGTAAACATCTGAAACCACGAAATTGACTATTTTAAAAATCCCATGACTGTGAAATTGACCAAAATGGACCATGAATTTGGTAGGGCCCTAGTTATGTAAGAAAAACAGGCCAAAAAGTCTCTTGCCTCACGTGTTAGCCAGAGAGGGGGAAAAAAATAGATCTGGAAGCTACAGGGTACATATGCACTGGAGCTGGAGAAGTAATTTCTAGCTCGGGTAGACATACATGCAGGAAGCTACAGGGTACATATGCACTGGAGCTGGAGAAGTAATTTCTAGCTCAGGTAGACTAGCTTTGACAGTGCACTAAAATCAGCAGCATGTGTGGCAGTATAGGCTAGCCACCCTCAGCACTTACATAGGGTCACAGATGGGATCATACTTGAGACAGCTAGGCTGTCCCACCACGGCAACAACCCCGCTATTTTTAGCAGGTTAGCTCAATCAAAGCTAGTTTACAAAATTACACCTCCAGCTGCACTGCAGACATACCCTCAGTCAGGGTTTATTGTGGTTACACAGCCATAGAATCCAGCGTTCATGTCAGTCACACCAATTCTTATCTTAGCAGTATCTATAGCAATTTCAATTGACATCTTTGGCTCCAGATTTCTAAAACTCAAGCTTCCTGTTTCCCACACTAGTCAAAGGATTATTAACAAATTTTAAAAATGGATTAGAAACCTTGCTGAATTAGTCCTGGTGGCAGCAATAAGAAGAGAAGTACTGCAGTAGGATGCTTGCTGAACTCCCTTTCTACAAATGCTGCTTCTGGTTTCTTTTTCTTTATGTAGCTTTTTTCTTTAGCATCTGACTGCAAATAAAAGTCTTTTGTTGCTTTAACATATAATCTTCCTAGCACTTTCCTGATTTCGACTTTACTTTTCCATGTGGGAGCCTCTGAAACAGTGTATTTTTTCCCCACTGTGCTACAGCCTGGATTTTTGTGTTTCCCTATGCCATTGCCAACTCATATTCCAGAAATGAGCAGACAAAGGGAACTTTCCCCAGCTCACTGAATCTGAATGTTATTCTTCTGCTACCATGTAAATCAGAAAAGTATGTGAAAATGTTTTTTGATACTTTCTCAAAGCAACCATTTAAAAGTGCTAAGCCTGTGTATCATTGATGTGGTCCATTTTTAGATTCCATTAAAAACACTTTTGAAGCAGAATATTTTTAGTTACACCTTTGTTTGTTTATTTTGCTAATTTGTTTTTAATTCACTCCTTGGGAATGATTACTTCTTTTAATATGAAAACACTCTTATGTTAAAGCTAAGTTAGGTGTTAACACTTTGACACCTTGGCCCAGAGATCCCAAATTAGTGTAACTGGCATAATTTAACTGACTTCCAAAGAGGTATGACAATTTTTATCAGCTGAGAATCTAGCCCATAATTTCAAGAGTTCATTAATGCCTTAAAAAAAAGGGGGTGGAAGTGGACAGAAGAAATGAATTACAGAAAATGGAAAGCTAAAATTTGTTCAAAGTTTTATTAAAAACAATAGCAAGCATTAAATCATGTTAAATGTGTTGAACACAAAACTTATCCACACAGGGCTACAAAGCCAAGAGAACAGCTTAAATATTTTAGTAATTAAGTTTACAGCAAATTAGTGAAAGACTGAACACACATTAAATAATTAGTTCTTTGTCTACACTGAATTTTATTTGCTTCTCTACGTTCCTAGTCACAGCTCAGGGCATTCCAATCCAATTCAGTGACTGCTTCTAATTCCTGATTAAACTAACCTGAGTCTAATGGCAAGATTGGTAAAAAGCAAAATGAAAGCCACCGGTCAAACATGTTTGTAAAAATGTACACTGTTTATTCAAATCTTCCTTGGGCATATATGAAATGTATACCACATAATGTAAGTCTATATAGAACACAAGGCTATCAATAGTAAAAAAAATTCAGATAAATTCTTGCCTTCTCTCTAAAGTTTCCAAGCCTTTACCACCCAACAGCCAGCCTCTCCCATAAATACCTTCACGCTTTCTCCACACAATTTTTAATGCATAGGAAAAACTCCGTAACAATCCACATTCAGTATTTAATTCTCTTTAAAAATCCCTCCTGAAGACTCACCTCTGCCATGATACCTACAAAACTCTACTTGCTGATCATGGCTAGGAAAAGTGATGACCTGTGACCATCCCTCTTACCCTGCCTTCCTTTCGCTACTTCCTTTGTCTTATTAACTTCCCATTGCTTACCCAACCTGAATCTCAATTAGTCTTTTTTGAAAAGCCCAATAAAATATGTAACAAAACTATGCCAATTCTTCACCTCATTAATTTGCTTATATGTTATGTACAATCTTCTACCCTTCATTGTTTGTCTTGTAGACTAAGCCCTTCAGGGCAGAGAAGAAAGTCTCATGTTAGTCCAGCACCTAGCACAATGGGACCCTAATTCCCAATAGGACCTTTGAGTGCTACTATAATGTAAATGCTTACTACTACAGATGACACTCAAGAGTTTAAAACCCTCCACAAAAGACAAGACTCAAACTGCTCAGAAAAGGGAGGCAGTGAAAGAAGTCATTGTGAAGGCAACTCCAATTGTTGCAGACACTAAGGTGATTAAAGTGCAAAGAATCCTTCATGCTCCTAGCAATCTGATTTGAACATTGTCTACATTCAGAAAATTTGCATAGTTATTAACTACATTGATTTAATAACAGTTTGCAATGGTGAAAAAAATTGATGGTAGCTACACCAGTGAAAGCTTTCTGAATGTAGACAAAACCATAGTGAGAGGGGTACCCATGCAAGGGAGAAGGAACTGTCACTTAAATGCCTAGAAAGATCTCTATACTTCCCACAACAACAAAACAGGTTTATATAACTAAGTTAATTAATAGGTTCTCTGCCTGCACTACTAAAGTTTCTCTTACACAACATCGTTGTGGCAATTACAGGAATTAATCACAGAGAAAAGCAGTATTAGGTCAGTATAATATTTTTAGCTGGCAAAACTATTTAGCAGGTGGAACCAAGGAGAGGTGACCAGCCAACTCTCTGCAGACCACTAAATGTTCTCTGAACCACAGCTTGAGAACCTCTGGTTTAACAAGGGGCAATATCACCTACTTTCTATTCTTCATTCTGTGGGAGAGGTAGCATTGGGGCTGAGGCCAGTAATGAGTCAACAGAGGGAAGGATAGGTTTTGGGGAAAAGGTGGACATCTGATTCTCCTTCAGTCCCTCTATTCCAAGTTAGAATGTGCCATCATAGAAAGTTACAATATTTTCAACTGGGATCGTTGTTCCATCTCAGTAAGCAATAGCTACAACTTTCTATTGGTTAGTTTCCTTAAGAGAAGGGTGACTGAAGGTCATGAGCCCAGTAGAGCAATGCCAGACAGTTAAACCAGTTAAGAAAGTAGGGTCCCAAGTCCAAGATGCTTCTTTTTTAGATATTATCTAATTTGGGGTACTAATCATATATGCAGGAAACAGACATGCCAGGAAGTTGCGCTTCCCACTAGATGCAAGCTCACCTGTGGACATGAAGATAACTGGTTTGCTAATGCCCCCTACCTTATTCCAAAACACAAGAGAAAGTTCAGAAGTCTAAGCGCACAGTCTCTGGTTAGCTAGTTTGAGATTCTAGGGGACTGGTTGTAATTTATTTACAACACAATCAATTTCTAGGATTTGGAATTTTATTAAAGAGGTTGTCATTTTACTCTAAGAGCTATTAAGAATGTGTGGGGGAAGGAGGCCTAAAGTATACAGGGTTTGGTTGTTTTTAGGTTTATATGGGCAACTGGTTCTTCACATCTTTCATCCCCTTCTACTCACAAAAATCATAGAAATGTAGGATTGGAAGGGACCTCGAGAGGTCATCTACTCCAACCCCCTGTTTTGAGAGACCTAGCAGACCAAGACGACCTAGACCATCCTTAACAGATGTTTGGCTAACTTGTTCTTAAAAATCTTGATTGATGGGGATCCCACAGTCTTCCTTGGAAGCCTATTCCAGATTTTAATTATTCTTATAATTAAACAATTTTCCTAATATCTAACCTAAATCTCCCTTGCTGCAGATTAAGTCCATTACTTCTTGTCCTACTTTTGGTGGACACGGAGGACAGTAATCAATTGTTCTCTTTATAACAGTCCTCAACATATATGAAGATGTAATTCCCTCCCAGTCTTCTTTTCTCAAGACTAAACATGCCCGATGTTTTTAACCTTTCTTCATAGCTCTGGTTTCCTACACGTTTTATCATTTTTGCTGCTTTCCTCTGGATCCTCCAGTTAATCCATGTCTTTCCTAAACTGTGGCACCCAAAACTGGACACAACACTCCAGTTGAGGCCTCACCAGTGTCGAGCAGAGAAAGACAATTAGATATGACACTCCTGTTTTCACACCCCAGAATGATATTAGCCTTTTTCACAACTGAGTCACACAGCTGGCTCATACCCAATTTATGATCAACTATAACCCCCAGATAATTTTCTGCAGTACTACTCCCTAGACAGTTATTCCCCATTTTGCATTTGATTTTTCTTTCCTGAGTGTAGTACTTTGCACTTGTCTTTAGTGAATTTCATCTGATTTATTTCAGACCAACTGCCCAATTTATCAAGATCATTTTTAACTCTAGTCCTGTCCTTCAAAGTGCTAGCAACCCCTACCAGCTTGGAGTCACTTTGAATAATGCAACAGCTAAGAAACCCGTAGTATCTTGTTCTGTAGTACAAGTGAAATTTTTTTTTTTTTACTTTCAGCATTAGTTAAGAGACAGTTGGTACCTTCCAACCCAAGTTTTGATATCAAGACTAAGTCCACAATGTATTGTAAGTTGATATTTTTACAACCATCAATATAAAACCTTCCTCGAAACAGAATTCTATGGCATACAACAGAATAGAAGCTTTGCTTTTAGATTAAAAAGTACATACCCTTCCTGGAAGAACAACTGCTTTAACCACTCTTGATACTCCAAGGTCATACAGACAGAGAACACTCCCTTCTGCTTCTTCCAATCCAACTAGTAGTCCAGTTCTTTTCTGCCAGGAAAATTCCTTCACCACAAGGACAGTGGGTGGGTGTTCATTTACTCCATTAAAACGATATGCAGACAGCCGTTCTCCCGTGATAGAGTTTACTACCTCAAGCTGAGGACCACAGGCCAAGCAAGCCAGCCCATTTCTCCCTAGAGAGAAGTAAGGGGAAAAGTTTATGTAAGAATGATAAACACAGAAGGATTCATTTGAAATTATAAGATATTAGATTATGATGTGGGGATGAGTCCTCCGAAAATAGTTTAGTTAGAAATGTACATAGTTTTAATTTATTACTATGTCTAAGTTTGAGACTGTGCACGCATGCACACACAAAACAGAATTAACATACACTTTTACTACAACATGAAATCTAAGAACAATGGGATCTACATAGAGCTAGGACTGAGCAGGTTACTGAATTACAGGTAACAGCTTAAAAACAGCTGCATTTTGGGAAAACTCTGCCTCCTGGCTTCATAAAGCTATTGGTAAACTCACCTGATGCATCTTAATGGAGCCAACACATTTCACAAGTAAAATGTATCACTACTGTGTGTATTTAGATAACCCACAGTCACAAGTAATTATTAATTCCAACACAATACCAAGTTTCAGAGGAAGATGATTACCTCCAGCAAACTTCCCCCGAAGTACAGATTCTAGTGTTATCTCATCTTCTCCAAGTGCTTGAACAGTCACTTCTGGAAATTGCAGCAGACTGCTTGTTACCTGAGCTGTTAGGTCTCGCATACTTCACTGTAAATAAAGAACTACATTAAATAAGTGTACTTAGTACCTAACAAATCTGACATTTTATAAAAGAGTTTGTCAATCAATACAACACTCCGAATTATCCGTAGTTCTTTCCATCAGATCCAATAGTATCAAAATATTTCTCCCTACAACTTCCTCGTAAATACCTACGTACAAGTATATTGTAGCAACTTAAATGGCCCATTTTGTAAATTTTGGCCACTAATTTAAACCACCACTTTGGGTACAGATAGGAGACACAGATTGACGTTCAAACCATTTTTCTTTTCCCCAAGAATTGAAATATTCATCTCATGGTGGAAAAAAAAGATCAGAAAGAATTGTCTAAAGTTTTATTTAATTAAAACTTAATTAAATAGTTTAGTGCCATAAAACTATTTGTCTACATCAGCTGCTCAGTGCACGTTCCACTTTCTCAGCCACTCACTCTTGTACATTCAGGCAGGAATAATAAGGCCAACTGGTGACCCCACAGAGTAGCGTGCTGAATTTCTTGCTCTGTAGATGCCTGTAAGGTCATCAGTAACCTGAAGGGCAACAGTACTAGTGCCAGGTTATGGCAGGTAAGTAAATTAGGAAGAACTTAAGTCTATCCACTTACTTGTTAGTAAAATAGTAACTGCTAGTTAAAACAATCTTTTTTAAAAGATATTTCAATTCACCATTAAGCATTTGGGTTTTTGGTTCCCTCCCCCTTAATTTTATAGTTTATTTTGGCAATTATTCCTCCTCATGTTAGAGCACAACAAATAAGGGCCTCCAACAGTCTGTTGAGTTCATGGACTTTGACAATTAGCTCATCAAGTCTTTCTGAAATTCCATTGCCTCTGGTGTAGATTTAAAGAGTTTTTCAGAAAACAGATCACTCACAGTCCCAACAATGGATTATCAACCAGGTCAACAGGTAAGATATTGTGCAGAGGTTTTTTTAATGACAAATTTGTGGTTCTATTATAAATCTATTCTTGGAGATACCTCCTTATCACTAAAGTCATTTGAGGAAATAATACAATACATTTCAGAATGGATCTAATAGAAAAGACACACAGTTGGATACAAACTGTTAGGATGACAAAATCTACAAAATACTTGTTCTCTGAGATCTTTCTAGTAAAGGGCTTGATGTTTTAGGACCACAACTTTCCAGGATCTCTTCCTTTTGACTCCTTTCAAGGTATTCTGACACTCCAGATAGAATATTTTTAATGTGGTACTTTGGGACTCAAATAATACTTCAGATTCCCAGGAAGACTCATCTTATCAAATTTCAGAGGATGGCTTTATCTTATTGCATAGGAAATTCATCAGTTTCAAGAACAGCACGTAGTCACATGTACAGAGATAAGTGTCTCTATTTCCAGCAAGAAACTCTTTTTGGAGGAAAAACCTTTAATGTTTTGATACAAGAAGTCAGAGTTTGACTCCGCAGGAATAAAAGCTGTGTTATCATGGGGACTTCAATCTGAGTGACATATGCTGATGGTCTCATCCTGCCAGTACTAAAACATCCTCAGAATTTCTAAAAATTATAGATGACAGTTTCTTAACTGAAGAAGTATTGCATCCAAAACAGGAGAATTCTGAATTAGACCTCATCTGACAGATAAAGAGGAATTGATATAGAATTAAAAACTATTGATAGTTTACAAGTGATTATGGCTTGATTACATTTATGTGCAAAGAGAATAAAATTCAAACCAGTAGTAAATAAATATACACACACACATGCATGCGCACTTTAAAAGGGCCAATTTCACAAAGCTGGAAAGCATTTTGAATCAAATCAGTTAGGAGAAAAATGTGAATGTCAACGGGGAACTATTTAAGAATAGTTTACTAGATGCCCCAAACCCCACAATTCCACGGTCGAGAAAGACGGCCATCCTGGTTAAAAAGCCAACCTGGCTTAGAGGGAAAGTGAAAGCAGATATAAAAAATAAAAACAACACAAATGGAAGTTGATAGCAATGAATATAAATCAGAGGCTAGGAATTGAAGAAAACTGAAGCCAAAGGGGACAAATAAAAATCTACAGCCAGCAGAGTTAAGGACAATAAGAAGGAATTTTTAATTTGTACCAGGAACAAAAGGAATCCCAATAATGGTAGAGGTCCATTACTAGATGGAAACAGTAGAGTTGTCAACAATAATGCAAAAAAGGCAAAAGTCTTCAATAAATATTTCTGTTCTGTATTTTGGAAAAAGTCAGATATAGTTATATGACATAACGATAATATACGATCCCAACAGTAACTAAGCAGGATGTTTAGCAACAGCTGCTAAAAATGTCTAGCTTTAAATCAACAGGCACAGATAACTTGCATGCAAGAGTTTTAAAAGATCTGGCTCAGGTGCTCTCTGGACAATTAGTGTTGATTTTCAACAAGTCTGGGAACATCGGAGAAGTTTCAGAGGACTGAAAGAAAGCTAACGTTGGGCCAATATTTAAAAAAGATAATTACAGGCCTGTCAGCCTGACATTGAACCTAGACAAAATGCTGAGATGGGACTCAATTAAAAAAATTAAATCAGAGTAATATAATTAATGCCAATCAAGGTAGGTTTATGGAAAATAGATCCTGGCAAACTAACTTGACTTTTTGTGAAATTATGAGTTTGGTTGATAATGGTAATATTGTGGATGTAATATACTTAACACTTCTGATACTGCATTACATTTTGATTAGAAGAATACAAAATCAACACAGCACACATTAAATGGAATAAAAACTAGCTAACTGATCGGTCTGAAAATGCAACTGTAAACAGGGAATCATCAAGTGTGTCTTAGTAGGGTCCCCCAAGTATCGGTTCTCGGCCCTATAGTACTGAACATTTTTATCAATGACCTGAAAGAAAACAAAATCATAACAGATCAAGTTTACAAATAACACAGATTGGGGGAGTGGTAAAAAAAAAAGAATAGGACAGACCACTGATATACAGCAATCTAGATCACTCGGTAAGCTGGATGTAAATAAACCATGTGTGTTTTAATATGGCCAAATGTAGAGTCATACTTCTAGAAATAAATAATGCAGGCCATACGTACAGGTTGGGGGCTCTATCCTGAGAATCAGTGACTCTGAAAAGGGCTTGGGAGTCATGAGCTCTAAGTGTGATTCTGTGGCCAAAAGGGCTAATGTGATCCTTGGAAGTATAAACAGAGCAATAGTGAGTTAGAATTAGGGAGATTATATTACCTTTGTATTTGGCACTGGAGCAAACACTACCGGAATACTATGTCCAGTTCTGGTATCCACAATACAAGAATGATGTTGATAAATTGGAGAGGGTTCAGAGAAGAACCATGGAATTGATGAAAGGATTGAAAACATGCCTTATAGTGAAAGACTCCAAAAGTTCAATCTATTTACCTTTACTAAGAGAAGGTTAAGGGGTTACTTGATCACAGTCTTTAAGTACTTACATGAAGAACAGAAATCTGGTAGTAGAGGGCTCTTCAATTTAGCAGACAAGGTATAACGAGATCCAATGGCTGGAAATTGAAGCTAGACAAATTCAGACTAGAAGTAATGTGAATTTTGTTTTTAAACAGTGAGGGAAATCAATCATCTGAACTATTTAAGAAGTGCTGCTATGGATTCTCTATCATTGGAAAATTTTAAATCAAGAAAGAGCGTTCTAAAATATATATGTTCTAGTTCAAACTAGAATTAATTCAGGGAAGTCCTATGGCACATATTAGAATACAGGAGATCAGTCTAGATTATCACAATATTCTTTTCTGGCTGTATAATCTATGACTTGGAAGGAGGACGTCAAGGCAGGGGCAGTACCTGAATTTTCAGATTTATGAGATTAACAAGAGCAAATTGAGTGTGTCATTCTCGAAATAAAGCACGTACAAGTCTCCACAGAAATTTAAATGTAATGGAAGTACTCCTGTTGTTCTTGGGCTAGTTATGACCCATGTCCTTTTAAATATCCTTATATATTATGAAGTAGTTACAACTGGTCACTAAGGTTAATCTGAAAGAAACTGATTTGAACCACTAAAATGAACATAAACTACTGAGTAATTAGATTATGTATTGGTGTAATCTTTGTCCTTCTGCTCCCTACTGCTTGTCAACTTCACTCCTCATGTCACATCTAAAGTTTAGATTGCAGACTTTTTCAGGAAGGGACCATGTCTTTTTTAATGTCTTCTGAGAAGAGTTTAGCACGCTCAGGCACTATAAAATAAATACTGGACAAAGTTTTGTGGGAGAACTTAAAGGCATTAATATCCTGGATGCTCAGATGACAGAACTACATACAGCCAGGTAGAAAAGAATGAGTGACAGTCCAGGTATATAAAAGAATAAAGCTGCTGATTTATGAAAACCAGGTGTGCTAATTAAAAAGAATTTTTTTTTTGCATAGGTGGGTTAAAAAAGTTCTTGACAGTATAATTAAATTGAATTTTTTAAAAGGTTGTTACGAGATATTAAGACAGACAGACCACATATAGTTCAATATCCTACACTTGCTCAAAGGCTTGCCTTCCCATACAGCGCTACAGCTGAGCCGCTGTAACACTTTAGTAAAGATGCTCCTATGCTGACAAGAGAGCTTCTCCCGTCAGTGTAGTCAATCCATCTCCTCAAGAAGTAGCTGCTATATTGACAGGAGAAGCTCTTGTTGACATAGCGCGGTCTACACCAGGGAATTATCAGTATAACTACATCATTCAGGGGTTTGGATTTTTCACACACCTGAGCGACGTATAACAGACCTATATCAATATAACTAGTTATACTGATATAGGTCTGTAGTGTACGCCTGGCCCAAGGATCCAGCCCAAGAGAGATAAACCCTGCCGACACTATGAACGGACCTGATGGTGGCAGTAATAGTCAGGAACAGGTGTGATGGAATGGGAATTTTTCATATTTTGGATGAATATTGTATGTGCCTCAGTTTCCTTTATGTGCTGCGTGGTTAACTAGGTGGGGGGGAAAGGATGTTTATTCTTTGCAGAGATCCAGGTGTGACTGATGCCTGGCTGTCTGGACCTGGGGGCCATATCTTCTGGGACTCTCCATGCACAATTGCCCAGTTTTTGACACCTAGCAACTAACGACCATGAAGGGCTCACACTCTGCAGGAAACCAGCCAGGTTTGACCAGCTGGAGAACAAAGGGCTATCAAGGAGGGCCAGGTGACAATGTTTGCCCTGGAACAAGAACAAAGGACTGAGGAAGGGTTGGGGGGTTGTTAAGTGTGGGCTGTTGGAGGGGAGAAGCAGCTTCTGGACTGGGACTTGGAAGGGATCAGAGAGCTCTGGGCTCTGAACTGACCCAGATGGACTATGCTGTAACCTTCTGTTTTCTGTGATAACCAAGGACTTTCCACGCTGTGTTCCAGACATCTAATAAACCCTTCTGCTTTTACAACACTGGCTTAGAGTCACTCCAGATTAAGGAAACTGGGAATGCATTGCTCCCTTTGGGTTTGTAAATCTCCTTCCGGGGTCCAATCCAGGTGGAGATACTACAGGGAGTTCATGGCGAGAGGAAGCGGAGCCAAAGGCTCCGAGATTTGGTCCCAGGAGGCAGTGAAGCCAAGGGACTTATCCCAGTGAGAGTGAGACATCCTAAGGGTGGTGATCACAGGGACTGTTCCAGAGCTGTTTGAGAGCACTGGACCTGTGGATCTGTGACCACAGGTCCTGCTGAAACTGGTGCAGATAACCATTTAAGTGTTAGGGCTGGTCTCCACTACAGGTAGATCAACATTGCTGCAATCAATGCAGCAGGGATCGATTTAGCAGGTCTAGTGGAGACACGCTAAATCAATGGCCGAGCGTTCTCCGGTCGACCCCAGTACTCCAGCTCCCCGAGAAAAGTAAGGGAAGTCGACCGGAGAGCGTCTCCCATTGACTCAGTGCCGTGAAGACACAGGGGTAAGTCAACCTAAGCTACATCGAATCCAGCTACGTTATTCACGCAGGTGGAGTAGCATAACTTAGGTTGACTTACCCCCGTAGTGAAGACAAGCCCTAAGTATGGATGAAACAAAGCCTTTTTCAGAATCATACATCCTGGCAACTAAGTTGTTTTCAATATCAATTCAGCAGCACGTACTGTTCACAATTTGTCATTAACTGGTCGGTTCATTCGTGTAAATGGGCTATGGTGATCTAGATTTAACCAATAAAATTTATGACGGTTACATAGGCATTTTTGTTAGTCTCCTGCTATTCACTCTGGTAGGTGGTACAAACACACAACATCTCTGATATGCAGATTTAGAAGCCTAATTTTAGGTCCCCTGGTTTGAAAACTTTGGCCACTGTACTTGGCATTTACTCTGAACAAGTATAACCACAATGGTGGTAAGAGCACCTGTGCATCATTTAGAACCTTATACGTGGACACCGGTGTGTTAAGACATTCCAGGGACTTATAACTAAGGCTACGATTATGTCACAGAGGTCATGGAAGTCACAGAAACTGACTTCCAGAGACCTGACATTTTCTGTCCCGGGGGCTGAAGCTGTCAGCAGGCAGCCCCACAGCTCTCAGCTGCTGCAGGCGACGGGCCCCCTGCAGCTGCTCAGCCACAGGGGACCCCAGAGTCCCCAGAAGCTGTGGGTGCTGGACCCTCCTCATTTTGTCAGGGGTATTTTTAGTAAAAATCACAGACAGGTCACGGGCTTCTGTTAATTTTTGTTTATTGCCCGTGACCTGTCTGTGATTTTTACTAAAAATATCCCTGACAAAATCTAAGCCTTACTTATAACACTGGTTGCAACCTAAATGTTGTAGTGCAAATAAAGCTCTTACATTATCAGTGCATGCTGGGAGAGAGATTATAGACCGTTGAGATGCCATTTATAATAACTACCTTGGAAGACAGACACTGTGTGGAAACAGCCATACCATTAGAAGGAACACAACCGCTATTTACAATTAAGTTATGTACAAGCAGTAACCTAGCTTTAGAGGGCAGGGGGAAGGGATGCTGCGGGATGGACTAGGGGACCTGCCTTACTCCACATCACACAGACACCCTAGTTGAAAGATGTTTAAAGAAGTCTGTGTGTCTATTGCCAGCATCAAAAAAAGCAGCATATACCAATGGCAAAAAGTATAACAGATGCAGAGCCTGGTACCAAGAACAAGGCAACATTTTGAAAAGAATGCTGCTGATGGCAAGGACGCTGCTGCAGTCAGCCAGTCTGAAAATTCTGGATCTATTGTTTCCTGTGCCAGCATAAAAGAGACAGAATCACAACAGAGACTGTTAGAGTTTCTAATGGAATAAGATAGTACTGGCAGTGAGTTATGGGTTGGGGTTTTTTTGGGTTTTTTTTGTCATTTTTAAATGACAATGGGCAGAATATTTTTATTTGCTATAAAAACCCCATAAGGAAAAGGGCTTTTTAAAGTTTTAACATGCTCGTATTAATGGCTTTGCTTAGCTTAATTCTAACAATAAACCTAATATGCTTTGAAGAATAAATTAATGTCTAGTAAGTCAGAAATACAACAGAGACCTTTATTATAGAAAAAAAGAAGACCAAAGAACAGCAATTAGTTAAGACAAGTCATTGTTTGAACAAGACACCAAATGGAAATATTAGCTCAGTAATAAGTTGACTATACTTTTAATACATCAAATAGATAGATTTTTGTCTTTTCTACCAGGTGAAGAGGCAAAATTTCTCTTTTAAGATACTTAAAGATAAAAAAATGTAAATTGTTGATTTAAATCAATCCCCTTTTCAACTAATTAAAGGACTAAAATAAATTGTAACGGATGGTCTTAAATCAATGGTTCACAAGCTATGGTCTGTGGAAAGCTGGCAAATCACGTGGTGCTAATCCACTACCCATTCCCAGTCTAGGTTTTTCATTGCAAAAGAGCCTGGAGGCCTGTAAATGCACCTGGAAACGAGGAACCAGCCTACAGACCACTGCTACATTAGAAGGAAAAGATAAATAGGAATTGCCCAAAGATACTGAAGCTACTAGTGGGAGAAGAATGTGCAGAGGAGGAACAAGCCAGCCAGGGAGTACATCCAAGGGAGTAGTTGAAGCAAGCAGCCAAGCAACAGGGAAAAGGGGACCATGCAGCAGTGAAGCACAGGAGGAGAGGAACAGAACAGATGGGAGGGGAAGATACACATAAGAAGTAGACAGTGATTAACTTTTTTCAAAAAAGCCCAAACATTCATCATGTAAGACATACAAATATATTAAATCCATTCCTTTTTTTCCATTAAGGAAATTGTTGTAGATTAGGAAGGGGACAAGAGAATCTGCAATGTGGTGTACACACCATGAATCTGAACCTCCAATTTAAGTTAATCCACCCACATGCAACGGTTAAAGGGTCACTGTTCAACATACGCTCATTTCCACTGGAAAATGTTGCTACCGCTTACTATACCATCTAAAGTTCTGAAATGAAAAATTCAAGAAAAATATGTTCTACTCAGTTTACTTTTGGCATTTGACAGCTATACATGCAGTCAGTTTTACTGTTTTGTTGATTAGCTGCACTTCCTATTGTGAACTGCTCTGGAAGAGTTTACTATTATGCTCTTCTGCCAATCCTGCTGGAAGGTGTTCACCAATGACAAGTAACAGCAAAGCTGAAGCTGAAGATGCAGTAACCAGATGAATGAATGTACAGAGGGGGATGGAGAGGGGGTAGAGGGCCAGACCAGAGCCAGTTTAGTGTGCTTAAGCTCACCCAAATGAGCCTCCTAAAACATCAGTAGAGGAGCAGAACAACCCTTAAGATTGTTTTGGTTTTTTTTAAAAAGGATTTTTTGAAATTCCAAATGTACTGTTTTAAGTAGACAATTTCAAAAGAATCAAGTTGGCAGTGTTCCTTTATGTTTAAAACCCTGGTACATGAGTGATTTTGAAAGTACATATTAAAAAAAGCAAAGTGTAATGAAGTGCACAGAATATAGGAAGGTATCTGAGGACATCAAATGAAAGATTATCCTTATTTGTGAGATCCATTTCATCAAGAAACCAGATGAAGCAACTAAAAACCAAGGACTATTTTTTGCGCCTATTTGGCAACTGCAAAAAGATCCTGATCAACAGGCTAGCTTCTCCTAAAATGGAAGAGTCAGTAATTTAACACAAGGCCAAAAATAAATGGTAAAAACATAAAAAGTTACCTGGAATTTTCCAGCAGGGGACACAGTTAAGGACTCTAAGAGTCAAATGGCCATCATCTGATGGAACTCTGTTCAAGAGAATGCTTTTAATGACATTCCAAATATGGCTCCATTTCTTTCTAAATATGGCACTTGTCTTTGCCATTACCTATTTGGAAATGCTAACAGCAGGCTCACAAGGAAATCCCTCAACGTTGCAGAGCCAGATTGAAAATCAAAATTAAAAAGGCTGTGGATTTTTGGGAGGTGCTATGTGTAAAGCAAAAACCCTGGGTTCTTCTCTAGGAGAGAGTTTATTCTGTGACACTATGGCTTTGTCTATAGCAGAGACATGTAAAAGTAATTACCACTGATCCCAACACCAGTTCAGCTGAACTGATGAGCATTGTGAAGAAGACAGGGCTCCAGTGGTTGGCCCCACTTTTAACAGTTTTCATTAATCCTGCTTTTCAGCAGGTTTAATTAAATGGTGGTACATAGAATTGCCAGAAACTACCAGAGCCTTGTCTACACTAGGGCTTCCTCCAACAAAGAAGGAAATTTTGTAAGTTTTGCCAGCATAGATATGGCCTAATCGTAATTGTGAGGAACATGGATCTGCTCTGTAATTATTTATGAATTCTGTATATTGACCTGGTTATTGGGACATTAATGTATGAGTATACGGAGTAAATCAACAGGGCTGCTGGGAAACAAGCGGGAAAGCAAAAGAATGGCTCAGGTTAAGACACCTTCAGCAAATACTTGAGGGTTGTTATAGTACAAAGGGAAAGTCACTGCCTCCCTGACTCCACCACCCACTGAATTCACCAAACTAGTATGGACAAGCAGGGCCAACAACTAGCAACCAATCAGATCAAAAAACTGGCTAGATAAAAATGACTCTCTCTAGGGGGAAGCAGTTGTTGAGGAGCTGTTCAGATTGAGACAGGAACACTCTGAAGTATGTGAAGTTAGAACTGCCTGGCCCACCATTACAGGGGACTTTAGGTAAGATATGTGCATGTAGACCAGGGGTAGGCAACCTATGGCACGCGTGCCGAAGGCAGCACGCGAGCTGATTTTCAGTGGCACTCACACTGCCTGGGTCCTGGCCACTGGTCCGGAGGGCTCTGCATTTTAATTTAATTTTAAATGAAGCTGCTTAAACATTTTAAAAACTTTATTTACTTTACATACAACAATAGTTTAGTTATATATTATAGACTTATAGAAAGAGACCTTCTAAAAACATTAAAATGTATTACTGGCACGCGAAACCTTAAATTAGAGTGAATAAATGAAGACTCGGCACAGCACTTCTGAAAGGTTGCCGACCCCTGATGTAGACGGTTTTAAAAATCCTTTTTCTCTTATGATTTGTTCCTACCATTAAGATTCAACAATACTTTGGTTTAAGAAGGCTGTCTGGTCACTACACTCATCCTGGTTTCAGACTCCCAAAACGAAGAACCAGAAGCGCTCAAATCCAATTGGACTTGCTGGGTACACATGGTCTATACACAGTGTACTGTAGCCCCAGGCCAAGTGGGAAAACTGCATAATTCCAACCCAGGAGAGGTAAATACATGAGATCTGATACTCGAGGGGGGGGGGGGGCACTCAGATACATCAGAGAGTAGGTAGAGGTACAGCTAGCCCTGTAAGCATGACAGTAGTATGTTCCTGGCTACTAAAAATCAGGCAGCCAGCAGGGGAGTTTGAAGTGCTACATGAATAAGCCAAACCTTTAACTTCCAGCTCTCTCCTGTTCCAAAGCAGTAATTTTGGCAGCTCACGCTTCAACTATTTTCCCCTTATACTACATACACCTCTACCCCTATATAACGCTGTCCTCAGGAGCCAAAAAATCTTACCGCACTATAAGTGAAACCGCATTATATCGAACTTGCTTTGATCCACCGGAGTGCACAGCACACACCCCCGAGCGCTGCTTTACCGTGTTATATCCGAATTCGTGTTATATCGGGGTAGAGGTGTACTTCAGTTCTAGGAATATCATGGGCTATTTTGGAGAAAGTCAACGTGCCATGGACCTAGCAAAGCCAGAATTCTGGGACAAAAGATGCCATCAGTTTCAACTGAAAGGAGTACCCGTAAGACTGGTTCACAGAAAAGTAGTCTTGTTTGCCTACTGCAGAGCAAATCAAAGAAGGGCTCAGATGACTTTGTAAGGGGAATCCTCAACATGCTCTTTTGCAAGGAGGACTGAGTAGAGGTAGGGGAGAAAAGACATCATCCAAGATACTATCCTTCATTTACCCAGTCTCAACATTACAGCAACTATCACACTGGATGAGAAAGGTTGAACATTACTTTTTCTGGTGCCAGTCAACATTTCAATCAGCCACACAAGAAATCTGTTAAAACAATTTGAGGCATTGCAACTCCCAGCTGACTCTGATCCAGGGAGATGGGGACCTAATACTCTATACTTAGGAGGCAACAGTTATTACACAACAAGCATGGGGGAGGGGTTAAAATAATCTGGTTTACTGACTAGCAGTAAAAAGTATGTGTAAAACTCTAGTACATGGGGGGAAATGGGAAGAGTCTGCAGAAAGGGAAATGAGAGAAGATAGCGAGTTCACTTTGGAAAACACCAACCTCCACAGTTTATATTAGGTAAAGAAAACTGTTACAAAACTATTTTTCTTTTTAAACCCGGAAGTATTTGATGAATCCCAGAGGAATGTTAGGAAGAGAGGGAACTTTAAGCACAATGGTGCTCATGTTCAATGAGCCGGCAATTCTGTCATATCTTCCCATAAAAGGAATAAATACGTTTGTGATTTATTTGTGGTAGCAGTTGGTAAGCTCATCCCTACCTGTATTCAGAAACAAGCCCCCCTGCGCAGGACCCATGAAGTTTTGAATGAGAACCTTGATATTTAACCTAGAAACTAGCCATCACTGTAATAAAGCCACTGGGGCAAGAGAGAGCTTGTCTATGTCAGAATACAAGAAGAATCAGGCCTATTTCACTATTGCTGTTACCCATTGCTTACTGAGAGGCAGGGGTGATGAGCCATGATTTTTGTAGTTTCACTCTGCTGCCTCAGGAATTCTATGTGCAGCAGCAGGAGTGAAAGCCCACTTTGCTTCTGCATTAGCTGCAGCCAATAACTCTAATGCTTAGGTGGGAGATTGAGTTTATTAGTCTTGGCACACAAAGTTTGATGCAAGGTTTAAGTAATTTTCAAACGTATGTTCAGAAACAGTGCTGCACCAAAAAAGTGTATGGCAATAACCATGCTATAGTATAGGCTTATTTTTTGTGGTGAGGGGGAGCCACAAAGAAATTTACATCAGGTTTGTCTACATCACACAATGAATCTTAAACCATTACAGTAAGTGGTTATTCACTGCTCCTTCAGCAGAACCATACTTGACGGTCATTTTTAACAAGACTATACCTATTACAGTTCTACTCCCAGCATATTGACTGACTGAAGATTCTGGTCAGTTTCAATCCCGATACTCAGTATGGAAGTGATTAACCTAAACTTCACTGTATGGCGGTACAAAAATGATTCCAGGACAAACAAAAGCAAATAGAAATAATGGAGGAAAAGAGTGGGGATGTATCCCCAGCCACTCCAGGAGGCAGGAAGCTGTAATGCTGCCCACATGCAATAACAACTATTAGGCAAGACTGATAGACTAGACTCCCTAAGAGCATACCCCTTAAGCCATCCAATTCCCGCCCTATCAAGCAACCAGCCTTAACTGAATTCTGATTCTAGCCCCTGCTGCAGAGCCCCATTTTTACACCACCTTCTGGCTGTCGATGTTAGGAAAATTATCAGACAACAAAGGCTGAAAATATTTGTTCCTACTGATGGAAGTTTTGAGCTTATCGTGGTATATCTAAGATTTATGAAAACCAAAAATGAAATTCTGAACTGTTTACCATCATTATAATCAGCAACTTTGTGCCCTTCCAACTGATACATACAGTACTTTAAAAAAAATCACGCACCCAGCAGCAGGCAATAGAAAGTTGCACCGACTCTGTAGCCACATGGCTACAAAAGTCAAACATGCACGGGAACCTCACAAAAACGCACTACATTTCGGTAAACTATCAAAAATGGTCCCGCTTTTACGTGCAAACCTTCCCATCCCCCCTCCCTAAAACCTAGGGTGTCTCCTGTCCAAATGCCGCCCCCTAGAAACCGTCTGACGGGGGAGGGGGGCGGGCTAGGGACGAGGCAGTATCATTGCCAGGGAGAAGTACAGCTCGTTTGGCCGCCCGGGCTGCTGCGATCCTCACACACCCACCAGCGCCTCCATGTGCTCTGCCCGGGCCTAAGCGCCCGCGGGGCGGCACCGAGCGACCCTCCCGCCTCCCCCGCGGTTGGGCTGCCCGGGGAACAGGCTGCGGCCCCTCGCTCGGGCACCAGACACCGCCATGTGCGGCGGCGGCTGCGCGGCCCGGGGTCACTTACATAAGGAGCCGGCTCCCCCGCCCCCTCGCCTGCCGGGCCCGCAGCGGCTGCGCCGGGCCGCTCCCTGCCCACCCCCTCCCTCCTGAGCCCGGCGCCCCCCCACAAGGGCGCCCCCCCGCCGGTGCCCGGGCGGGGAGCCGGAGCCGGCCTAGCCGGGCGGGCTGCAGCGGAACCTCCCGCAGGTACCTGCTGGGGCGGGTGTCACCGCCGTCTGCCTCCTGCCCGGCGCGTCTCCTCTCCCCCGTGCCGGTCACGGCGACGACATCTCCCCACAGCGGTTAAGGCGGGCGCCTGCCTCTCCCGGGCCTGCCCGGCTCCGCCGCACTCAGTGTCTGCGCAGCAACCCGGCCCCCCCACGCACACCCGCTCACCACCGGGAAGGGAAGGTGGGGTGGGGGGCAGATCTCGCGAGAGCTGCCGCCGCCACCGCGGGAATTTTCAAATTCGCAACCTTTCCCTAGGCTCAAGCGGCTCCGGGGGCAGAACGCAACGGGCGCAGAACTACAAATACCAGCATGCACCGCTCCACCCGCTGCACCGCGGGTCCCAGTAGTCCACGGAGCATTGCAAGCCGGGAACTGTAGTCTCTTTAGGACTACAAAGTACAAAATTGCTCATCGTTCAGGCCGGAAGGGCTGTTCTTTGGCCACCCCTGAAGAGCATTTGAGGATTTCTTCTTTCCTTTTCTTTTTCTTTTCACTCCTAGAGTCTTACTAGCGCAAGGATTCAGTGCCTGGGCTAGGAACGCATCAGGGATGGCTTATTTGTTTAGAAAAGCCTTTTCCAGAAACCTCTGGTAGACAGCAATTGTTGGACTCAGTTTTTCTTTTCCATGCTTTGATGTTAACTTCCTGAACTCAGCTTGACCATATCTGAATTAGACTGAGGGCACATACACCGCCAATGTCTGCATAATTTAAACTTTAATTTAAATCACATAAATGCATAGCCCTTATGGTGGTCACAATATCATTTAAATTGCGAAAGGCAGTTTCATGATGTTGCTGCTTAGGAGGACATGAGCAGCAGCAGAGGCAGGCACAGAAGAGCCTCCTAAAAAAAGAAAAGGAGGGATTGTGTAGCAAAGATCCTCCTTCCATTGCAGCCTTCAGGAGGTTAGCAATTGAGGCTAGCAAGAAGAATGTCACCCCCTTGCAGTTCCTTTCTTCAAGTATCTGAATAGGTAGGGTGCTTCAAATGTACTACTATGCTGACAATTCCACCTCCATGTGCAGTGTAGAGTCAAGGTCAATGTAGTTAGTTTGACATTATGTCAGCATAGACATTGTGTTGCTTATGTTGACTGTTACTGGCTTTCAGGAGCCATCCCACAATGTCACTCACTGACAGTACAGTCAATACAAGTGCTCCTGGTGAGGATGAGTACCGCTGACACAAGAAGAAAACTATAGACATGAACAAGTGATGTAATTATTGCAGTGACTGTATGCCAACATAAGTTAGGTCAACTTAATTTTGTAGTGTAGACATGGCCTGAGTCAAGTCACACAGCCTTTTGTTTTTTGCCACCCAAACAAAGAACACTTTTACAGCATTGTGAAAAAGAGCTGTCTTTGCATTCTGTATTTAAAGTATGTTTGAATGACAGCCATCTCCCTGCTTTCCTTTGTTCTAATGTTTTTCCATTTACATTGTTTCAGTAGGGATAATAAGCTGCACATTATGTAAATGAGCACCAGGTAACTATGCCTATTACCATCTCTGGCATAGCTTTTGTCAGTTTAAATTGAATACATTTGAATCCTCTATTATCAACTCTTGCAAGAAGAATATGGAATTGTTTTCTGCTCCCTTGCATTTTAACAGAATTTGGCTTTCTTGCTTCCTTTTTTCCCCATATAGTGTGCTTCATGAAGAAATTTTTTCCAAGTATTTTCAAAGTTTTGTATCTGTGATTTATCCAAGCAGTCTGGGTGAAAAAGTGGTGCAGTTTGAACCCTCACTTTTTTATAGAGCCTTTTTTATATATAGATCAGAGCTATACACAGCTGGTATCAGAATGCAGGTCTTCTGATTTTCAGCCCTGTGCTCTATTCCTGGGCCACTTCCACATTGCATTTAATTTATGTTTATTTCGGATGAGAAAGCATGACAAAAGTGGAGCNGTGGTGCAGTTTGAACCCTCACTTTTTTATAGAGCCTTTTTTATATATAGATCAGAGCTATACACAGCTGGTATCAGAATGCAGGTCTTCTGATTTTCAGCCCTGTGCTCTATTCCTAGGCCACTTCCACATTGCATTTAATTTATGTTTATTTTGGATGAGAAAGCATGACAAAAGTGGAGCTGACACATAAGCATCTATATTGATATGTAATCTAGTTATTGAGAGAGACTGTATAACTATAGGGTGACCAGATGTCCCGATTTTATAGGGACAGTCCCGATTTTTGGGTCTTTTTCTTATATAGGCTCCTATTACCCCCCACAACCTGTCCCGATTTTTCACACTTGCTGTCTGGTCACCCTAGTATAACTAAGACCTTGTCTACACTGCCACTTTACAGCGCTGCAACTTTATCACTCAGGGTGTGAAAAAACAACCCCCTGAGTGCTGCAAGTAGGCAGCCTTATTTTGCAATGCTGGGGCCTATCAGATCCAGAGAATGGTAAGCATGGGGAAAAGCAAAGCTGGTTTACTAGTTTTAAGCTCTGTTTTCTCTTAAATGCTAAATACTTTGCCTTAAAGGAAGCTGTTTGGTCACAAATTACCACAGTTACTGCCTATGTAGGGAGTATCACTGCAGGATCTGAGCATAAGTCAGATCTGCTAAGGTGATCACAGTTGATATACAGGGAACTTCCACCCAGCTCCCAGTCTGAGAGGTGATGGAAACATGCATTTATCCCAAAGAAAGAGAGAACTGCCTATGACCAAGAGGTGGTGCACTTGAAGAGACCAGGAGGGGTGAGGTGTACAGTTATCCCAGAAGTACTTTGAGTTTATTAATTAAACTAGGGTGACCAGATGTCCCAATTTCATATGAACAGTCCCGATTTTTGGGTCTTTTTCTTATATAGGCTCCTAATACCCCCCACTCCCTGTTCTGATTTTTCACACTTGCTGTCTGGTCACCCTAAATAAAACCCAATAGAACAGTAATACTAAGTAAAAAAGTGTTACCAAATTGGCCTCTCCACCCCTCCCCCAATAGTCCCTCCTGAAGTTGCTGTATAATGCTGCAGAGCAAAGACATTTCTACATTTTTTTTCTAAAAAGCGGGTAGGAAATAAAATAACTAAGGTGGCACAACAGTAAGCTTGCATTATTAAGCATTAATTAAAAAAAAAAATCAGAAAATACCAAAGATAAGGCTGAAAGTGCAACTTTAACCCTACCCCGTTGAGCACATTCTTTAATTAGATGATCACACACTACTTCTCAACTATTAACTCTGAATACATATTTCTAAATAGTAACTATGTAGCCCAGAGGTGGGCAAACTACCACCCATGGGCCGCGGGGCCATCCTGCCCAGCACCTGAGCTCCCGGCCGGCCCCGGCCCCTCCCCTGCTGTCCCCCCAGTGACAGTAACAGTGAACACAGGGTGCCCTGGTATGGGGCCCCCCAACAACATGGGGAGCCAGGCACTCAGGCAGCTCAGCACCAGTGCACCCCCCGCACGGGGGAGGGGCATCACTGCAGGGGAAGGGGAGCAGGCGGGCGGTGCGGGTGGCGGGAGCGCGGCCGGAGGACTCAGGAGGAGTGCCGGGCGACTGCGCAGCCGGCCGGAGAGAAGCGGCGCTTTGAAGGGGAAACCGCCGCTCCCTCCGGCTGTGCGGGTGCCCCTGCTCCTCCGGAGTCCTCCGCCCATGTTCGTAGGGCCACATTCCAAAAGGGGATGGGGGAACCCAGGGGGTGGTTAGGGGCAGGGGGTCCTGGGAGGTGGTGGTCAGGGGACAGGAAGCAGGGGGGGTTGGATAGGGGGTGGGGTCCTGGGGGACAGTTAGGGGCGGGGATCCCGGGAGGGGGCAGTCAGGGGACAAGGAGCAGGGGGGGTTGGATGGGTCGGGTGTTCTGAGGGGGGCAGTCAGGGGGCGGGAAGTGGGAGGGGGCAGGCTGTTGTGGGAGGCACAAGCCTTCCCTACCCGGCCCTCCATACCATTTCGCAACCCCAATGTGGTCCCCGGGCCAAAAAGTTGGCCCACCCCTGATGTAGCCCTATGGGAGCACTGGTTGTGACTCCATAGCTAAGCATGTTTCATTTGGCACTGAATGTAGGGAGTCGGTCTCTTTCTTTTGTATGAAAAATACAATGCATTCTCCCCAAACTTCCAGAACTTTTTGTGTAAAGAATGAATTTTCTTGGCATTAGAAAGCACATTAGTTTATCAATTAAAAATAGTTAAAAACTGGGTCCTTTAAGAAATGTAGTGCATGAAAGGTTTCCCATAGTACTCTACTGGGGCAACTGAGGTAGGGGTACAGGGAAAGCCCATAGAGCAGGATCATGGACTAGACTCTCCCTGCCTCCATTCACTCTTTACATAGGGCTGGTCTCCCTAACTCAGCATTTTAAATCAACAAAGTCAGTTTCAAGTTAAGGATGAAATTAGCTAGTGCTCTTCTGCAACTTTGAGCTGCTCTTGCACCGCAATAAATCAAGCTTAACTGGCCAATGCACTCTGGCTGCTTTGGTGTTCTAATGAATCTACTCTTAAGAGTTAAAACTAAATAATTTAAGGTTGATAATATTTCTAATGATTTTGAAGCTATATCTCATGGTAGAAATATCACAGCTGTGGGTTTCTTGTTCAGTGTTCATAGGGAATTTAATATTTTTAAAGGAAATTCCCAGACAAAAAGAACTGTTAACTTTGTGTTAAGGTTGAGAGTATGTATGAGTAACTTAAAGGTAAAACTCAGAGAGTTGTAATTATCCCAAACGAAGCATTATAAACCCAGGAAATTCAGAGTTAAGGTTATACTAAAAAAAAATTCAAACATGTAAAGGTAGGAAATGCACTGTTAGGAGACCCAAACAACCTTAATTCAGCTCTGGCCGGACACCATAAAGAGAACATATGAAAAAAATTGAGCCTGACTTTAAAAGTCAGTTTAATCTAATCTGGGGCTACAACCACTAAAATGCCTTAATCATAGTCTCATGATTATTGTATGGCGTCACTACAGGGCAGAGTTAAGGTTGTTTGGGTGCCTGAGCTGTGCATTTCTTACACTTAAGAAAAATCCAAACATGTTAAAGTAACTTTCACTCTTAATTTCCAGGGTTTAAAATCTTGGTGTTGGGATAAGTACAATATTTCTGATCCTTAAATGACAGACACATACTCTCAACCTTGTCTTCATGTTAATACAGTTTATCTGGGAGGTTTTATTAAACTATATTATTGTAGGAGCCTGATTTTATGAACATCAATCTTATGAACAATTGGCTTTATGAACCATTTTTTTCTGTCACTGAAGTATTCTTTTTAGGACTGTCACTTAAATCGCAGTTAACTCACGTGACTAACTCAAAAAAATTAAACAGTAGAATACCAATTGAAATGTATTAAATATTTTTGGACGTTTTGCTACATTTTCAAATATATTGATTTCAATTACAACACAGAATACAAAGTATTAGACAATACAGAATACAAAGTGTACAGTGCTCACTTATTTTTGATTACAAATATTTGCACTGTAAAAATGATAATAGTATTTTTCAATTCACCTCATACAAGTACTGCAGTGCAATCTCTTTATCGTGAAAGTGCAATTTATAAATAGATTTTTTTGTTACATAACTGCACTCAGAAACAAAACAATGTAAAACTTCAGAGCCTATAAGTCCACTCAGTCCTATTTCTTGTTCAGCCGATTGCTAAGAGAAACAAGTGTGTTTACATTTACAAGAGATAATTCTGCACTCTTCTTATTTACAATGTCACTTGAAAATGAGACCAGGCATTCGCATGGCACTTTTGTAGCCAGCATTGCAAGGTATTTACGTGCCAGATATGCTAAACATTTGTATGCCTCTTCATGCTTCGGCCACCATTCCAGAGGACAGGCTTCCATGCTGATGATGCATGTTAAAAAAATAATGCAATAATTACTTAGTGACTGAACTCCTTGGGGGAGAATTGTATGTCTCCTGCTCTGTTTTACCCACATTCTGCCATATATTTCATGTTATAGTAGTCTCGGATGATGACCCAGCACATGTTGTTCGTTTTAAGAACACTTTCACAGCAGATTTGACAAAAACGCAAAGAAGGTACCAATGTGAGATTTCTAAAGATAGCTACAGAACTCGAACCAAGATTTAAGAATCTGAAGTGCCTTCCAAAATCTGAGAGGGATGAGGTGTGGAACATACTTTCAAAAGTCTTAAAAGAGCAACACTCCGATGCGGAAACTACAGAACCTGAACCACCAAAAAAGAAAATCAACTGTCTGCTGGTGGCATCTGACTCAGATGATGAAAATGAACATGGATTGTTATCAAGCAGAACCCGTCATCAGTATGGTTGCATGTCCTCTGGAATGGTGGTTGAAGCCAGGGCCGGCTCCAGGCACCAGCCGAGCAAGCTCATGCTTGGGGCGGCAGATTCTAAGGGGCAGCATTCCGTCCAATCCTAGGGTGGCACGGCCGCCCTTTTTTTTTTTGGTTCGCCGTTCCGGCTACCCTGTAGGGGGCGGCGGCGCGGAGGAGGGGAGCGCCCTGCTGGAAGCGGGCTGCGCACTCTGTCTGCCCTAGCCGGTGCCAGGTCTGCAGCAAGCCCGGCAGCCCGCGTCCTTTCCTCCCCGCCGACCTTCAATTCACCTGCAGGCGGGAGTGGCATGGAGCCCTCCCGGCAGGCGGCGCGGCGGGAGGGGCCGAGTGGTGAGCGCCCCGGCTGAAGGAAGCCCTGGCCGCCCCCCTTCTCTCTCTCCCCCCCGCTCCCTCCCTCTCCCCCCCGCTAGCCGGGGCACGCACTCCGCTGCCTGGGGCATGTCTGCAGTGCAGGGAGTCCCGCTAGCCAGCACGGGAGGGGGAGGCAGCCGCGAGCTGCCAAGTAAGTGGCACCGAAAGTTTGCACCCTGGCTCCGGCCACCCTCCACGGTGTTGTTTGGTTTTTTTTGCTTCGCTGCTCTGGCCACCCCGCACGTTTTTTTTGTTTTTTGTTTTGCTTGGGGCGGCAAAAAAGCCAGAGCCGGCCCTGGTTGAAGCATGAAGGGACATATAAATCTTTAGTGCATCTGGAACGTAAATATCTTGTGATGCTGGCTACAACAGTGCCATGCAAACGCCTGTTCTCACTTTCAGATGACATTGTGAACAAGAAGCAGGCAGCATTATCTCCTGCAAATGTAAATAAACTTGTTTGTCTGAGCGATTGGCTGAACAAGAAGTAGGACTGAGTGGACCTGCAGGATCTAAAATTTTACATTGATTTGTTTTTGAATGCAGTTTTTTTTTTTACATAATTCTACATTTTTAAGTTCAACTTTCATGATAAAGAGATTGCACTACAGTACTTGTATTAGGTGAATTGAAAAATACCATTTCTTTGTTTTTTACAGTGCAAATACTTGTCATCAAAAATAAATAAAATGTGAGCACTGTACACTTTGTATTCGGTGTTGTAATTGAAATCAATATATTTGAAAATGTAGAAAACATCGAAAAATATTTAAATAAATGGTATTCTATTATTGTTTAACAGTGCGATTCATTTTTTAATCGCTTGACAGCCCTAATTCTTTTTGCTGTCAAATGTGACTTCAGTCCTTCAGCCAACATTCAAGCAACTGTTTAGGTGTGAAAAGATTAAGATTTGGTGTCAAAGAAGAGATGCAGTTCTCTCAAATTAAAATCAGGCACTCTGTATATGTTACCATTATATACACTATCGGTGAACAAATAAATTAACTTATGCACCATACATACTGTAATTTTGAGACATTACATTTTATGAACACCTCAATCTCCAATTAGTTCATAAATAGGGATTCTACTGTAATTGTATTACTCATATCGTACATTTAAAAATATGCATCGATTACAGACATCAAAACCAAAGCAATTACTGGCTTAATGAACCAGAAACAGTATAATAGGATCTCTACTGTTCTCCTCTCAAGTAGGAGTAATTTAATATAAAAGGGCACCACAGAACTTCCTAGAGAAAGAGACAATTAAATGATGATAGAAGCTGCATAAAGAAGAGGAGACAGAAGTGTCCACAGGTCAGTGCAAGCTGAATAATGGACGTTTGAGACCTTAAACTGCTTTCTAAACCAGCACAGAATATATTGTTCAAGTTTCAGCCTGATCTAGTTAAATATCATAGCCTGATTTTTAGAGGTGCTGAGCACTTGCAGCTGCCATTCGCTTAATTGGGAATGGTGGGTTATCAGCCCATTTCAGCATCAGGCAGTTTTATCTTCTAGGAACGTCTTCCAGAGTCTAATCTATTTTTTATTCAACAATGTGTTTTAAATAGCTTCAGGTTACCTATGGCATAATAGCCATTTATAAAAGTGCAGATGCTCAATCCAGGCCTACTTACAGAAATATTTAAAAACAGAACTTTGCCATATGTGCTTTTGAGAAAGAGAGGCTACTCAGGCCCCCAATGAATGGCAAATGAGAAAAGACGACCTGACAGAAGAGACAGGAATAGTTACTGTCTCCTCAGCTAACTCAGAATTAAATAAAAACACTAAGTATCAGACATGCAATATGGCCAAGATAGTATTGCCGTTAGCCCTGAAATTTTTATGGCCTCATTTTCTTGGTAATTTTCACTGTTAAAACTTTAATGTTCATTAATCCAGATTTCAACTTTTCCAAAATTTGGGAAGAGGGGAGTGTCTTCCGATCTGGGATTTCAGTTCTGGCCCATCCGCAGTTTCAATCAATTAGTATTATTTGTAGTAGGGAGTACAGTGGAAGGCTAAATAATTATCTATCTCAAAGATATCAAACATAACATTTTAAAACTTTGAAAGAACAGTATTTAAACAGCTACCAGTTATGAACATAGACTCATAGACTTTAAGGTCAGACGGGACCATTATGATCATCTAGTCTGACCTCCTGCACAACGCAGGCTACAGAATCTCACCCACCCACTCCTGTATCAAACCTGTGTCTGAGCCATTAAAGTCCCCAAATCATGATTTAAAGACTACACGGTTCAGAGAATCTTCCAGCAAGTGACCCGTGCCCCACGCTGCAGAGGAAGGCGAAAAACCTCCAGGGCCTCTGCCAATCTGCCCTGGAGGAAAATTCCTTCCCGACCACAAATATGGCAATCAGCTAAACCCTGAGCATGTGGGCAAGACTCACCAGCCAGACACCCAGGAAAGAATTCTCTGTAGTAACTCAGATCCCACCCCATCTAACATCCCATCACAGGCCATTGGGCATATTTACCGCTAATAGTCAAAGACCAATCTCATTATACCATCCCCTCCATAAGCTTATCAAGCTTAGTCTTGAAGCCAGATATGTCTTTTGCCCCCACTACTCCCCTTGGAAGGCAGTTCCAGAACTTCACTCCTCTGATGGTTAGAAACCTTCGTTTAATTTCAAGTCTAAACTTCCTGTTGGCCAGTTTATATCCATTTGTTCTTGTGTCCACATTGGTACTGAGCTTAAATAATTCCTCTCCCTCCCTGGTGTTTATTCCTCTGATATATTTGTAGAGAGCAATCATATCTCCCCTCAGCCTTCTTTTGTTTAGGCTAAACAAACCAAGCTCTTTGATTCTCCTTTCATAAGACAGGTTTTCCATTCCTCGAATCATCCTAGTAGCCCTTCTCTGTACCTGTTCCAGTTTGAATTCATTCTTCTTAAACATGGGAGACCAGAACTGCACACAGTATTCCAGATGAGGTCTCACCAGTGCCTTGTAAACAGTACTAACACCTCCTTATCTCTACTGGAAATACCTCGCCTGATGCATCCCAAGACCACATTAGCTTTTTTCACAGCCATATCATATTGGCGGCTCATAGTCATCCTGTGATCAACCAATACTCTGAGGTCCTTCTCCTCCTCGGTTACTTCCAACTGATGCGTCCCCAGCTTATAACAATAATTCTTGTTATTAATCCCTAAATGCATGACCTTGCACTTTTCACTATTAAATTTCATCCTATTACTATTACTCCAGTTTACGAGGTCATCCAGATCTTCCTGTACGATATCCCGGTCCTTCTCTGTATTGGCAATACCTCCCAGCTTTGTGTCATCCGCAAACTTTATTAGCACGTTCCCACGTTTTGTGCCTAGGTCAGTAATAAAAAGATTAAATAAGATTGGTCCCAAAACTGATCCCTGAGGAACTCCACTAGTAACCTCCTCCAGCCTGACAGTTCACCTTTCAGTACGACTCGTTGTAGTCTCCCCTTTAACCAGTTCCTTATCCACCTTTCAATTTTCATATTGATCGCCATCTTTTCCAATTTAGCTAATAATTCCCCATGTGGAACCGTATCAAATGCCTTACTGAAATTGAGATAAATTAGATCCACTGCGTTTCCTTTGTCTAAAAAATCTGTTACCTTCTCAAAGAAGGAGATCAGGTTGGTTTGGCACGATCTACCTTTTGTAAAACCATGTTGTAATTTGTCCCAATTACCGTTGACCTCAATGTCCTTAACTACTTTCTGCTTCAAAATTTTTTCCAAGACCTTGCATACTACAGATGTCAAATTAACAGGCTTGTAGTTGCCCGGATCACTTTTTTTCCCTTTTTTAAAGATAGGAACTATGTTAGCAATTCTCCAGTCATATGGTACAACCCCTGAGTTTACAGATTCATTAATAATAATAATAATTAATAATAATAATTGGAGATATACCAATCTCCTAGAACTGGAAGGGACCTCGAAAGGTCATCGAGTCCAGCCCCCTGCCTTCACTAGCAGGACCAATTTTTGCCCCAGATCCCTAAGTGGCCCCCTCAAGGATTGAACTCACAACCCTGGGTTTAGCAGGCCAATGCTCAAGCCACTTAAAAATTCTTGCTAATGGGCTTGCAATTTCATGAGCCAGTTCCTTTAATATTCTTGGATGAAGATTATCTGGGCCCCCCGATTTAGTCCCATTAAGCTGTTTGAGTTTGGCTTCTACCTTGGATGTGGTAATATCTACCTCCATATCCTCATTCCCATTTGTCATCCTACCATTATCCCTAAGCTCCTCATTAGCCTCATTAAAGACTGAGGCAAAGTATTTGTTTAGATATTGGGCCATGCCTAGATTATCCTTAACTTCCACTCCATCCTCAGTGTTTAGCGGTCCCACTTCTTTCTTTGTTTTCTTCTTATTTATATGGCTATAGAACCTTTTACCTTTGGTTTAAATTCCCTTTGCAAAGTCCAACTCTACATAGCTTTTGACCTCTCTCTTTATCCCTACATGTTCTGACCTCAATAAGGTAGCTTTCCTTGCTGATCTTAAAACTGAGTCCCCATCAGCTTTAGGCCCTTGCATCAGGATCCACTAATATTGACCTGTGTGCCCAAGTGGGGTTCTACTGAGTTTAGTGGAAACTGTTATGGGGCACAAGTTTGACCTACCAAGTCTCAGTTCAGAACTGGGGCCTCGCTCCACTAAGGGGATTAGGCATTGCAACGCTGAGCACCATAGCGCCTAACTTTTAGATGCTTAGAATGAACAAAAACAAACAAACAAAAAGGAATAACACTGTGGAATTAGGCAGCCTCTTAGCACACCTACTGATTTGACTCCTGTTAGATCATGTTATGGGACTGAGATCTGGAGAGAAAAAGAACTCTCTCTCTTCTTCCTTGTTGCAAATTTGCAATCAGCATTCTTTCCTTATCTCTGATTTCAGAGAGAGTGCAGTAATTTTGATACCTGCCTTGTTTGTCACAGATTCTTTTCTGACTGGGTTCTTGTAACTGTTCAAATAACTGAGATCATCCTGAACATCAAGAAGCAGGGCCGGCTCTGGCTTTTTTGCCGCCCCAAGCAACATCAACAACAACAACAACAAAAACCGGCGGCGCGGCTAGTGGGGGGGAGAGGGAGAGGGGAGAGAGAGAGAGAGAGAAGGGGGGCAGCCAGGGCTTCAGCGGGGTGCTCGCCACGCAGCCCCAACCGCCGCGCCGCCTGCCGGGACAGCTCTGCACCGCTCCGGTCGGCGGGGAGGGAAGGACGCGGGCTGCCCTGCTGGGCTTGCTACAGACCTGGCACCGGCTGGGGCAGACAGAGTGTGCAGCCCGCTCCCAGCAGGGCGCTCCCCTCCTCCGTGCCGCCGCCCCCTACAGGGCAGCCGGATCGGCAAACAAAAAAAAAAAAAAAAAAAAGCGGCCGTACCACCCTAGGATTGGGCGGAATGCCGCCCCGTAGAATCTGCCGCCCCAAGCACGAGCTTGCTCGGCTGGTGCCTGGAGCCGGCCCTGTCAAGAAGAAATAAGTAGTTCAAAAAAGGTGATTAAATCAAAATCTTCCTTAGCTGGGGATGGTTTGGGCTTGCAGATCATTTTTCACCGGCTCGTTTTTTTCTCCAAATAGATTGCTATGTTTTGTGACAGCCACTCTGAAACCAGAGTCTTTGCTTATTATTTTCATTTGTTTGGGTGCGGTACTCTCTATCGGGTCTGACAGCAGCTATTCACATGAGGCATGGGAGCACAGCTGGGGCAGAAGCCTCGGACCTCCCTGCAGATGTCTGTATCCAGCAGATCCTCAGCGCCTACAATACAATCATAAAGCAGGATCTTACTAAGCTACATTTTAAAACCCAACTTTCAAAATACCAAGTGTACCAGGGGACTCGCATCAACATACAAAGTCAATTTCCCAATGATTTTGGTGGTTGCCATTGTTACAGAAGTGATTTTTTTTAAACCCAATTTATGCAGCACAATGGCAACAGGCAGTACAGTGAAACATGTTGCTAGGTGATGCAGAGGTGTTACAGACCAACCTGCAGATTTTTATTTTTTTTTAAAGACAAAAAACTTCCAACAACTAGGGGCTTGTCTACACACTAACTGGCGCCAAAAATCACAAACACACTGCTTTGATGCACACCTTTTGTTTTGGTGCAAGTCTGCATGTGGACACCTGTATTTTGGATTAAGAGTGTCTTATTTTGACAGTTTAAGTCGGTAAGGAACATAGGTGCCGACTTCCCCTCTTTGCCGTGGGTGCTTGACCCCCCCACCCCCACTCCACCCCTTCCATGAGGCCCTGCCCCAGCCCTGCCTCTTCCCACCCCTTCTCTGCCCCCATTCCAATCCCTTCCCCAAAGTCCCCACCCCACTCCGCCCCCTCTCTGCCAATATTCCAACTCCTTCCCCAAATCCCGGCCACGCCTCTTCCCCGCCTCCTCCCCTGAGCACGCCATGTTCCCGCTCCTCCACCCCACTCCCGGAGTGTGCTAATGCGGGCAGTGCTGGGAGGTAGGTGGAGCAGCGGGAACGCGGTGTGCTCAGGGGGGAGGAGGTGGTGGGGTGGGGGGAGCTTGGCTGCTGGTGGGTGCAGAGCACCCACTAATTTTTCCCCTGGGTGTGCCAGCCCCGGAGCACCCACAGAGTCAGCCTATGGTAAGAAATATGCTTAAGAAAACGGCAGTAAGACTTTTTTTTATCTAGGTGGTAGCTGGTATCAGATGGAGAAGACATATCAGCTCTATCTGCATAAAGAAACTGGCCATATTCTGAAACTATTGTCAAGAACTGATTTTGAAAGAGCTTTAAAAAAAAAAAAAAAAAAAAAAAAAAAGTTAGATTCTGCAGCTCCTGAGTCTGTAGAGTCTCATTTTGGTTCCTTGTGGCAGTGTGCCCTAAAGGCACAGGATATCTTAAAACCTCCTGCAAGACTAGTTCTTGAAAATGGTTTGAGAAAAAGAGCAGTTTCCATGTGCAGCCAGGGGTCTAATGTCAATGGCCCAAGCTGTGTGGGAAGCATTGCTGAAGATGAATGACTAACGCTTTTGCCAGCTCAGCAACCGGAATACCTCCTTTATTGCTTTGTAGACAGTCTGGACACTTCAGGCATTAAGGACCCAATTTTGCAAGGTGCTGATCATCTCCTGCGATGTGCTGAGCACCCTCAGTTACCAATGTGCAGTTGTCACCTTGCAATGTGCTGTACAACACAAATGTTATCCTGTTACCCATAGTTCAGTTACTGAACTACAGTACCACAACAGATAATGACCTTGCAGGAGCCATTATGACAATGTGTGAACAATTCAAAAAAGGGGGCATCTCTTAAGATTCCATTGAAACCATTCATTATTTTTGGGGACAAAGATTTACTGTTAATAATCTGATTCTATTCCTCAAGGCCATCCCGCAAAGTGACTGTTGGAGGAGCCAGGGGACGCACATCATGTTTGTTACAACTTTTAAACACATTTTGAGTGACTCAGCTCATGCTTCCATTAGTCTTTTCATTCCAAGCTGAACAATTTGCATAATGTGAGTTAGCTCTATGGAGGCAAAGAAACAAAGCATGCCTTAGCTACTGCTGATGTACAACATGGATTTGTTATGAAGCAACATTGGATATATCTCAATTAAAGTAAAATTTAATGGGAGTCAGCAAGGTCCAGTGGATAGGCCACTGGACTGGGAGTCAGGAAACTTGTGTCCCAGCCCTGGCTTTTCCACTAACATGCTGTGTGACCGTAGGCACTTCTGTCTATGTAGATCTCTGAAAGGGAGCAGTTTATATCCCTGCATAGGTACAAATGACAACATGAGGTGCAGGGCAGTGGAGAGTCAAGCCCACACTCTTAGACAGTTGAGGTTCTCCTTTATGATTCTGGGTCCCCCTACCTAATTACTGTGGCATTTATTTGTGTATGGGAGTGATGGGGGTGAGGAGTTTGTCACAGCCATAGGCTTTGTGGGCCCCAAAGGCTGGTTTTGGTAGATATTTCTAAATTAGCTCTGCCAGAGCTTACTTTTATCTCTA
This sequence comes from Platysternon megacephalum, assembly GCA_003942145.1. Classification (NCBI taxonomy): domain Eukaryota; kingdom Metazoa; phylum Chordata; order Testudines; family Platysternidae; genus Platysternon; species Platysternon megacephalum. The sequence goes on along the minus strand of QXTE01000164.1, from coordinate 269,048 downwards.
GAGCTCAAAGATATTATGAGGAGAATCCTTTTTGCTGTTGGAATGCACCAGATTGCATCTAGTGTCAGGTATTTGCAAATGAATTGCTCCAGGATTGATACCTCTGAAATCCCTGAAAGGTCTTTACCCATCCCCCTTCAAATGACACGAGCTGAGCATGTGCCACACTAAACACAACACACAGTATATTTTTCCACAGCCAAGTAGAAACATATCCAAAGAAAGTCTATTTAACATTAATTTGTTTACCAAGTTGTGCTGTTGTTCTTTCCTTGGTTATAAGAAAGTGTTTGTTTAAAGTGTGAAAGCAAATAAATAAATCCCCTGCAAACCTGTACACCCTTGGATACATATGTTTTATCACAGGCTAAGGGGAACATTTTTATGGGAGTCCCTTCTGAAAACATTAGCAACACATCACTGTTCCATCCTCTAACAGTCAAAACAGGCTCTTCCTCTTTTTCCTCCCCCTCGTACGCCAACTCCCAGAGAGCATAATGAATCTGGGAATATGGCAAATGCGGCAGAAGGGAGAAAAGTAAATGAAACTAAAAAAAGGTACCTAATTCCCTTGTCTTCAGAGGTTTAAACAGAATCTGCTTGGTCTGCCATGTTGTCTCCACAGTAATTAATGGGAGGATTCCACATGGTGCATGTAAAGATTCCACATTACAATGGTACAAAATGATACTAGCCCATAGAGTGTAACTTTGTTACTTAAAAACAAGGAGTCCTTATGGCACCTTAAAGACTAACATTTATTTGAGCATAAGCTTTCATGGGATATAACCCACTTCATCAGATGCATGGAGTAAAAAATACAGTAAGCAGGTATAAATATATAGCACATGAAAAGATAGGAGTTGCCTTACCAAGTGGGGGGGTCAGTGCTAACGAGGCAAATTCAATTAGGGTGGATGTGGCCCATTTCCAACAGTTGACAAGAAGGTGTGAGTATCAACAGAGGGAAAATTATTTTTGTAGTGACCCAGTCACTCCCAGTCTTTATTCAGGGGATAATTTGATGGTGTCAAGTCTGCAAATTAATTCCAGTTCTACAATTTCTCGTTGAAGTCTGTTTTTGAAGTTTTGTTGTTGTTGTTGTTGAAGAATGGCGACTTTTAAGTCTGTTATGGAGTGTCCAGGGAGATTGAAGTGCTCTCCTACTGGTTTTTGAATGTTACAATTTTTGATGTCTGATTTGTGTCCATTTATTCTTTTGCATAGAGACTGTCTGGTTTGGCCAATGTACATGGCAGAGGGGCATTGCTGGCACATAATGGCATATATCACATTGGTAGATGTGCAGATGAATGAGCCCCTGATGGTGTGGCTGATGTGGTTAGGTACTATGATGGTGTCCCTTGAATAGATATGCGGACAGAGTTGACAAGGGGGGTTTGTTGCAGGGGTTGGTTCCTGGGTTAGTGTTTCTGTTGTGTGGTGTGTAGTTGCTGGTGAGTATTTGCTTCAGGTTGGGGGCTGTCTGTAAGCAAGGACTGGCCTGTCTCCCAAGGTCTGTGAGAGTGAGGGATTGTCCTTCAGGATAGGTTGTAGATCCTTGATGATGCGCTGGAGAGGTTTTAGTTGGGGGCTGTAGGTGATGGCTAGTGGCGTTCTGTTACTTTCTTTGTTGGGCCTGTCCTGTAGTAGGTGACTTCTGGGTACCCTTCTGGCTCTGTCGATCTGTTTCTTCACTTCCCCAGGTGGGTATTGTAGTTTTAAGAACGCTTGATAGAGATCCTGTAGGTGTTTGTCTGAGGGATTGGAGCAAATGCGGTTGTATCTTAGAGCTTGGCTATAGACAATGGATCGTGTGATGTGGTCTGGATGAAAGCTGGAGGCATGTAGGTAAGTATAGCAGTCAGTAGGTTTCCAGTATAGGGTGGTGTTTATGTGAACATCGCTTATTTGCACTGTAGTGTCCAGGAAGTGGATCTCTTGTGTGGACTGGTCCAGGCTGAGGTTGATGGTGGGGTGGAAATGGTTGAAATCCTGGTGGAATTCCTCAAGGGCCTCCTTCCCATGGGTCCAGATGATGAAGATGTCATCAATGTAGCACAAGTAGAGTAGGGGCACTAGGGGATGAGAGCTGGGGAAGCGTTGTTCTAAGTCAGCCATAAAAATGTTGGCATACAGAAACAGATTGACGGCTACCCCTCTAAAATTTGTTACTTAACTCATTGGTAAGTAACAGGATGTCACGGACACCCAGAATTTAGCAAGACTCAAAGGAGGACTGGATATTTATGTAAACAAGAATATCCAGAGTTATAATAGTTGTTACTAAAGATTTGGAAGGGATATAAAACCTCCGGCTTGAAGATTTAAACCAGTCTCTGACCATTAGAAATCAGGATGAAACCTGCCCGAGACCTTTGCTACTGAAAAGTTTCTTGCACCTCCCTCTGAGGTACCTGATGCTGGCCACTTAAGTAGATGGCTGTGGTCTGATCCAGTCCAGCAATTCCTATCTTCTGAGTGTTTTCCCCATTGACAATCATCCATCAGCAAATTACTAGCACACCCATGCAATGTTACAGTTATATTAGGGGCTGCTCTTGGGATCCCCCACCCCAGGCAGGTGGAGGGTCCATGGCTCCTCACAGCTGCCCGAGCTCCCCAGGCCGGGCTCTGCTTCCAGCCTGGCTGTGGGGCGGGGTCTTGGGGGAAAGAGGAGGGGCAGGGGGCCAAGCCCATGGCAAAAAGTGGACGGGCCATGGTCTCTTGCCCCCCCGTTCCAGTACTGCTGTCGGGGATCCCTCATTTCTACACTGAGTGATGTAGGTTGTCACAGTAGAGGAGCACAATTGTCTGTCTATTCTTGCCATGGGGATTTTTAGCATTCTGGTAGCATATTGACAGTATGATGAAGGAAGAGTCCCAGAGGTGAAGGAGTAGTAACAGAGTGTGGGGTGGTTTGTGTTTAGTAGGTGAAGTGGTTCATTGTAGTGGAGGTGCTCACTAAGCCTGACTTAAACATGACATTTGCTTTAATGAAAAAAAGGAGTACTGTATCAGAAACAGTTATACATTGTCCTATGAACCTGGGAAGTTCAGATACAGGGGCTACTTCTCTCCCCAACAATCAACACCGTTTCTCCAGAACTCCAAATCCCCTGCACCTCAGCTCCAATCGCCTTCCCCTCCTACCTCACATCTGATGACCCTATAGGGTCCCCTCAGTACTCTAATCAGCTCAGTCCTCTCCCTGCAAACCTACTACCCCTCCCAATTTAGCTCAGCACCCCCACCCCTCCCTCCAGCCAGAGATCCACTCCCTCCACCTCTCACAAATCAGCTCCACCCCCAGATCCAGGCTCCTACATCACCTTACCCCTCTCAGCTCCTTCTCCACTGTCTCCCAGTCCCACTTAAGAACCACCCCCACATTCTCCAATTGCTCTGAACCCCTCCTACAATCACTTCCCCCCCATCCCATCTCCTCATCCCCCTCTAGCCTTCCCTACACATTCGCTTCCTCTTAGTGGCTGTAAAACAGAGCCTCCTCTATGGATTGGGGATGTGAAGAGAGGGCCTTTCTTGATACCCCAACATCTACCTGGGATTAGGGGGAGCCATGGCCTCCCCAAAGAGAAGCTGGGGTGGCCCAGTCTGGCACCCTCACAAGCCCATGGGAGCAGAGAGGGGAATCACCAACAAGGCCTCCCCAGATGACTCCAAGATGGAGTCCTGTGGAGGGTGCCTGGGAGAATAGAGACAAGAAGCTGGGACAGAGATGGGCAAGGGGAAGGGTTTTTGAGCGGGGACGGGGGGGGGGAAAGAGAATAAATGGTCACAGCTGGGTTGAAGTCAGAGGGGGGCAGAACTGAAGTTGAGGTTTTTGAGCTGGGGTTTGAGACACAAGGGGAAGCTTGAGATGGAGAGCGGGTGGGGGGGACAAGTGACATTATAGTTGGAGCAATGGGGTTTTGAACTGGCATGGAGGAGGACAAGAGGAGACAGAGTTGGAGGGACAGCAGTGTGAAGGGGAGGGAGAACTGTAACAGCGGTTCCTGCTTCTGCAGCTGCCCTTATGCCCCTCTCCCTGACCTTGGGATGGTTGGAGGAGGGCAGGGATAAGAGGGAACTTGTGGAGCACAGGCAGGAACCCTTCAGCTGCAACCACTCCTGGCTGTGTTGACATTCTTGTGGGCTGCAGGAGCATCCTACAACCCATGGGGTGGGGGGTCAAGACCCAGGAGTGCATCCAGCTTGAGAGAGCATTCCAGTGCTCCACCAGCTGCCCTGGCATCCCTCTGGCCATCCCAGTGAGAGGCGATGGGCAACTAGGCCAGCCAAAAGGAAGGAGAGACCCAGGTAACAGGAGGAATCCAAGGAAGGAAGAAAGAGCCCACAGCTAGAGGGTGGGGAGGAGGCTGCAGCAGGCGCAAAGCTAGAGCACTCCTACTCATTTCACTGCTCAGATTCTGGCTCCAGATTCCCTCTTACCTCCTCCATGGCTCTTGAGTTTTGATGCTTGTTCTTGGCAACAGGCTTTAGCTTATCTGAGGGTGACTCCATTGATGTCAGTTTCACATGGATACTTCCCCAAGCATATTCCACAGACCTGTGCAAAAATTATTAGAACATTTTTACAAACAAGGCATTTTTGGGAGTGCAGTATCCTGTGGAAAAACTTTGACCAAATGACCCCAAATTTGCATAACTAAACCTACCCCAGAACTCTATGAGGTACAGGGTAGAAGGGCTCGCCCGGGGCTCGTCCCTCAGCGGGGCTGTGGGGTATCCCACCGCCTTGCTACAGGCCCAACCCTGGGTCAGGGTGGGGCAGTAAACCCGGAGTCAGGACTCAGGCCCTTACGCAGGGGCTGAGCCAATAGTTCAATATAAACCCAGGCCCTAGGTCAGGGCGGGGCAGCACATAAACAGTCTAGTGCGAGGGGGAGCCTGCCACCCGTGAGTGGGGTGGCAGGGGGGATGCAGGCCCACCCACTCCACTGTGTCCCAGCCCGGGGCCCTAACAGCGGCAGAAGACTCGCTGCTGCGTCAGTGGGGATCCTGACCGCAACACACTGACATTGGCTCTGGCCCTGTTGCGGCCAGGCCAGGGTCGGCTGTCCCCGGGCTACTTCCGGACTCCCCCTCGTACGGTACCTGGCTCAGGGGGGTGTCCTCTGAGGCTTCCAGGACCATCGGTTCCTCCGGGTAGCAGGCGAGAGGCAGGCCCAGCGGCTCCTCCAGGTAGCGGGCGAGAGGCAGGCCCGGCGGCATTCCCCAACCTGGAGCTAGCCCACAGGCATCTGGCCTCTCCGGCGGCTGGCCTTCCACTGAGGTCTGCAGCGGGGCTTTTCTACTTCCGGTCCTGCGCCGTGACCTCTGGGGGGCGGGTGCAGGATCCGCTGGCTCCGCCCACGTTGGTATTAGGGGAGGCTCATCCCTCAGTGGGGCTGTGGGGTACTTGCTACATACAGCAATTTTCAAAACCATATGCATATGGATTTTAGAGCTCTTAGAAAAATAATCTGTTAAATAGTAAAGCTAGTTTCAACCTTAATTATAACATTGCTACCATCCTGCTATAATTACAGGTCTGGCCTAAGAGTAAGCAGTTTCCCCTCCAGCCCTGGAAACTCTGGCTAGTAAGTCCACTTGGTGATTAAGCAGCACACACAGTCTACCAAGGTATATTCACCAGGGTCTTTATTATTATTATTTCTTGCCTCTTGTTTCATACACACTGCAACATAGTAGCAGATAAAAGGAGCCTCCTTCCTAGTCCTCGACTTAGCCTTTTACACTGCTTGCTTTCTTCTCTGCTATCCAGCTGGTAAGCTAATTACCTCATTAGTGCATCAGAATCCCTACAGGTGCAAGTGATCCCCACTGAACTTCCAAATCCAATAAGACTACCTAATTGCTTCCTACTCTAACTACACCCAAGTTACTGTTGTCTCTGTTCTGCCTTTGATTCGCACCAGATATTGTAGGAGTTGTATTGAACTCATTCATGTTACACATACCAGATATTGTATCTTGTTTTTTCATATGACCGTGGTGTCTGGATTCCCCAGATAAAATCAGGGCCCTCTTGAACTAGACACCATACAAACACATAGTTAGAGACAATCCCTGTTCCAAAGAACTTGCAGCTTAAATAGAAGAAGGAGAAATAGCTGACGCTCAGGACAATACCCTATCCACTGGATCCTACTGCTGCCTTAATAAGGTGTGGTGTATGCACTGACCCCAGACTCTTAGACTATCTAGATTAGCTAAGGATGGAATAGTCATCTCAAACTTGAATATTTATGTCCTCATCAGTTTAAGTCAAACTTTTAACAAAACTTTCACATTCTGTGTGTGTGTTGGCCAGATTCTGCCATGCTTACCAGCACCATACTTTACAAATAGTCCCACTGAGTTAATGGATGCTCATGGAGTAAGGCATTACTCAACATGAATAAAGGTGGCAGAATCTAGCCATCTATCATTTGTTCAAATATTCAGGATCAGCGGGACGTGGGTGGATCTGGGAATTAACTCATAAGAATAGTTGACAGTTTTACTGCCATCTCCAGAGAAATAGGCTCAAAAGACTGTACCATTAAATAAGTAGCACAGTAGGGGAATTGTTAGCTTCCTGCGGTCTAGCACTTCACTCAAGGAACAACTCCAGCAACTGCTGCTCTTTTGGGACAATCAACAATATCCTCCTCTAATTTTGCAGAGATAATAGCATACAAGAACCTAACTGAGGGCCATATGCTACCATTGACTTTTAAGCAGAATTCCCCATTGATTTCAACAGGGACTTAAAGTGAAAAGGTGTAATGATATGATCCTGACTTTCCATTATATAGATTCATAGATATTGAAGCTATAATAGACCATTATAGAATCATAGAAATAAAGGGTTGGAAGAGATCTGGAGAGATCATCTAATTCTGCCTCCTGTACTGACGCAGGACTAAGTATACCTCACCCATCTCTAACAGGATGGTCTCACCTGTGTCACAGATCCACAGAATCAGTGCTAAGCCCCAGCTTTTAAACAGTCTCTTGGAAGTACCCCTTCAGTATGCCCATTGGGTCTCATTCTTCCTTCATGGTTGGTGATGCAGCCTGACCACCTCTGAGACTGAGCTTCTGGGCTATAGCTGTGAGCTCTGTCCTTTGAGTTCCCACTGAGATAGACTCATGGTCAGAGACTCGTTCGCTCTTTGGGGACTAATGCACCACAGCAGGTATCTGCAATAACAGTCAGCAGCATTTTCAATACAGAGCAGGGTTTATTAGACAACTGGAACACAACATTGGAAGTCCTTAGGCTAGCTTTTTTGCAACAGCAACACATTGTTGGCTCATATTCAATTTGTGATCCACTGTAACCACCAGATCCTTTCCTGCAGTACTACTACCTATCCAATTATTCTCCATTTTGTAGTTGTGCATTTGATTTTTCCTTCCTGAGTGTAGTACTTTGCACTTGTCTTTATTGAATTTAATCTTGTTGATTTCAGACCAATTCTCCAATTTGTCAAAGTGGTTTGGAATTCTAATCTTGTCCTCCCAAGTGTTAGCCTCCCCTTCCAGCTTGGTATCATCTGCAAATTTTGTAAGCATACTCTCCACTCTATTATCCAAGTCATTAATGAAAATCAGACCCAGGACTGACAACTGTGGGACCTCACTAGATATACCCTCCCAGTTTGAGAGTGAACCATTGATAACTGCTCTTTGAATACTATTTTTCAACCAGTTGTACACCCACCTTATTAGTAGTTTTGTCTAAACCACATTTTCCTAGTTTGCTTGTGAGAATGTCATGTGGGACTATGTCAAAAATTTTACTAAAAATCAAGATATATCACATCTACTGCTTCCCCCTGCTTCCATCCACTAAGCCAGTAACCTTGTCAAAGAAAAAAATTAGGTTAGTTTGGCATGATTTGTTCTTGATAAATCTTGGCTATTTCTTATTACCTGTTATTGTTTAGGGCCTTACAAATTGATTGTTTAATAACTTGCTCCAGTATCTTTCCAGGTATCTAAATTAGGCTGACTAATTTATAATTCCCTAGGTCCTCTTTGTTCCCCTTTTTAAAGCTGCAGGACCTGATGATATCTTTCCAGAATTTGTTAAAAACCTTGGAGTCAAGGGACAGAAATGGCTGGCAGTACCGTTCTCCAATATCCATGCCTCTAGGCTTGTCCCAAGGATCTGGTGTGAGGCTATGGTTATCACCATTGCCAAGCTTGGGAAGCCAACCAGTAATCCTGATTGTACCGGCCTGAATCATGCCTTTGCAGATCTGTACAGGCTTATGGAGAGACTATGACTGGCAAGGATTATGCTACTCTTTACCAAATGAACAAGTGGGTTTCCAGCCAGGCTGCAGCTTCACTGACCAAGTATTAGCTTTGGCAACACACATTGAGGTGGGATTCCAGCAAAATCTGGGGCAGCTTTCGTAACCTTATCTGCTGCCTACAACACCATGCGGAGGAACGGCCTCTTTCAGAAAGCCAGAAAAATTATCCCATGTAATGCAACAATAAAATTCTTATGGGAAGTTCTGACCAGCTGTAGGTTTTGTGTTTTCCTTGGTGACCAGGTCAACAGACCACGCACTCTTAATGATGTATTACCATGGGGATTGGTCCTAGTGTCACTTCTGTTTAATATCTATATCAGCAACCTTCCCTGAACATCATCACAGAAATGTGTTTATGCTGATGACATTGTTCTGAGACTACACAGGCATGGGATTTACCTATCATAGGACAAATCGTAACTTAGAACCTTAAAATCATGGAAGAATATTTCAGTAGGTGGCTAAAACCAAACCCCACTCTTGCCAGCATTTCACCTAAAAAATCAAAACGCTAGGGCAGAGCTGCATGTGCATTTCTGTGGCCAGCAGATAATACACAATCCAACCCTGAAATATCTCGGTGTGACATTAGCGTGAAGCCTCAGATAGGACCACTACCTGAAAAATATTCACAACAAAATAAAGTTGCATGTAAAATCTCATCCAGGAATGACCCGCAGAGCTGATACAGAACTCCTCACTGGCTCTTGTCTACTCTATAGCAGACTACTGCTCACCCATCTGGACACCATATTTCCCACACGTCACTTGACGAGTCTCATGTGGCATGTGGATTATTATGTGTACAGTGAAATCAATGCCACAACCATGGCTTCCTGTACTGGCACATATCCAATCACCTCAAATTCATCACAACATGAGAATTCTTTGGGAGTTCCATCAGATTGGAAGAAACATATATTGGAAGATCCTTGAAGACCTAAATAATATACTGAGATTCCAACTCAAATCCAGAAAACCATTTTGGCTTTCAGCACAAAAGCTCAAAGACTCAGGGGTACCCCCGAAGATCAATGGTGATCAAGGTGGAAGGATGCCAGCATCCCAAATAAACAGCTCATCAAGGACCCAACTGAAGAATCCAGTGGCTTTTCACTCTCACATAAAATACAGTCCACTTTGAATTGCCTCCACATGGCCTACTTTCTCCATAAACAGGGCCTATTTGTGACTGTGGAAACTGACTTCAAGCTATGGAACATTTCACCAATCATAGTCCCAAACGATTGTATCTCTGCTATCCACTCTGCATCACATGAAGCAATCAATTGGATTGCCAACCTAGACTTGGAATCTAACATTGCTCTTTTTAAAGTCATATGAAATAAGAAGATAGGTACTATGTTTGCCCTTCTCCGGTCCTCTAGGACGTCACCCATCCTCCCTGAGTTCTCAAAGGTAATTGCTAATGATTCTGAGATTGCTTCAGCCAATTCCTTAAGTACCCTAGGATGAATTTTGTCAGCCATCTTATATCTAAATATTCTTTAATCTGTTATTTCCCTCTTCTGGCCTGTGTTTCTTCCCCCTTGTTGTTAATATTATTTATTCTAGAAATGCCTCAACCACCTACTCTTCCTGATTTGGCAGTCTAGTATTCCCTACAATGACTTTCCCCCTGTTTTTGATTCCCCCTTCCCCACCCACCTTTATCACCACCCAGAGATTTGCAGCTCATTTGCCTCTCACCTCCACCTGGACCCCTGAACAAGTGTATACATTCTTGATGTACAATGCAACTTCTCCTCCCTTTTTTCCTTTCTGTGCTTCCTGAACAAGCTATACCTGTCTGTACCAATACTCCCATCATGAGGCTTACCCTACCAAGTCTCTTGTGATGCCAATTAAGTCATAATTTTGCTTGTGTACTATGTGTATGATCATGTATAGTCTGACTTCCTGCATAATGCAAGCCATAGAATTTCACCAAATGGTTTCTGCATTAAGCCCACAATTTTTGTTTGAGTTATAGATTATATAGAAAGCCTGGTCCTGCAGTCCTTGATCCAGCAAAACTCGCCTCCATTTCCATTGGAATTATAGGAATTGAATCCCTTTCCCCCCCCCCAACACCCTGGCCTCCTAGAGGTATTCCACAAAAAGTGAAAATTCTTCAGAATGCTGTGAACCTTAGAGGAGTGCCAGGAACCCTGGAATACCTATGCTATGGCAATGCACTACAGTCAATGCAGCACAGTGCAGAACACAACTGTTAAGAGGTTTATACCAGTGCAACAGCTACAGTCTGAACATACATAATTAGTGTAAAATACATCTATTTAACTACTCTGATGCATGTTATACCAGTTGAAATTTCCTGTGTAGACAAGCCCTTAGGGATTGGTCTAGCTAAGCATTTTACTTCTGTGCTCGCTCTAGTTAGTTAGTTTACCCTAGAGCTCAGTCTGGGGCAGAGGTGCTGGAGGAATTTTTCTAGTGGGGGTGCTGAGAGCCACTGAACCAAACTGTAAACCCTGTATATAATGGAAACCACTTCAAGTCTGGGGGTGCTGCAGTACCCCTCCCCCCCCCCCCCCCCGTGCACCTCTAGTTCCAGCACCTATGGTCTGGGGTCATGTGGAGCCATGGGCTACAAACCCCAACCTAGGGCATGATCAGAGGTTGTGGCTCCTATTCCAACCCAGAATATGGAGTAATAGCTGCTGCATAACTACTCCATGCCCTACACTTGTGTTAGAGGGTAGATTCTGTCCCGCAACTGCCATGTATTTGACCCACATAAAGCCCCTTTACTCTAGCACTGTCTGTGGGGAAGTGGAAGTACTGAATTTCACCTTTAATATTTCCTAAAGTCACAAGATATCTTAAGTCCTTGCCTGCAAGATATCTAATGCTATTATTATCACTAAATCCCTGTTGGTTTGCAGCTTCAACTTTATTAAACCTAGTTGGCTCCGTTAGTTGGAGGATTAGGTCCAGAATTTGCTTTTGGCTTTCACTTGTTAAAAACACCTGTGGCAGAAAACAATCCATTACTGTTACTCTAGAACAGGGGCGGGCAAACTTTTTGGCCTGAGGGCCGCATCGGGTTTCGTAAATTGTATGGAGGGCTGGTTAGGGGAGGGGGTCGTGGACTGGCCCCCACCTCCTATCCGCCCCCGCCCAGGACTCCTGCCCCATCCACACACCCCCGCTCCCTGTCCCCTGACTGCCCCCGGACTCCCACCGCCACCCCATCCAACCCCTCCTCTAATTCCTGATGGCCCCCCTGGGAACCCTGCCCCATCCAACCACCCCTTCTCCCTGTCCCCTGACTGCCCCCGAACTCCCACCGCCACCCCATCCAACCCCTCCTCTCATTCCTGATTGCCCCCCTGGGAACCCTGCCCCCTCCAACCACCCCTTCTCCCTGTCCCCTGACTGCCCCCGAAACCCCTGCCCCTGACTGCCCCCTGCCGCCCCATCCAACCCCCCCTCCTTCCTCACTGCCCCCCCGGCACCCCCGCCCCCGTCCCCCCCCCTCTGCCCCCCCAACCGCCCCCACCCCTCTCCGCACCCCCGCCCCCTGACCACCACCCTGAACTCCCCTGCCCTCTATCTAATCCCCCCCGCTCTGTGCCCCCTTACTGCGCTGCCTAGAGCACTGGTGGCACAGAGCACCATGCAGCACAGAGACCGGGTCAGGCCGGGCTCTGCAGCTGCGCTGCCCCAGGAGCTCACAGCCCCGCTACCCAGAGCATTGCGCCAGCGGCAGAGCGAGCGAGCTGAGGCTGCGGGCAGGGGCAGCAGGTTTGCATAATTTTTGGTGGTGCCCAGAACGGGTCCAAGTCCTGCCCTCCGTCCCACACCTGCCTAAGGCTCTGGGAGGGAGTTTGGGTGCGGGCTCTGGGAGGGAGGGTGGGTGCTGGGTGTGGGCTCTGGGCTGGGGCAGGGGGTTGGGGTGCAGGAGGGGTGAGGGGTGCAGGCTCTGGGACAGAGTTTGAGTGCAGGAGGGGTGAAGGATCAGGCTCTGGGAGGGAGTTTGGGTGCGGGCTCTGGGCTGGGGCAAGGGTTGGGGTGCAGGAAAGGGTGTGGAGGACGGGCTCTGGGAGGGAGTGTGGGTGCAGGCTCTGGGCTGAGTCAGGGGGTAGGGGTGCGGGAGGGGGTGAGGGGTGCAGCGCTTACCTTGGGTGGCTCCCGAAAGCGACCCGCACACCCCTCTGGCAGCGGCTCCTAGGCGGAGGGACCGGGGTCTCCGTGCGCCACTGCCTGCAGGCACCGCCCCCACAGCTCCCATTGGCTGCAGTTCCAATGGCAGAGTTGGCGCTCGGGGCGGGGGCAGTGTGTGGAGACACACACACCCCAGGGACCACAGGGACGTGTCGGCTGCTTCCGGGAATGGTGCGCCACACGGAGCGAGGGTGGGCAGGAAGCCGCGTTAGCCCCGCTACACTGCCTCTTTTAAATTGCCTGGGAGCAGCAGGCGGGGCGAGGAGACGCTCTGGGGAAGGCGTGCGGGGGCGGCAGGCAGGGCTGGGGGAGAGACCCGGCACCAAACATTGGTGGAGCTGGGCCCCCATGCTCTGAATATTCCTGGAGCATGGGCACCAGGGGCCCATACAACTTGCCGCCCCTGGCTGCGGGGGAGAGAGGACAGCGGGGAAGGGGCCAGGGGCTCGGGGGCCGGGCAGGACGGTCCCGTGGACCGCCGTAGTTTGCCCACCTCTGCTCTAGAAACATGGCCCTGGAGATCTAGACAATACAAGGACAAGTGTATCTAATTTTCTTTTATTGTGCTAAAAACTCTGTAAGAATTTAATAAGTTAAGTCTGAGTTCACAGTTCAAACAGGATTATTTGATATAACCTCTGTGTGTAGAGCAATATCAGATAAACAAAAAAACATCATACAGTATAAACTTTATCCTGAATATGGAGGGAAGTACAACCAAGATATAGTTTCAGAAAATGTCTGCCTTCCACTGCAGCTGGGAGGGCAGAGTGTGTCATAGGATGCAGGGATGGTAAATCCATTTGTCAGCAATGCAATGCTGTTGCATAAAAAGCAAATGCAATTTTAGTTTGTATTAACAGAGGCATAGCATGCAAGTCACGGGAGCAGAGGTACATTAAGATTGATTGGGGGCCTGGGCACAAAGAACATTGCCCTGCCCCCTGCTCCTCCCCTTCCCCCCGTTGCCCTGCCTCCTGGCCTGGCCAGAAGCCAGGCTGTGGTAAGAGCTTCCCAGGGAGCCTGGGCTGCTGTGGGGAGCCCTGGGCCCTCCACCTGTCCTGGACGGCGTGCTCTGTGGGCAGGGCTGGCTCTAGGTTTTTTGCTGCCCCAAGCAAAAAAAATTTTGGCTGCTCCCCTTCCCCCCCAGCCCTGGGCTCTCCCCCCGCCCCCACCAGTGCCCTCTCCCACCCCCTGCCACCCCAGCCCTGGGCTCTCTCTTCATCCCCCCACCCACACCCCCTGCCGCCCCAGCCCAGGGCTTCCCCCGCTCCCAAACATGACCTCGTTCACCACAGCAATTCCCATTACACTTGCAGTGGGGATCAAACCGTTTCTCTTATTATTATTTCACTTTAGTATAAATCTCACCCACCCACCCCCGTCCCCCGCAACCCCATCTTTAGTGCTCCAAATGCACAAGGAAGGCGTAGGGACTAACCCTCAAACCTTGTACCCGGAAAGGGATGGGGATCTAGTAAAGAGGGTTCAGGCAGAGGAGCGGGTGTGGGGGTGCTTGGGGGCTCTACACTGGCAGAGAGGTGGGGTGTGATGTACTCGCGGAGGAGGGTGGAGGAGAGGGGGTATCAGGAGGGTTGCGGGAGAAGAGGTGCAGGGGAAGGGGGAGGTGCGGGAGGAGGGGGCTGGGGGAGAGTACAAGGGGAAGGGGTGCGGTGAAGGAGCGATGGGGGGGTACAAGTGGAGGGGCTGCGAGCGGGATGGGGGGTGCAAGGGCTGAGAGGGGCAGGCGCTGACAGCTGCTTCCCCAGCCCCGTGCAGGCAGAGCCCAGAGGACAGACACTGACCCCCGAGGTGCCCAAGCCGCGGGGGTCCCCTGGCGGGGGCAGTATCCCCCGCTGACCCGCTTGGAGCCAGGCTCTGCCTCTCCCCGCCCAGGACAGGCAGCGCGGGGCTGAGGCGGGGGAGGTGCGCGGCGAGCTGGGTCTGGGGGCAGGAGGGGGCGGCGGCAGCTCCCTGGCAGCTCTGGCTGCCCAGCCACTTGCCCTGTCAGCGCACGAGCTGGGATCTGCGGCCCCTGCCCAGCCTGGCGGCGCCCTGCACAGCCCACTCGGGCGGGGAAACGCCACCCCGCCCTGGGGAGACTCGGAGCAGCAGCAGGACCCCTCCCTGCATCCCGGGCCCCGCTTCCCTCCCTCCCCGGCTCCTCACACACAGGCTGGACTGCGGTTCAGGCTGCCCTGCCGCTGGAGAGCCAGAGCATCATCCCCCGGAGCTGAGCCCCTCTCGCCGCCGCAGCCCAGGCTCAGCTCCGGGGGACACGATGCTCTGGCTCTCCAGCGGCAGGGCAGCCTGAACCGCAGTCCAGCCTGTGCAACTCAGGCTGCCATGAGCNCACCCCCTGCCGCCCCAGCCCTGGGCTCTCTCTTCACCCCCCCACTCCCACCCCCTGCCGCCCCAGCCCTGGGCTTCCCCCCCCCAAACGTGACCTCCTCGTTCACCACAGCAAACCCCATTTACACTTGCAGTGGGGATCAAACCGTTTCTCTTATTTTTATTTCACTTTAGTATAAATCTCACCCACCCACCCCCGTCCTCCGCAACCCCATCGTTAGTGCTCCAAATGCACATGGAAGGTATAGGGACTAACCCTCAAACCTTGTACCCGGAAAGGGATGGGGATCTAGTAAAGAGGGTTCAGGCAGAGGAGCGGGTGTGGGGGTGCTTGGGGGCTCTACACTGGCAGAGAAGCGGGGTGTGATGTACTCGCGGAGGAGGGTGGAGGAGGAGAGGGGGTATCAGGAGGGTTGCAGGAGAAGAGGTGCAGGGGAAGGGGGAGGTGCGGGAGGAGAGGGCTGGGGGAAGGTACAAGGGGAGAGGTGCGGGTGAAGGGAGAGTACAAGGGGAAGGGGTGCGGCGAAGGAGCGATGGGGGGAGGTACAAGTGGAGGGGCTGCGAGCGGGATGGGGGGTGCAAGGGCTGAGAGGGGCAGGCGCTGACAGCTGCTCCCCCAGCCCCATGCAGGCAGAGCCGAGAGGACAGACACTGACCCCCCAGGTGCCCAAGCCGCGGGGGTCCCCTGGCGGGGGCAGTATCCCCCGCTGACCCGCTTGGAGCCGGGCTCTGCCTCTCCCCGCCCAAGGCAGGCAGCGCGGGGCTGAGGCAGGGGAGGTGCGCGGTGAGCTGGGTCCAGGGGCAGGAAGGGGCGGCGGCAGCTCCCTGGCAGCTCCGGCTGCCCAGCCACTTGCCCTGTCAGCGCACGAGCCGGGATCTGCGGCCCCTGCCCAGCCTGGCGGCGCCCTGCACAGCCCACTCGGGCGGGGAAACGCCACCCCGCCCTGGGGAGACTCGGAGCAGCAGCAGGACCCCTCCCTGCATCCCGGGCCCCGCTTCCCTCCCTCCCCGGCTCCTCACACACAGGCTGGACTGCGGTTCAGGCTACCCTGCCGCTGGAGAGCCAGAGCATCATCCCCCGGAGCTGAGCCCCTCTCGCCGCCGCAGCCCAGGCTCAGCTCCGGGGGACACGATGCTCTGGCTCTCCAGCGGCAGGGCAGCCTGAACTGCAGTCCAGCCTGTGCAACTCAGGCTGCCATGAGCGCCATCTAGCGACTGAAGCCAGAACTGCAGTGTCAGTTCCAGCTCAGCCTGAAAGCCTCAGCTGACAGGGAACATCTTGGTTCAGGGCCGGCTCCGGGCTTTTTGCGCCGCAAGCAACAAGCAAAAAACAAAAAAAAGGGGAGGGGGGGAGCTGGGGTGCCACCCCTTGGAAAGTGCCGCCCCAAGCACATGCTTGGAGTGCTGGTGCCTAGAGCCGGCCCTGCCTGTGGGGCAGGAACACAGGCCAGGGGCTGCTCTCGGGCACCCCGGCTCCTCGCCCAGGACAGGTGGAGGTTTCAGGGCTCCCCACAGCCACCTGGCCGGGTCTTATTACAGTCTAGGGCAGGGGTAGGCAACTTATGGCATGCATGCTGAAGGTGGCACACCAGCTGATTTTCAGTGGCACTCACACTGCCTGGGTCCTGGCCACCGGTCCAGGGAGCTCTGCATTTTAATTTAATTTTAAATGAAGCTTCTTAAACATTTTAAAAACCTTATTTACTTTACAGACAACAATAGTTTAGTTATATATTATAGACTTATAGAAAGAGACCTTCTAAACACATTAAAATGTATTACTGGCACGTGAAACCTTAAATTAGAGTGAATAAATGAAGACTTGGCACACCACTTCTGAAAGGTTGCCGACCCCTGGTCTAGGGTGACCATACATCCTGTTTTGGCCAGGACAGTCCCCTTTTTAAGCCCTGCCCCAGACATTCTGACTTTTTTGGCAAAACTAGGCATTTGTCCATCATCAGTTAGCAAGAACAAATAGGACAAATGCCCAGTTTTGCAAAAAAGGGCCTTGGGGGGCCTTAGGAGGGAAGGTCTGTTTACAAATACAGGGAGCAAAGGAGCAGTGTGTGTATATATATTTAAAAGAGAGGAGAAATTTTGGTTGTCTAAAAGGCCCATTCAAATAGGGAAGGAATGAATCTGAGTGAGGATGAGAGGGGAGCAGAGAAAAGCCTAGATAGCTTATATGTAATGTACTGGGCTGGCTGGAAAAGTCTTTTTAAAAAAAACAGCTATGGGAAAACCAGCTATTTATTGAAGACAACAAAGGAACCGTGTACAGTTGCTGCACTTTATTTTACTGCCTTTATTTTTTAAATGAGTTAGAACTGCCTATCTTATTGCAACGGGTTTAACAAAAAAAATTGTTATGATTTAAAATACTTCAATTATTCCTGTTTAAGTTAGATACGATATGTGCATTTTCCTTTTTAAGTGGGTTGAGAAGCTGATGTAGTCAGAGCATCTGAGCACAGACTGTGGAGCCAGAAAAATGAGTTCTCTTCCTTGCTAGGTGATCTTTGCTTATTGCGTAACTTTGCATTGTCTGAGTTTCTACATCATAAAATGATTTTTACTTACCTCCCAGAAGGGAGTGAGGATTAATTATTTAGCTTTTATAAAGCAGCTTGAAGTTTAAAACTCTAAATATAAGCTACATATTCATTGGAAAATCCTAGATTGTAAGCTGCTCAGGGCGAGAGCCTTGTCTCTTTACATGTCAAACAGTCAAACACTAATATGAAATAGGTAGCACAGAAATAAATATGGATGAAAATAAATGGTTCAATGCACTAAAAATGTGGCTACCTTAAAGTTGTCATCTTGTCAATACATTGTTTGGTTTTGAATTAATAACCTTTTTGTGGTGATACTTTTGTGACAGTAGTTTTGGAGCCTGTAGTTTCAGGTGAGTGAGTGTGGACAGCTGCAGTTGCCTGTACACATAATACAGCGTTAAGAACATAAGAACGGCCATACTGGGTCAGACCAAAGGTCCATCTAGCCTAGTATCCTGTCTTCCGACAGTGGCCAAATACCAGGTGCCCCAGAGGGAATGAACAGAACAGATAATCATCAAGTGTTTCCCTCTCTTATTCCCAGCTTCTGGCAAACAGAGGCTAGGGACACCATTCCTGTCCATCCTGGCTAATAGCCATTGATGGACCTATCCTCCATGAACTTATCTAGTTCTTTTTTGAACCCAGTTATAGTCTTGACCTTCACAACATCCTCTGACAAGGAGTACCACAAGTTGACTGTGCGTTGTATGAAAAATACTTCCTTTTGTTTGTTTTAAATCTGCTGCCTATTAATTTCGTTTGGTGACCCCTAGTTCTTGTGTTATGAGAAGTAAATAACACTTCCTTATTTACTTTTTCCACACCAGTCATGATTTTATAGACCTCTATCATATCCCCCCTTAGTCGTCTCATTTCCAAGCTGAAAAGTCCCAGTTTTATTAATCTCTCCTCATACGGAAGCCATTCCATACCCCTAATAATTTTTGTTGCCCTTTTCTGAACCTTTTCCAATTCCAATATATGCCAGAGAACTCTGCCTAAGTGCCAAATATTGTAATAGCTGAGACATGAGGGTTTTTATTAAAACAGCATTGTCCATTGGTAAGTGTTGGAGACTGGCAGTCAGGACTCTTGAGTTCTCTAACTAGCAGTGATACTTGATTCACTTTGTGCTTGACTGTAGGGAATTCACTTAACCTCTGTGTGTTTCACTATACCCATGTGTAAAATGGGGGAGGGGGAGAGAAGGGATGGAGGCAGCAGCTCCGTGAGGGAGGAGGGAAGGAGAGGAACTCGGGGGGGGGGCTCAGCGCAGGCAGGAGAGAGAAGGAGAGGGACAGCTCTGCACCAGAGAGAGAGAGGGAAGGATAGGGGGTCAGGGGGGGCAGCTCTGCATGGGAGGAAGGAGAGGGGCTCAGGGGGGAAGCTCTGCAAGAGAGGTGGGAATATACTCACCCTACAGCTCCTGCCCTGCCCCTCCTTCCTCTCCCCCCTGAAGCCCAGCCCCCTGGCCAGGCCGGATGCACGGCCCTGGGGGGAGGGAGAGGAGGAGCAGGACCAGAGTTCCGGCGATCCTGCGGGGCCCCCCAATTGGTCAGGGCCCTTGGGCACGGGCCCCATGGGCCAATACGGTAATCCGCCCCTGCACGGGTACCGCTCTACTCGGCGCTGGTTAGGCCTAAGATGGAGTTCTGTGTCCAATTTTGGTCACCAATGTACAGAAAGGATGTAGAGAAACTAGAAAGGATCCAGAGGCAAGTGACAAAGATGATCAAAGTGATGGAATGCAAGACATATGAGCAAAGGCTGAAGGAACTGGGTATGTTTAGTTTGGAAAATAGGAGATTAAGGTGGGATGATAGTGGTCTTCAGATACTTGAAAGGCTGCCATAAAAAAGATAGAGAAAAGTTGTTCTCTTTTGCCACAGATGGCAGGACAAGAGGCAAGGGGTTCAAACTACAGCATAGCAGATTTAGATTAAATCTCAGGAAAAACTTCCTAACTGTAAGAACACTAGGACAATGGAACGGACGCCTCGGGAGGTTGTGGAAGCTTCTTCACTGGAGGTTTTCAAAAGGAGGCTGGAGCCATCTGTCTTAGATAGTTTAGACACAACAAATCCTGCATCTTGGCAGGGGTTTAATCTAGATGACCCTCGTGGTCCCTTCCAAAACTATGCTTCTATGAGTAACATAACTCCACCTCATCTTCTCCATAACTATCAAGTTCTGCGCAGCTCCATGTGGGACATTTTATGCAAAGTATTTAATGAACTAATTTGCAAATAAATTATATATATATTATATTATATATAATAAATTCAACTAATGGGTAACACACCCTGTGCTAAGCAGTGACAAAGGAGGACATGGAGCTAACAAAACTTGGGAGCTCTGGCTGGGGGAACTAGGCTGTCTGATGGACCCACCCAGCTATTCTAACATTGCTACCACCAGTGGAGAATTATGGAGCTGAATATTACCACTGCAGACTAAGCTAGAAATGAAAAGTGACTTCCCTAAGGTCATATAGCAAAGCAGCAGAAGAGTCAGGATTAGAACCCAGGTCACTTGAATCCCATGGCCTAACCACAAAACCACACTGAATGTAGCACAGTGCTATAACCAATAATATTAATAATTAATGCCTAGATTCCAAGGCCAGAAGGGACCATTATGATCATCTAGCTGACCTCCTGCATAACACAGGCCATAGAGAATTACACCAAGTGATTCCTGCTTCAAGCCCGTGATTTCTGGAGGAGCTAGAATAGATCTTTTAGAAAGATATCCATTCTTGATTTAAGTTGAGTAGTGGAGAGTCCACCACATCCCTAGGTAATTTGTTCCAATAATGAATTACACACAGTTTAAAAAATACCTTATTTCTAGTCTGTATTTGTCTAGCTTCAGCTTTTAGGGTTATTCCAGTGATGGTCTCTCTAATGCTGAACAATACCTCTCTACGTCTACTTGATATTCCCCTCCAAGGATTGCATTTGTTCTCTTAGCCACTGCATGGCACTGTGAGCTCATGTTCAGCTGATCATCCACTGTGACTTCGTAAGTCTTTTACTGAATCATTGCTTTCCAAAATACAGTCCCGTATCCTATAGGTGTGATCTATATTCTTGGTTCCTTAATGTATGACCTTGCATCTGGCTACATTAAAACATGTTCAAATCAGCCCATTTTACCAGATCACTCCATAGAACCAATCTATCCTTATTAAGTTGTTAGCTACTCCGCTAGTGGTTATCCATAAAGTCAGTTTAACTACAAATTATTTAGGTAAATAACCAGAGTATGCAGCAGCTTATAAACATATTTTAGTCATGCTTTAAAATTATTTCATAGCAATTTATAACATATAGTTATACATTCATATAGAATCTATAGACTATTTTAAATAAATGTATGCAAGGCAAGAAAGGATTACTCAGTGTAATTCCATTCAGAGAACTTTCAGGCTGGGTCTATATTACCATTTTCATCTGTGTTTGTCAATAGGTATAAGATACAGCTGTCTCAAGCACCATGCAACTGATGTTGAATTCAGTTGTCTCTGGTGTGGACCTGGTCAAGCAAGTTCAACATCTGTTTTAACAAGTCATAGTCAACCCCTCATTACCAAAAGCAGTTGGAAAGTCAAATGTAGATACAGCCTCGGTTGAGAGGAGATACAATAAAACTTAGTTGTACTGTAGGCTGAACCTATTCTTGTCTGGGTTATAAGAACATTAAAATATTATGGACTAGATTGTGCACTGTCTCTCTCAGGTACAGTCCAGCAGGCTGTGGAGCAAAGGTGTCTGTAAGCATTCCCTGTGATCCAAACCTTAGAACCACCATTTGGATTAAACTCTCTTAAAGAAAGGTTAACCATGGTGCCAATCTCCATCAGCGCAGTGGCACTGCGGATAGGGATCCCTGATATAAAAATCCCAACGGTGCAAATATTCCTCCAACTGCTATTGCATAGCGCATCAGTCACTGTTTAGATGGTACTCCACAAAACAAAGGTCAAGATGAAGATTCTTACCTGTACAGATCATTTTATCCACACGACATTGAGCTCAGCTACATGGTCTTGTCACAATGACTAGCTTCTTCGACTTGTTGGCCTCATCTGATTATTGCCAGCACATCTCAGAGGAGGCCATCTTGCAGATGTGCTGCCAATTGGTCTGAGACTGACATTTAGGCTCTGGTATGCATCAGAGCAGAGGAGGAGATCCAGGACCAGCTGAACTCAATAATTTTCAATATTTTAATAACTGATCGAATGGCTGAGCAACTAGTCAAAATGGTTATCACTCAGATCAGCAAGCAGTGTTGTGAGAGAATAAAGGGATTCAAAGTCCTGTATAATAAGGCCTAGAACTATCACAGTCAGTCTGGTTTATGACTACCCCTGTTGCCATGAGCTGGTTCAAATAATTGGGACTTATCCCCTCCACTCAGACCAAGGTGCTTCTGGACAGCATAGAGGCTTAATGCAGTGCATTGGGGAGTGACAAGGAAGAGGCAAAGGTTACCAGGTCCATGAACCAGGAAGAGCCAAGGGACAAGGACCTGAATTGGGACATGCCACACACATTGCCAGGATCCTATAATCTGCTGAGGAAAACCAGGATCCAGAGATGATGAATGAGCAGCTTGGCAGGAGGAAGAAGAGAAATAGAAGACTGAAGGGCTCCTAATACCGGGTATGTGGCTTTGTATTGTAATATGTTTCAGTGGGGATTGGGTTAGCTCAGAGCAGGTCTAGTTGACATGGAGGCTATAGCTCAGATGGTCACTGATAGCCTGTCTACACTAGCACTCTTGCCTGCACTACCACTGCTGGAACTGTACTGGTGGTAGCAACACTGGACTTTTTTTTTTTTTAAGTCTAGTTTAGACACACCCTCTGTAGCCCACTAATGTGATGTGTTCTTGTCTAAATCTTCAGTTTGAGAGAGGGGCTGATGCATTTTGGACCAATTGCAAATTGTATGTGGCCTTCACTGTCAGCTAGCAGCAGAAGTATAGCAGTAGTCCAGACTTAAGGTACCAGAGACATGGATCACTATAGACATGTTTTCATTTAGATGGAACAGGCACATTCCAGTAGTTTTGTACATAAAAAATAAAGTTGCTGTTGAGAAAGTGACTCATGAGCAAGACAGAAAAAGAGCATGACTTGTAATAGGTTTAGAGGCCTGAACATGATAGGCAGTTTGGGTTTGTGCCCTGAGAAATAACAAGCATTGACATTTTATTGTTTTGGCCCCATTCATAAAGCAAACATGTTTGTTTTTGTGGCTATTAGATATTTACATTGAAATAAACCTTTGCCTCTTTCTTGTCACTCCCCAATTTACTGAATTGTTTTTTTTCCTTACTTGGCTTTTTTTATATACACGTGAAATGTGTTTGATCCAATTAGTATTACAAAAAAATATAATTTCCAGTTAAAGTGACTCAGCAAGAATGTATAAACAACCATTTCCTGGCTTTTGCCCCCTTTTAAAAAAAGTCTTTAAAGATGAGCACTAAGAAGGCATTAATTATTCTTGCCAGAGACAACAGCTGTTATAGTTGTGCTCTATGAGGTGGAAAATCTTCTTGTACCAATTGCTCTTTAACAGCGTCTCCATTCTCTCTGGAAAGGGTGAAACAGCTGCTGGTATGGCCACGGTCTCCATTCCATCTTGCATTTCATGTGTATTAAAACAAATGTTTGTTCAAGTCACAATATCAGGCTTTAGTAACAGCGCATGTTTATACACAAAAATATTTAATTCCCCATTCTGTGTGAAGACACATGAAAAATTAGTTTAACTATAGTAGTTATACTGACATAAAAATAAGAAATACTCCAACCCACGCAACATTTACTTACATACGTCTGTGCCAGTGGTGGCTAGCAAACAAACAGCTCAGGTGTTTTCATCAAATCCTTTGGAATAAGAGGTTAAAGGCTTTTTATAACAGTCTAAAAGAGATTTACAACACCCTGACCCAGGCAAAAGCTCTCCTTCTCACTTTTCCAAAATTTCAGCTTGTGGGGAAGTAAACTGCTGACTCCTCCCTTGGTTTAGATGGGCAAAAAGTCTTTGCCAAAACATCCCTTTCTTTGAGCCCTCTGAAAGAACTCCTCTGAAGGAAAAAACAAAAACAATCCCAGACCCTGCCGCGCCGGGCAGCCGGGACCTGAGCCCCACCGGGGGCTGGCAGCCAGGACTCCAGGCGTGGGGCCAGGAGCGGAGCCCCATGTAAAACCTGGGAGTGCTGCATTACTCCCACAAACCCCTAGTTCCCACGCCTATGGTGCTCAGCTCCCCCAACGCCCTCTGCCCAGAGCCCACCCATAAACCTCCTCAGAGACCCACTCTCCTGCACCCTGCCTGCCTGCGGTATTCACTGGCCCGCTGCTGACAGAACAAGAAGCAACGGTCTCAAGTTGCAGTGGGGGAGGTCTAGGTTGGATATTAGGAAACACTATTTCACTAGGAGGGTGGTGAAGCACTGGAATGGGTTACCTAGGGAGGTGGTGGCATCTCCATCCTTAGAGGTTTTTAAGGCCCGACTTGACAAAGCCCTGGCTGGGATGATTTAGTTGGGGATTGGTCCTGCTTTGAGCAGGGGGTTGGACTAGATGACGTCCTGAGGTCTCTTCTAACCCTAATCTTCTAGGATTCTATGACAGGAGCACTCCAGCAGGACTGCTGGACACCGTACTCCCCTCAGCCAGCCTGGCCTCAGCCCTAGCCAGACCAGAGCAGCAAATTTTGAATTATTTTTTAGCACACAGCTGGGCCGCAACTGGGTGCTAATTGGGCCGCATGTGGCCCATGGGTTGAGAAACCACTGGGCTAGAGCTTGTTACTAATGAAAATATTTTGTGGCGAGGGGGTACTCTGTTTTACCTCTTGAACATGCCAATGTGTATCCAGTATGCCTTAGCTGTAGCAAAATCCTGCTATTGGGTCACCTGCAGAAGGCATGTAAACATACAGAGGGTTTATCTCAGGTAAGCAGCAGCTGCAGCCTCATGAAGATCACTTGCTCCATAGAGGAGAGAGAGAAATGTACAGAGTGTTCCTAACCATGACAACACCTTTCCTGTGACACCTTTGTCTGCACAATGGCTCTTGGGGAAGGCTCTTCCATGGATGGAATCCAGAAGCTGAGCACACATATGATTCACCAGTCTGTACTGAACCTCACAATTCCCAGCTGCCACAAATACCTATCAGTGGTGGGCAGGTATCTAAGGTGGACACTGTTGACTTCATGCCCATTGATTATTTTGATCTGTTTGGAAGTGAGAATTTTGTCTTTCTTTGTTACACAGGCCAATATATATGCCAATTCACACCTACAATTTACCATCCCATTCATAGGTGCAGAACTGGGTCCCAATGTATACCTGAAATAAGGAGATTTTGGGGTCTCCAGCTTCTTTTGGAAATAATCAGAAAGCAAGTTTCTCATTATTGGTCCATGAACCCAGTGCACTCTCCCACATTGTTTTCTCCCACATTGTTTTTACACAGTGATGGGCAGGGACAGGTTCTTCTTCCTGTACTACTTCCTCCACTACCATCAAAACACAAAGGCTACAAGCAGCCTTCAATCTAGCTTTGCTAAGCTGTACAGGATCAGATCTCTCACATCACCTACTGGGGAGATTTATGGAAGTGTACGCCCATACATAGAACGGAAGTATAAATGCATCTCTGATGAGGTTCACAGGACATTGTGTAGCATTTCTCCTGTATATCTCCAGTTTACAGCCATGTTATAGGACTGACCTTTATAAAGGCTGTTAGAGCCATGCTGTTATTTGTACAATTTTCCAGTACCCGCTGCAGAGAGAGCCAATGATTCCCAGTGACTTGGCAGAATCTAGTGACATTGTCTGGGAGCTTGTTAGCTCCCTTCACACATCTGGCAACTGCATATATGTGTAACAGAGTCAGCCACCTCCTAAGCAGCTCTTGTGGCTAGCGGTAGGTCTATAGAATCCTATCTCAGTTTCCCTCTCTCATTAGGCTTCTCAAGAACTCATTCAGTCCGTATTATTTAAAAACATTCCCCTTCTGGAGTGGGATCCAGTTTATTTAGTCCATACACACATTACTACTTCATGATGGCTCTACCCAGCTGGTCACTAGTTCCACAGTTCAGACTGTACTCTCTCCTAGGGTTAGGAGTCCCCAGTCCTCCTTCCTGGAGTTCAATTATAATCCCAGTGGTCTCACCTTCTGGAAACCAGGAGTCCTTAGCAGTGTTCCCTCTTTTTCCCACCCATGTGTAGAATGAATTTTGTTATGTGCACCAATATGGAGGTGATGTATGGGGCCAAGGGGTTCAGAGTGTGGGAGGGGGCTCAGGGCTGGGGCAGAGGGTTGGGGTGTGAGGGCTCTGACTGGGGATACGGGCTCTGGGGTGGAGCCAGGGATGAGGGGCTCAGGGCTGGGGCAGAGGGTTGGGGTGCAGAGGGGTGAGGGCTCTGGCTCGGGGTCTGGATTCCCCTCACAGCAGTCTATTAGGTGGCCAGGAAGGGGCACTCGTTGTGATCTGTAACAAATGGATAAAATATTTCTTGAGTACTCCACATTTTAGGAGATTTTTTGAAAGTGGAATGGGAGCCTGTAGTATAATCCAAAGAGGAAAGGAGTCCCTTGCTACTTGATTCAGCCATCCTTAGTGAAGGTGAGACTGCTGCCCTCCAAAGCTGGGTCCTTCTGGCACTGAAGTAAGCTGACAAGAAGCCCATAGGTTTCCTCACCTCTGTATATGATGTGGGCACCCTGGAAGTCCCAGTCAAAGTAAATTTCTAAAGCGTTTATAAAAACAATGAGGAATCTGGTGGCACCTTAAAGGTGCATCCATGCATCTGAAGAAGTGTGTTTTTTACCTATGAAAGCTTATGCCCAAATAAATGTTAGTCTTTAAGGTGCCACCGGACTCCTCGTTGTTTTCGTGGATACAGACTAACACGGCTACCACTCTGATAAAGTGTGTATGTCAACACTATGGCTATGGGTATGTCTACACAGCAATTAAACACCCACGCCTGGTCTAGGTCAGCTGACTCGGCCTTGTTGGGTCCCAGAGCTCGGGCTCCAGCTCAAGCACCTACACAGCAATTTTACAGCCCTGCAACCTGAGGCCCATTAGCCCACGTCAATTGAGCCAGGCCAGCTGTGGATGTTTAATTGCTGTGTAGACATACCCATAGTGTTGACATACACTTTAGAAATTTACTTCAGGAGCCCTAGTTCTAAATCCCTGAGTGGGAGAACAAAGAACTCAGGTCAGACCCTAGCCTATTGTTAATAGTTTAATTTTTCTAAAACTAATCTTTTGGTAGGAGTTTTGTTTTTTAAATACACTGCAACTTTGTTGTGACATTCTTTTGCTATCTTCTAATCAAATCTGCTTTCCAATTCTCTAGAAACGTGCTGTGAACATCCTCTTTGTTATATGTATTTAACTTACTGAACACTGTCAAAGCTCTTAATTGTTCTTTCTCATGTATTACACAGATACAAAGATAATCCTTCTGTTACAGCAAGTTGTGTAACTTTTATTAAAATACCTCCTAGGCAGTATAGACTGGTACTTTACTATGGTGTTTATGTGGCTGTGAGGAGTCTTCACTTCCACCCAGCTGAGTACTTCTGAAAGGAGCCAGGGAACAAATTCCACAGGGTTGCCTTTTTCTGCTCCTTCAGATACTCCTATAATTCTCAAATTATTGCAGTGAAACCTTCCCTCAAGGTCTGCCACTTCAGATTTAAAAGATAAGTCTAAGGCTTTTCTGCACTTGGCCAGAGAGCCTTTGTACCTGATCTTCCACCAATAACATTCTCCGTTCTGACCCACTTCACCCATCCTTTCAGTGCTTGTAGAGAAGAGATAATTGAGGTAACAGTCACTTGTATTTTGGCCTTGATATCTACTGTGTCTGCAGCAACTCTCCCAGATAAGTTCATGAAGGATAGATGGTCAGGAATGCAACCCCCTGCTCTGGGTGTCCCTAAGCTTCTGACTGCCAGATGCTGGGAGTCTGGGACTGGACAGCAATGGATGGAGCACTTGATTACCCTGTTCTATTCATTCCCTTTGAAGCATCCGCCATTGGCCACTGTCAGAAATCAAGACACGGGGCTAGATGGACCATTGGTCTGACACAGTATGGCTGTTCTTATGTTCAGCAGGCCCATCATAGATACAGTGCTCTCAGCAGCAGCCATCTTGTTCTGGGGGTGGGGAGCCTCCATTCTATTGTTTGTCAGCTATCTGTACTGCTCCCAGCAGACAAATCTTTGCCCGCTGACATTCCAGAGATTTTGGAGTACCTGTTCCTTTACTGCGGGGGGCAGTCAGGGACCCAGGGCTGCAGATGGAAAAAGATACTAGCAAATGGCTCTTGAGCTCAAGGGCTGTGCTCCTCCATGCTGCACTGCACCCACCGGAGTCCCCGCTGAAGGCCTTTATTAACCCTCTTACCAATGTCTCCCAATCCCCTACGGTTTCTCTGGCCTGGTACCTACAGTGCCCCTCTTGCAGGTCGTTCCTTGGTTCAGACCCTGTGTTTCTCTTTTCCAGAGGGTCTCCTTTCCTGGTCAGCTTCTCACTGGTCTGTTGCTGACAATACCATCATAAATTACTCATGCCTCCTGATACTGGGGGGGGAGGGGGGGGGCACAATCTAAGGGGGGGAGGACATGTGACCATCACACATGTTTCCTCTGTCCAGTAACCTCCAGGCCCTGCGCCCAGCCCAGGGCCACCACGTTCCCCCCACCGCACCAGAGTTACCTGCAGCAGTGGGGGTGGGGTGGGGCCTCTGTCCTTCTCCAGCTGCACCTCCCCCAGGCATGTTCAGCACTCTCCCTGGCAACAGTAGCGGCGCCAGCTTTTCCGGCGCCCTAGGCGGCGGAAGGTCCCGCCCCCGACATGCCGCCCCCAACAGCGGCGGCGGAAGGTCCCGCCCCCAAAATTGAACGGACAGACGGCGCCCCCAAAATAGCAGTGCCCTAGGCGACCGCCTAGGTCGCCTAATGGGTTGCGCCGGCCCTGCCTGGCAGCCAGGCCCCGACAGGGAGCCACTTCTCATGCCGGCTGAAGCTGGCTGCTCTGGGTCACTGACACTGTGCAGCATGCCTAAGAGAGAGCCTGGCTGGGGTGGCGGACCACTCTTCCCACTCTGCTCCTGACCCAGGACAGGGGCCAGTGAGCCAGAGCTCCCCCTCTCCCACCAGCACATTTCTGTCTTGCTTGGCCCCTGTCCTGGGCAGCTGGGCCCAGGCCCCTGCCCCAGCTGTGCTCTCTCAGGCAGCCTCTGCGCTGCACAGAGCAGTGACCCAAAGTGGCCGGCCTGAGAAATGGCTGGTCCAGCCCCTTCTGCTTCCCACGTGGGCCCGGCCTCCAGGGACAGGGGCTGAGTATGCTTGGGGGCAGGTGCAGCAGGAGAAGGGAGCTCCCCCGCCCTCCCCTAGCAGGCCAGACAGAAATCTGGGGGGACACTTTCTGGACCCCACATGCCCCCCTCTAGGCATCGCCTATGGTCCCTGTTCTCAGTGACTCCTCAGCCTTTCTGGCACTCCCAAGGCTGTATTTCAAACCACCCTTATGGTTTTTCCTCCTTAAGGGATGAGTCACCCCATCCCTCCTGCTGGAACTGGGATTGTATTTTAGACAGTACCTCTGATTCTTTCCATCAGGCAAGAGTCACCCAGCTCTGCTCCTGGAAGCTGAACATGTAACCTGGACCAGCTGCAGGGCTTTAGCCCCCACCTTCCCACTTAGTCCCCACAAGGCTCAGCATCAACAGCATAGGCTTCTGCTGCTTCACATCTGCATTACTACAAGGGAGAAAGCAGCATATATACTGATTCCCTTCCTAAAGCTTATTCCAGTTGGCTGGGGAGAGATAGGAACCTTGTCCCACCTACTCTGCAAGGTGCTTGGCCCCCGACCCTTAAAGGGACAGTAGCAGAATTCCTCCCAAATGCTAAAGTATTCCCAGGACCATTTCCTCTCACCCAATATCTCTCAGTCTTTGCATGTCAGACCTCCCAAAATCATAAAGGGGCTATCCCATCACAGGCTCACAAAGAGAAACCCTTGCAGGGTCCAATCCCAGTTGCACCTGCTGAATTAGTCATGGTTGGTGCTAGGAGGCTGTAACCCAGGTCCAGGTCTGAGAGCAGGCAAATTGCAGAATTCCACCCCAGAAGAGGTAAAGGCCCAAGGCCTGATACCTGTGTGTGTGCACATGCGCATGTGTGGGTGGGCAACCACGGAGATCACAAGAAGGGACAGCAGGAGCAGCCTACCCAGCAACTGTGGCAGAAGCTACCCCCAAAAGGTACAGAAGAAAGCAGGCACGTGGCATTCTCCCCCCGTCTTACCTGGCAAATGAGACAGCTAGCCACAGAAGGGACTACATACTGCACTCTGTTGCGGGGTGGCATTGGCTCAAGGGGTGCTAAGGAGCTTAAGGAAGTACTGAGCCTCTGTATCCTCTTGTTGTAATGGGATGAAATCACCCCATACTTAGGTCAGTAGCTCCATGACAGTACTGTGGCACTATAAAAATAACTGTGCAGTATCCACAGCTCTCTCAGTGTATAAATGTAACATTCCACAGTATGGCTGTTGGCTAATGTTTGTGGCAAAACCATTATATATTGTCATCTGCAAAAATCAAACCAAATTTCAGCTGTTCTGTATTCAACTGAAAGGGGAAAAATTGAAAATGACAAAATTAAATACATTTTGGGGGAGAGAGAATTGGTGGGTTCAGCTAAATACAAATATTTCAGCATTAACACTAATGAATATTGTTTAAATGTTCTCTGTCTGATGTAATAGATCATATGTTAAACCAGGGATCGGCAATCTTTGGCCCGCGGCCCACCAGGGTAAGCCCCGTGGCGGGCCGGGCCAGTTTGTTTACCTGCCGCATCCGCAGGTTCGGCCGATCGCGGCTCCCACTGGCCGCGGTTCGCCGCTCCAGGCCAATGAGGGCTGCAGGAAGCGGTGCGGGCTGAGGGATGTGCTGGCCGCCACTTCCCGCAGCCCCCATTGGCCAGTGGGAGCCGTGATCAGCCGAACCTGCGGACGCGGCAGGTAAACAAACCGGCCCGGCCCGCCAGGGGGCTTACCCTGGCGGGCCGCGGGCCAAAGGTTGCTGATCCCTGTGTTAAACATAACCCTTACATGTATTGCAGTATCTTCATAAAATGTGAAGCAGGCACATTTTAAAGCATAAGCCTGTGCTGCAAAATAGTATGTTATTAGCTGGATGAAAACTTGTTATGGGTTGACTTAAAAAAAATGTGAATGAGTCCCCCATTTAAGACAGTTGTAAGAGACTTAACGGGCCAAACCTAAAACAAAGCCTAATAAATTCTGCTCACAAACCAGTACCCCAAGGTGGGCAGAGGGTTCGACTGGGTATTGTGACCAGGGATCAGGAAAAGAACACACTGAAAACTGAAAAAAGGGGAAAAGGCAGCTTGAAGAAGCAGTTGAAAGCACCGTGGCTGACTTTGGAAGAAACATGGGAAGAAGTTTTTGGGTCAGGGTGAAGAGTGTTCTTGGTGCTGTGAGCAAATGAAACTGTTTCCTGCTGTGTTCAGAGACACAGGACTTTGCATATTCTTAGTAAAGAAAACTGCATGAAAGAAATACCTGACTTCCCCCAATTTCTATTCCCAACTGGATCACTCACAAAATGATTCACTTGGGGCAACAATTACATGCTCTGCATTGTCCTGTCAGATTCATCCCCTACGACCAGAATAGAGTAAATGTTTCCAAGAAATAAAATCAGGAAATGCCAATATATTGTCAGAACATTGTTTTTCTAGTCTGTATGGGAATGGGTTTATGTACATTGTAATGCAGTTGTGTCAGAGACATGGAAAACACCTAACATGCACTCTATCTCTCAGTGATAGACTAAAGCAAAAGTAGGCAAATTTATTGCACAGGCAAAATAGGGAGAGGCTGACAGGAGTAGTATGGGCTTCTAGGTGTGCTGGCATATGGTAATGGTCAGATTCTTTCCATGAAAATGAGGGTAGTTGTGAACGGAGTCCCAGGGGAGCCAACGGAGGTCACTCAATTAGGGTGAACTGCAAAGAATGGGGCAGACAATCCCCAAAGTGGTGGATATTCCAATACTTAGATTTACCAAACCAGCACAAAACAGCTTCTATAATACCTCACTGGTTACCCAGAAGCCAACAACACAGTTCTCTTAAAGTAACCCGGCCTCAGGCCTCAACCTAGACACCCAAGTTAAATATGATGAGGATTATGAAAATCTTTTTCATCATATAAAAAAGTTCTACCAATCCCAAAGGATCAGACACATTACCTCCCAGGATAATGAATATTCCAGATCTTACCCAAATACACGCTTACAGCTGATTCTTATTAACGAAACTAAAATTTATTAAAAAGAAGAGTGAGAATGTATTGGTTAAAAGATCAGTATACATACGGACATGAGTACAATCTGGAGATTCAGATTCATAGCAGAGGTGGTGAGCTTTGTAGATGCAAAGAGTTCTTTCAGAAATAGTTCATAAGTTATAGTCCAATGTTTAAATTCAGGGTGGTCTAGTCAGGACTGGGATCTCAGTCCTTATGGCTTAGGTTTCCCCTACATGAAGCCTCAAGCAGATCTGAGATAAAAAAGGATTGGGACCCAAGGGCCTTTTATACAGTTTTCTAGCAGCCACTTGACCATATGTTCCTGGGTGAACAATAGGCTTTTGATGTAATGTTCTGTTTCCTAAACCTCACTGGTAATTAACTACATGGATTAACATAAGATAATGTATCCATTAAGCAGTTTATCACAAACTTTAAAGAGACATATAGACAATGACATTATTGCACCCAAGATTCATCTAAATGTTAATATTTCCTTTTGATCTCTGAATCAATAGCTGTAGTGAGAGACAGGAACTGTCTGTTTACATGGCTAACATATATGAGAACACACATATAATTAGCATCACTTCTAACAATATAGGTTTGCATTTCAAAGTTCTAGCCTATCTACCACTGAATGGCCCTAATTAGCATTTGCATACTTTCCTATCATGACTTTAATGGTTGGCTCTGAGTTATTTAGCCTGCAAGCTGCTTAACCCTTTCTGGCCATATGTCACTTTGTACATGATTCGTTGCAATTATATAGCAGTGGTAGCAATAATGATTTGCATGATTATATTTTAATTAGATAACATCACAGTAGTATTGTCCTGAGGGAATGGAGTCTCTTTCTTGGCCATTGTCCAAGAATTTGAAGTTACTGGAAACAGCCAAATGACAATTGACTCATAGTTAGTTTAAATCAGTGTTCTGAATCTATCTGTTTTTAATTTGTGGGTAAACATTTTCAAAAGCACTAACTTAGGCGGTTTGGAAAAAATTGTCACTGCACTCTTTGGGCACTTCCTGGACCTTAGGATGTTTTGTAACTAATTTATTCATCTTCCTATCAACAGCTCCTAGAATTTCCTCAGCGTGAAAATGTCTACGTATGATTTGTATTATGGTAGCACCTAGAGGTCCCAACCAAGACTCTCCCCATGATACCAGGTGCTGTATGAACACACAGTCAGAGCTAGTCCCTGCTCTAAGGAACTTACTGTCTAAACAGACAAGAGGTGGAAGGGCAAACAAAGCCATAAAGTGGTTAAGTCACTTGCCCAAGATTACACAGCAGGTCCAGGGTAGAGCCTAGACTAGAATCCACACATCATGAATCCCAATCTATTGCCCTATCCATTAGACCACACTACAATGAACACAGAGTTGTTTTGGTTCCTTGTGCTTCAGCATTTACACTAATAGGGGTTACAATGAGATAAACATGATGAATTAGTTTTCTTATTTTATGGCAGGATTGTGCGCTTTAGTATAGATTTATTTCACAGTGCAAAGTATAGGTAAAACTATGCTTCCAGAATATGTTATTATGTGGAGTTTATACAGGAACACAATTAATTTCTGTCCCATGTACAGGAGGCCACCAGAATTCAAGGGGAAGGGAAACACTGCTCCTGGGACAGTTCCTCCCTCCCCACCCCCAACCGAAAGATGATCATGTAGAGACCATGTCTGGTCCTACAGAAATCTCTGAGAATTTTGTCACTGACTTCAATAGGAGCAGGATTAAACCTATACTTTGTAAAACAAATAAAATAATAGTAACTACAAATGTACTCCTTGCCTATAGCTGACATTATCTTGTCTTATGTAACCTCTCATTGAGAGCATCGGTGCAAAGACTGAAGTGCATGCAGGGGAAAGAGATGAGAATAAGAAAAGGCAGGGTCCATTGTTCTCCTTTTAACTTCAGAAAGTTAATTGCATTTTACAGTTGTTGCAAGAGTTTAGATAACTAAACTCTGGTATCAATAAGTGGTTTGTTTTACCACTTAGTCAGGTGCATTAAATGAGTTTTACAAAGAGAACTGACAGACATATGACTAAGCTATTTGTAAAAAGAACAGGAGTACTTGTGGCACCTTAGAGACTAACAAATTTATTTGAGCATAAGCTTTCGTAGGCTACAGCCCACTTCATCAGATCCATGCCCACGAAAGCTTATGCTCAAATAAATTTGTTAGTCTCTAAGGTGCCACAAGTACTCCTGTTCTTTTTGCGGATACAGACTAACACGGCTGCTACTCTGAAATCTGTCATAAGCTATTTGTGTATCACCAAAATGGTATAGCTCAGGGGTAGGGAAAGTCAGATTCTGAAGAACATCCATTTGAACAATGTAGAAGTAATTAAATTAACAAGGGGCTTTAGGATGATGGATTAATTTTCCCAGATAGGTTTCTTTCTCTACATGGGGATGGATGGAGGGATAGCAGCTCAACAGAAGGTAAATAGAAGACCTATGCTCAGAGAGGTGCTAGAGGATGACCAGAGGAGAATCAGAGTATCTAATAGAGAAACAGCATCCAAGCCAAATTGTTCCTCAGAGATAATGAAGGCAAAAAAATGTGAATGTTGGGAAGAACCCAAAATAAAACATTTATTGAAAAAGAGAAAGAAAACAATGGGCTCCCCAAAATAATTATTAAAATCGCTTACCAGAAAAAGACATTTGTGTTAGTTCTATTTACAAATAAAGCTGTAGAACAAAAGGAGTTAAAACAAAGAGAGAAGGGTATTTGGTTTCAAATTTTTATGGTTGTTTAGGGATAGTCTGCAACCATAATATGTACACATGCCACCTGTAAAAGCTTGAGGGGAGAGGGGGGTTGTGGTACTGAGATGCTCTTCTGTGTTTTTCTCACACAGAGCCCTTGTTAAGAACATAACGGCCATACTAGGTCAGACCAAAGGTCCATCTAGCCCAGTATCCTGTCTTCTGACAGTGGCCAATGCTAGGTGCCCCAGAGGGAATGAACAGAACAGGTAATCATCAAGTGATACATCCCCTGTTGCCTATTCCCAGCCTCTGGCAAACAGAGGCTACGGACACCATCCCTGCCCATCTTGGCTAATAGCCATTGATGCACCTACCCTCCATGAATTTATCTAGTTCTTTTTTGAACCCTGTTATAGTCTAGGCCTTCACAACATCCTCTGGCAAAGAGTTCCACAGGCTGATTGTGTGAAGAAATGCTTTCTTTTGTTTGTTTTAAACTTGCTGCCTCTTAATTTCATAACACTTTCTTATTTACTTTCTCTATACCAGTCATGATTTTATAGACCTCTATCATATCCCCCTTTAGTTCTATCTTTTCCAAGCTGAAAAGTTCCAATCTTATTAATCTCTCCTCATACGGAAGCTGTTCCATACCCCTAATCATTTTTGTTGCCCTTTTCGGAACCTTTTCCAATGCAAATGTGTCTTTTTTGAGATGGGCGACCACATCTGTATGCATATAAACCCCACACTGAGCCCAAAGGGGTTAAAAGGCACTAATGAGCTCCGATAGGCAGCCCTGCCCCTCTGGGCCTGTCAAGCATGCTCCAGCTGGAGGAGTGGGTTAAAAGGAGCTCAGAAGCCCAAGCAAGGGGTGATGGGCAGGTTGCAGGAGAGAAGAATCCTTTTTTGGCAAGCCATACAGCTGATGGAGCCTGAGAGGGAACCACAGGGTGGGTAAGGCCCACAGGCAGGTCCTTCTCAAACCACCATCCCCTTTGAGAACTAGCAGGACCTCCAGGGTCCTAGTCATTTGGACTTTTTGTGAAGCTGTTGAGTGTTTTGGATATAGGGGCGTAATGGTGTCAGTGCCTGCTTCTCATGAGCACCCGCTCTCTGGCTAATACGTGCCTGCAGTCACTCAGTTTTTAACAGGGCGACACCCACCTCTCACGAGCACCTCCTTTCTGGGTAGGTGTGAGCTGCTTTTCCTTCAGTTCTTACAACAGAGTGGCACCCGCCTCTCACAAGTGCCCCCTGACCTGGCTGATGGTTCTTTCAGCAGGTCTTCAGTGACTCAGCCCTCGGTCCGGGTCACACACACTACCCTCCCCTTTCCGGGGTATACAGTCTCTAATTCCATAGCACCAAGGCTTCCTTCCTGGAGACACTGCCTTCTTTAACAGCCCAACAGGGGCCCATCTTGGCACCCTCAGCTGGTGTCCTTTCGGCAGCCCTCCCCAGGCTCAGTCTTCAACCAGAGCAGCAAGGCCCATCACGGTACCCTCACCTGGTCTGTCTAGGTTCTGGGCTCAGTCTGCCTGCATTGACCTGTCCATGGTCCTGCTGCTCTTCTAGCCAGTCAGGCACCTGCTCTTTAGCAGCCTTCCTTGGGCTCAGTCCTGCTGCCCAGCCCTCTTCAAGCTCCAGGCAGCAACTGACTACTCTGCCTCGGCTGCTTCCTTTTATATGGCCCTTCTGGCCCCTGATTGGTCACTCCAGCAACCCCTCTGATTGGCTACTCCCTTGCAGCCACTCTAGGCTGCCTTGAGGACGTCTCCTTGCTCTTTTCCGGGGCGCGGTGAGGCAGGGCTGTGAGGCCTCCAGCAGGGAGCCTCCAGACCTAGTCTACCCTGCCACAAGGGGCCATTCCCCAAACTGAAGGAGCACATAGGAAGTAGCCCAGGGCAGCAGAATTAGACAAAGCTTGAGTGTGGGTGTAGGGAAATAGACCGTGATGTCTCTGCCCTTGCAATTCCCAAATATCACTGGTGAGGGAGGAGAGAATAGAGACAAATTCCCTCCCCAGACCCTGGTCCTCTTTCCCTGAAGCTGCCAGTCAACTTCAAATATGCTGTGGTGTGCCCTTCATTCAGGGCATCATTGCTTGATAAGAACAGCCTGGCCAAGTATTGCCCACTGCTTAAACTTCCATTCTTGGGAAAGGCCAACTCCAGTAGCATCTCACCGCTTCTGTTTTTTTCTCCATCAATTCCCATCAGCAGATTTTCAGACCTAGGTATGGCAGTGGCAGCAGCAGGAATCCAGCTGGTATTGTTGGCTAATACTTTTGAGGCAATGGACAAAGATCTATCTACCTAGAACTGTTTTCAATGGGATGTGGTGGCATAACTAAGGTGACAAAATGCAATGAAACTAAAAACATGTACAATTTAGGCTGACTATCATGCTGGGATGAAAAGAAATCTCTATTGATGGTATCTAAGCTCATGTAATAGTCTCCCCATGGAAGCTCTGAGACATTTTAAGCTGACTAGACAGAGCCAGAGAAAACATACTCAAGGGAATAATCCTGCACTGGCAGAAAAGGGTAGTTGAGCTAATAGGCCTTTTCTATCTCTAATTTCTCTGTCATTCACAAAACATTATACTAGATCCCACCAATAGTGAGTCTAGTTCATCTAGGGCAGGGGTAGGCAACCTATGGCACGTGTGCCGAAGGCGGCACGCGAGCTGATTTTCAGTGGCACTCACTCTGCCTGGGTCCTGGCCACCGGTTGGGGGGGCTCTGCATTTTAATTTAATTTTAAATGAAGCTTCTTAAACATTTTATAAACCTTATTTACTTTACATACAACAATAGTTTAGTTTTATATTATAGACTTAGGGAAAGAGACCGTCTAAAAACGTTAAAATGTATTACCGGCACACGAAACCTTAAATTAGAGTGAATAAATGAAGACTCGGCACACCACTTCTGAAAGGTTGCCGTCCCCTGATCTAGCGAATCACCTCCTAAATAACCCCATTGAAAGGATTAAAATAATTTAACAAAAGCAAAAATAAATTTGTGGCACTTGTATGACATTTGTCACCACTGCATTGATCACTCTGCTTGTGTGTTGTAGCTATCCCATTCCTCCCCACCTTCTGTCTGTTTTGTCTATTTAGATTGTAAGCTCTTTGGGACTGGGACTGTCTCTCATATGTTTGTATAGTGCCTAGCACAATGGGTCCCCATTCTCAGTTGGCCCTGTGCACTATCATAGTAAACATAATAAATAATAATAATAATAATAATAATAATAAGGGGGGAGGGATAGCTCAGTGGTTTGAGCATTGGCCTGCTAAACCCAGGGTTGTGAGTTCAATCCTTGAGGGGGCCACTTAGGGATCTGGGGCAAAAGTGGTCCTGCTACTGAAGTCAGGGTGCTGTACTCGATGACCCTTCGGGGTCCCTTCCAGCTCTATGAGATAGGTATATCTCCATATATATATATATCAAAACAATGGGTGACTGCCATGGAAAGGAAACTGAGAGCAAACCGGAAATTGTGTGTGGCACCCCCAACACTATTCCTATAAAAAACAGTTACAGACTGAGACAGCTCACTGTTTTACATAAACTTTATTGTACTGTATATAAAATTGCATACAATCAATCCAAAGGCAATTTTCAGAGGCACATAATGTGTTTAGTTTGTGGGAGTCTGACCTTTGTCTTCCCCATCTACTGGGATAATTACTGTGATCAATATTATGCTCTAATAAGTAACTAACAATATCAGGGTTTTTTGGGAACTGTGTTCCTATTGGAATTGGTGAAACCTTACGAAAAATTCCTTACTACCTTCTGAAATTAGCAGGAGACACGCTGGGCTTCTATGGAAATTCAACAATGTTCCTGTGTCAGTTCAGAAGATGACAATGTTCTCCTCGGACAAAATTAAGTACTGGCATCAGAGAACATCTTCATTCACTAGAAGATGTCTTATGTGGTTCTTATTTTTGTCTTACTTTCAGCACCTCTGGTCTTTGTAAGAATAGCAATAGAGGGTGGACAGCTTTTACATGTCGGAAGAGAATCTGGATTTGCAAGACAAAAATCCTGAGGTAGCTGTGAATGCTTTAATGAACAACATAATGATCCCTGATGGTGAAATAGTAGTAGTCTAGCAGTAGAAAAGTTATTGTTTAAAGAGGTAACACAGATATTGTGCCTGATTTTCTACTCTCATACACCAGTGTTAAACCAATGTAACTCCATTGACATCAATAGGGTTACATCAGTTTTACATTGGTGTAACTCCATTGACAATCATGCCCATTGTTTGGCAGGGCTCCCTTTGCACATTCAGCTACCTCAGTGTCTCCAAGTAAAGTTATCTGTGGTACCTACTGTAGTTAAACACAAGAGTATTAGTTCAGAATTATATTATTGATCATTTAAACCAACAATATTATTTTACACAAGTTTTTTACAGTGAAACCTCAGTTTACAATTAGGTTATGTAAAACCCCCTTAAAAAACAAAGGAGTCCTCATTTTCAGACTTTAAAAAATGAAAGGAATCAGGGCTTTCCTTGATTTTGGATAGTCTGTAAACATCCTGAGATAGTACCTGAAAGACAATAAATGAGAGTGAAACTGCATGTATGCCAGAAAACTTCACTTATTGCTTTAACAAAGCTTAATCTTCCTCCATCCTGAAGTCCCCCCAAAATCAGGGGCGGCTCCAGGCACCAGCGCAGCAAGCGCGTGCCTGGGGTGGCCTGCCAGTCGCCGTGAGGGCGGCAGTCAGGCAGCCTTCGGCGGCATGCCTGCGGGAGGTCCGCCGGTCCCGCGGTTTCAGCGGCAATTCGGCAGTGGGTACGCCGAAGCCGCAGGACCGGCAGATCACCCGCAGAAACGCTGCCGAATCCGCGTGACTGCAGACTGCCTGCAGGCATGCCGCCAAAGGCCGCCTGACTGCCGTGCTTGGGGCGGCAAAAAACATAGAGCCGCCCCTGCCCAAAATGCCTCACTTTGTAACCAATTTCAGTAACTGCACAAAAGAGACGTTTTAAAAGATTTACACAAAAGTAACATTAAATATCAAAACTTAATATAATGTTAAAGTTATGACTTAAATCTGAATTCTTGCAGTATCTTTTGTAGCTCTAAGGGCAAAATCCCACTCTTATTCACACCAGTGTAAATCCAAAGTAAATTGCTAGGATCTGATTCACATTTACATTATAGCCCCTTTACACTGCTGTGGCAGTCAAAAGGGGCCTTTAACTTGGGTGGAGATGTAATGTAGCTTACAGTCACTTTAAGCCCCTTTACACAGCTCTGGCAATGTAATGTAAATGACAGTCAGGCCCACTGACTTTTTTGGAGTTACAGTTTACTGCTGTCTTTATTTCACCCCAAAATGTCCAGGTATGGATCACTAATGGTAGCTAAGAACTGCTCCTGGCCTGGACTAAAGCACTTTCCTTGACTGCTGCCTCATGGAAGCTCTAGAGGCTTGTAGGAATGCTCAGCAATAGAGGCTGTTACCTTTGCTGATGGAACACTTTCTTCCATTTCAGTGTTGACTATATAATTCACATTAATGGGGTCTGATTTTCAGAGGATGGATGGTCAATACTTTCTAAAAATCAGGCCCCATTAAGATGCTTCAAGTTGGGCCCCCCAAAATCAATGTACCCAAAACCATAAGTCACTTTTAAAAATGGAGGCTCTAGAAAATGTAATGAGGAAATCAACTGAAAACTCCACTTGCTAAACACCACCACATCATGATTTTTCCTGATGTCCCCACATTAAATGTTCTTTACATTGAATAATGAAGCATTTCTGCTTCAATATACAGTACTAAGCATTTCAACTTTATCCTGAATTCCACCCCTATCCCTGGGATTATGCAAGTGTAGGCGAGCATGAAGCAATCTTGGTTTTGATACCTGTGATGGTGATAAGCACGTGGCCCAATGAAGCACAGTGTAAAAAGTGCAAATGCAAAGGCTGGTATGGACCAGGTTGCTATGGCATAGCCAAACCATTCCACTATCTCACCAAAGAAATTAGCTCCAGATACATATGTGAACAGTCCCCCTGCATTCAAAAAAAGTCACAAGTGCATATAAGAAGAGTGAAAACTAATTACCCTCATTTCAAGTCAACAACAAAACATTGCTGGGTGGAGACAGTAAGTCACACTTTTCACATTTAGAAAGCTTGATTTTCCTCCCACTGAACCCATGTAGATCAATGAATAATTCCATTGAAGCCAGTAGAATTATACTAAAGTAAAACTGGCACAAGTGAGAGGAGAAATAAGTCCACAGACTTCAAACCACTTTACAAACATCAATTCTCACAGCTAGAGACAGGCCTGAACCTATTTCACAGATCAAACATGGTGGAATTGGGCCTGTGTTATGCAGATGGTCAATCTAAATGATTGAATGGTCCCTTCTGGCCTTAAAAATCTATGAATTTATGAACTTCGGGGAGCTCAAATTCTGGATCTATATTTTGGAGCTAGAGTCCATTGCTACTCACCAAACCCATGTTAGGGTGAATTAATAACTGAGGCAGAAAGAGGTTGCCAGAGGCAACAAGCCAACAGAAGGAGTCAGAGTCAAGATCAGAATTAGAACCAGAAAGATCCTAGATCCCCATCTTGAGCTCAGACCACTTCTCTCTCAAGGACAAGACACTCCCAAATCACTTATCTACAAAGGGGACAGAAGATGGAGTAGGAAAGGGGTTGATGAGCAGGTTTGGCAATGGCAAAACATAGATCCAGAATATTGGTCAGGGCAATTTTTACACAACAGGCCATAGATTCATCCAGGGAACTTGCCATAGACAGGGGAGCATGACACAGAAGAAGTCTTCAGCTCTTTTGCCCTGTGTTGGGTCATTTCCACATGCCAGTCAGAAAGGAGTTAAAGCATTCGTCTGGGCACACTCAGCATCAACCCAGCACACCTGTGAGGCTTGATTGCTGCTCAGTGCAGCATGGCACTCTGAAAGAGCAGGACTGCAACTCAGAATTTCCCTGAGCCTTGGAAGCAGGGGGCTGCTGACCAAGAATGCAGCTTGAGAGTCTAGGCTACTGAGGGCCTCTCAGAAAGGAGTGTCAGTACTTCTATCTTCTTTTTTTCTCTTTGTTTTCCTGACGGCCTGGGTGTAGTGAGAGAGGTATAGCAGTAGAGAATGCTTATGTCCCAACCCTGACATAAGGGTAAATTAGAGGGAGATTTGAATCCTGTGCACATGAGAGACGAAGAACCCAAATAGCATAGATCCAGAGCAATGGTGCAAGTGGCTGGCTGACATGGAGCCAGCCACATCAGTCAAGCCAGCAACGGGAGTTTCAGCAGCAACTGTTGCAACGGACCACTCAACAACAGCTCCAGACAACCCAACAACAGCAGCTGCTGTTCGAGATGGCGACCCAGCAGAAAGACCTGCAACAAAACCTGGTACAACAGTTACTTGTGGGGCAACAGGCAGCCAGGGCAGCCAGGGATCCAGCAGCCAGTGAAGCTGACTAAGATGGGGCCTGATTCGTGTTTTAAAAGATTTACACTAAAGTAACATTTAATGTAAAACCTTATTATAATGTTAGAATTATGACTTAAATCTGAATTCTTTGTCTGATTTGTGTTTCACAATATGACCCTGAGGTTTTCTTGACCACTTTCGAGCAGGTCCAGGAGCAGGTCTCCAGAGCACCTGGCCCTTGTGCTCACCCCCTACCTGACTGACACAGCCTGCTGAGGGCTTGACCCTGTGGCTGCTTAGGACAGGGCCATCTCTAGGGGGGTGCAGGGCCTGGGACATAGGCGTCGAGTTTCTAATATGCCACGGGGGGCTCCCCCCCAGCTCCGCCCAGGCCCTGCCCCCCCCCCCACCCTGCTTCTTCCTCCCC
Source organism: Platysternon megacephalum (assembly GCA_003942145.1). Lineage (NCBI taxonomy): Eukaryota > Metazoa > Chordata > Testudines > Platysternidae > Platysternon > Platysternon megacephalum. Next base: position 226,553 of record QXTE01000164.1, on the reverse strand, counting down.
CTGCCCCGCCTCTTCCTGCCCCTGCCCCTGCCCCCTCCAGTTCTGCCCCCTCCCCTGAGCGTGCTGCACCCTTGCTTCTCTCCCCTCCCTGCCACCACCTCCTGACTCAGCGAAACATCTGATCCGCAGTAGGCACTGAGGAGGGGGAGGCGCTGATCAGCGGGGTCCGCCGGTGGGCAGGAGGCGCTGGGGGGAGGGGGAGGTTCTCGTAGGTGGGCTTCTCCTCGTCCCCCGCCTGCCTGCCCACCTGCCGCTCGCCTTCTCACCCCGCTCGCCCGCCTGCCTCTCACCTCACTTCCCCGCCCACTTCCTGCGGGGCCTCCCAAAGCACGGGCCTCGGGTGGTTGCTCCGATTTGCGGCTCTGGCTTGGGATTACACAGTGATTAAGTCTGCCATGCTGGACTTTCTCTATATCAGCAAAGATGTGCTCCTCCACCACTTCTATATGCAAAAGTGTCCCCAAGGAGTCCAGCCACAGGTGGTGGCCCAAAAACTGAAGGACCATTGCTGGTAGTGGTTACGGTTGGAGGAGAGAACTGGAGCTCAAGTTGCCAAGTTAGTACTTGTAGAGCAGTTCATACAAATATTCCTCACTCAGGTATGGGAGTGGGTACTGAGGCATCAGCCAACGTCATTAACAATGGTGGTGCAATTGATGGAAAACTTTTTGGCTGCTATGGAACTTCCAGAGACAGATGGAAGGGGACAACCTAGGGCTTAGAAGCTGATCCAGCCTGATGTGAAGCCTGGTCAGGTGAAGGCATCCCGTGCTGATCAGGGACAAATACCCTTGTCTTCAGTCTCTCAGTGAGTCACAGCAACAGGCCAGGAAGGGCCTAGACAAAAATCTAACCAGGACAGTGATCCACAGCCCTGCTAATGAGTGGGGGTTACTACAGACTTAGATGCCAGACCCCTACAACAAGCAGGGTCATCGCTGAACAAGAAGATGGGCTCAGACCACAACATGGTGATCTTTTTCTCATGTAGGCAACTGGGACACATCTGAAGAGAATGCCCCATGATGGAGTGCGAGTATTCCCAGATGTGGACAACAGAAAGCAGAGCAAGGAAGAAAGAGCCCGCCAAAATAACAGTACTTGGATTGATTAATGGGACAAAAGTGCATGGTCTGTTGGACTCCAGATGTAGCCACACCTTGGTCCAGTCTCCCCTGGTTGCGGTAGAAGGGGTCGCAAGTGAGATAATCTTCCTCCAGTGCATTCATGGAGATGTGAAGGCCTTCCCCAGCAGATGACTATAGTTAACTGTTGGTCAGCATATGGATGCCCTCCTGGTAGCTCCTTCCTCAACATTGGCACTACCCTGTCATTACTGGCAATATTTTTGGGAAATTATTCACAAAGTAGGAAAACTGGAGACGGTGACCTCTGACCTAGTCCTGGCACCTGGTTCAAGATCCATGTGACCGCCATTCAGGTTGCAGACAGGAGAGGTAACTGGGGGATTGCCGTTAGCACCACAGGCACTCACTCTTGTACAGAAAACAGGATGGCTCTAGCACACAGAAGAGGAGCATGACCAGCACTAGGGCCCAGGAGGCAGCATCCAGCTGCAGAGTCAGCGGAGCCAAGCAGCATCCTCATTCAGCTGGACAGATGTACGCTTGCTGAAATGGTGGGGGACAGTGGCACTACACCCATGGGCACCCCTAACCCCGCATCCACCACCATGCGGCTTCTCGTTGCTTCCCCATCATTTTCTGCAGGGAAGCATAGAAATTCTGCAGAGGTACATGAATTCTGCATCCACACAGTAGTGCAGAATTTCCCCAGGAGTATATGCTATGATACTTGTCTCTCCAACCCAATATTTTTAGAGTACAACATCATGCAGGAAAGAACCTCAGCAATGTAGACTTATTTTGTGGGAAGTGGGGGATTCAGGCTTGGATGATGGGATTCTGATCTCCATCTTAAGGGGGAAGGGTATGTGCTGGGGCAGATCCTCTGGGCACAATCAGACTCGACACAGTGCACCTCGTGAGACTTGTCAAGCCTGGAAATTGGCAAGTTCTTAATATGGAGGATCCCTGCTCAGTGCAGGGCAACACTCTGAAGGAGCAGGACTGCAACTCAGAACTCCCGGCCCCCAGAAGCAGAGGTTAATGACCCAGGCTTGAAAGTCTTGGCTGCTCAGTCCCTCTCAGAAAGAAGGAGGGCTGGTACTTTTCTCTTTGGCTTCTTGAAGGCCTAGGACTCTTGCTTTTTATGGGCTGTGGAAGCAGACTGAGTTTTTATTTGTACTACTTTAACTCCCCTGCCAGAGGGCAGAAGCCCTGAACTCCAAGACAGGAGCATCACCTGCCCTCCCCCTAAGGGGGCGCTAGAAAGGTATAGCCTACGACACTTCCTATCCCGCAGCTGAGCACCCCCCAAAAACCCAAGCTGTGCAAAGTTCACATAGAAAGTGTTCTTCAGGGCTCAGAGGTTACGAGTGGCCTGCTGAACTCTCTCCCCGTCATCTGCAAAATTCAGGCCAAAGATGTATGATTACCATGCCTCTGCAATTAATTCATGCTGTAGGGGGGAACATCTGGGCCAAGTATCCATGTGAAACTAATGGCTCCAAATAACTTTAAGAGCTTTGTGTTTTGATGTATATTTTACTTTTGCTAGGCCCCTTCCCCCCACTATTTATCCAATTGTGCAACTCTTTTTGGGTGAGGGGCATAAGGAGAATGTACCTTGTGGAATCTTGTAAGTATGGTCTCCAGGTTTCCTTAGCTGGCGTAGCACGATGTCACTGTGAATATTGATTCCCATGCCAAACAAAAACAACAGAACACCTACAGAATGAAAATGAGATATTGATTGGTGTGATAGCTCCTGGTTTGGCTAATTACAGAATCATAGAAATGTGCGGCTGGAAGGGACCTCAGGGGGTCATCAAGTCCAGCCCTCTATACTGAGGCTGGACCAAGTGTCAGGTTAGCTGGGCAACCAGCCTTGTTTGGAGCAGGAACAGACGGAAATAACCCTGACAAGATAGTGACATTGAGCAGAGTGCTTTCATTAGGAGTCTATATATCTGCTTTGGGGTCACTTGGTTAGACCCTTGCTTGTGGATTGGCTGGAGCCTTACTATTCGCAGGAAATTACTTCACCTGACTCATCAGGCTCAGAACATTCATCACACTAAGTAGACCTAGACCATCCCTGCCAGGTGTTTGTCCAACCTTTTTTAAAATCCTTCAATGATGAGGATTCTACAACCTTCCTTGGAAAACTATTCCTGGGCTTAAATACCCTTAGAAAGTTTTTCCTACTATCTAACCTAAATCTCCCTTGCTGCAGATTAAGCCCATTACTTCTTGTCCTACCTTCAGTTGATGTGGAGAACAATTGATCGCTGTTCTCTTTAAAACAACCTTTAACATATTTGAAGTCTGTTATCAAGTCCCCCCTCAGTTTTCTTTTCTGAAGATTAAACATGCCCAGTTTCTAAACCTTCCTTAATAGGTTATCTAAACCTTTTATCATTTTTGTGCTCTCTGCTGGACTCTGCAATTTACCCACATCTTTCCTGAAGAGTACTCTAACTGAGGTCTCACCAGTGCCAAGTAGAGCAAGACAATTACCTCCCATGCTTACATAGGACACTCCTGTTAATACACCCCAGAATGATATTAGCCTTTTTTCACAGCTGCATCATATCCAATTTGTGCTCCTTTACAACCCACAGATTCTCTTCTACATTTTGTAGTTGTGCATTTGAGTTTTCCTTCCTAAGTGCACTACTTTGCACTTATCTTTGTTGAAATTCATCTTGTAGATTTCAGACCAATTTCTCCAATTTGTCAAGGTCGTTTTGAATTCTAATCTTGTCCTCCAAGTGCTTACAACCCCTCTTAGCTTGATGTCATCTGAAAAATGTATAAGCACACTCTCCACTCCATTATCAAAGTCACTAATGAAAATATTGAATAGTACTGGACCCAGGACTGACCCCTGTGGGACCCCACTAGATATGTCCTCCCAATTTGACAGTGAACTGTTGATAACTACTCTTTGCATATGGTTTTTCAACCATTTGTGCATCCAATATACAGTAATTTCATCTAGCCCACACTTCCCTAATTTGCTTGTGAGAATGTCATGTGGAACTGTGTCAAAAGCCTTACTAAAATCAAGGTATATCACATCTTCCCCCTATCCACTAGGCCAGTAACCCTGTCAAAGAAGGAAATTAGATTAGTTTGGCATGATTTATTCTTGACAAATCCATACTGGCTATTATTTATAACCCTATTATCCTCTAGGTGCATACAAATTGATTGTTTAACAATTTGTTTCAGTATCTTTCCAGGTATCCGAGTTAGAATGACTAGTCCTTAATTCCCTAGGTTCTCTTTGTTCCCTTTTTTAAAATAGGTACTATGTTTGCCCTGCTCCAGTCCTCTGGGACCTCGCCCTCCTCCATGAGTTCTCAAAGATAATTGCTAACGGTTCTGAGATTGCTTCAGATAGTTCCTTAAGTAACCTAGGGTGAATTTCATCAGGCCCTACAGAGGTGAGTAGCCCCAATAGATGCTGCTCACAAAGTTTCAGGAAGCTTATGGTGCAGGTACCTTGATTGCCATAAGTGGGACCAGAAAGGAATTTCCCCCCAGGTCAGATTGGCGGGGACCGTGGGGTTTTTTCACCTTCCTCTGAAGCATGTGGGTGTGGGTCACTTGCCAAGCTTATCTGAGTATATCTCACTTAATCATTTCCCTGTGATTTCCCTGTGATTTTCCTGTGGACTGTAATACTTTGGTCTAATTTCAGTTGTTGTGCTTAGTGTGGGGGTGCTGGGTGAGGTTGGTGACCCATGGTATACTGGAAGTCAGACTAGATGATCTGGTTGTCCCTTTTGGCCTTAAACTCTATGACTTGAACACATCTAGCTTATCTGAATATTCTTTAACCTTTTCTTTTCCTATTTTGGCTTGCATTCCCTTCCCCCTTGTTAATATTGTGTTGAGTATCTGGTCACCATTTCGCTTCTTAGTGAAGACTGAAGCAAAATAGGTATTAAGCACCCCAATTTACTGGATGACATCAGTCATTAACTCTCCTTCCTCACTAAGTAGAGGATCTACACTTTCCTTCATCTTTCTCTTGCTCCTGGTGTATTTAAAGAACCTCTTCTTGCCTTTTATGCCCCTTGCTAGGTATAATTCATTTTGTACCTTAGACCAGTGGTTCTCAAACTTTTGTACTGGTGACCCCTTTCACATAGCAAGCCTCTGAGTGTGACCTCCCCTTATAAATTAAAACCACTTTTTTATATATTTAACACCATTATAAATGCTGGAGGCAAAGTGGAGTTTGGGGTGGAGGCTGACAGCTCATGACCCCCCATGTAATAACCTCACGACCCCCTGAGGGGTCCCGACCCCCAGTTTGAGAACCCCTGCGTTAGACTTTCTGATTTTGTCCCTACATGCTCGTGCTCTTCTTTCATAGTGCTCCTTATCAATTTGACCATGTTTCCACTTTTTGTAGGATTCCTTTTTGATTTTCAGCTTTAAAAGCTCCTGATGGAACCATATTGGCCTCTTACTATCTTTACATCACATTGGAATAGTTGGCAGTTGTGCATTTAATACTGTCTCCTTGAGAAATTGCCAGCTCTCTTTATCCCTTAGATTTTCTATTATAACTACTCTAATATCCTAAGTGTATTCATTAGGGCAAATTTATCTTTCCATTGACTTCACCCTTTTACACCTGGCCTGAACTGGAGTCATGCTGTCAATTCAAAATTTATGCTTTTTGATATCCTAATGAGAAAGCTACCAAATTAAATGATTTCTACCACTGGACCCAATACATATAAATGAATTATGACAAAACAGCATTATTTTGTGTTAGTTATGGGATCATAATGTAACCTCAGCACAGCTGCTAGTATAGATGATGTGTTCCAGGAGCAGAAGAAATCTGAACAAGGTTGAAGGCATAGTGTCCATGGATGGGTCAGTAGGGTATGTGCTAAAACACATGGACTATACGCTAACCCTAAACCTCAGTCTGGAATGTAGAATGCATCGGAAGATTGTTAACCTCGGTAATCTGGAAGAAACCAAATCAGGGTGCTCAAAGCTTCCATTCCTGGCTGCCAATTTTCAGGCATACACATGTCTGGAAACAGAATGTGTCTCATAGATTTCAAACTGACTATGATTAATTCATTGTTGTATGCAGTGTTGTTGTAGCTGTGTTGGTCCAGGATGCTAGAGAGACAAGGTGGGTGATTCATATCTTGTATTGGACCAACTTCCATTTGTGACAGAGACAAGCTTTTGAGCTTACACAGGACCTGAAGAAGAGCTCTGTGTAAGCTTGAAAGCTTGTCTCTCTCACCAACAGAAGTTGGTCCAAAGATACTACCTCACCCACCTTATCTCTCTGTGTTAATTCAGTCAGTGGTATACTTGTTGGGCCTGACTCTTCTCACATCAGGGTAAATTGAGAGTAAGTCTAGAGAAATCAGTGGAGTTGGACCAGTGTGAAATTAGGGCAAGTAAAAGGAAAATCAGGACTAACTGCAGTGTTGTTAGAGACATGTTGGTCCCGGGATATTAGAGGGACAAAGTGAATGAGGTAATATCTTTGATTGGACCAACTTCTGTTGGTGAGAGAAACAAGCTTTTGAGCTACACAGAGCTCTTCTTCAGGTAGCTCAAAATCTTATCTCTTTCACCAACAGAAGTTGGTCCAATCAAAGATATTACTTCACCCACTGTGATGGAATGCACCCCCGTATTCACATCCTACACACTATTGTAATAATCTTTGTACAAAATATGCCTTGTGAGGTATCATTTGGAAACTAATAATTCATTGGTCAATAATATCATGATGAAATGTGTGTAATAAAATTATATATCAAGTTATGAACATAAGCTGAAATCATGACTGAAGTGTGTTTACCAGACAAGTCTAGGGAGTGGGTAAACCTGTTTCTCAAAGACAAAGGACAAGCTCACACCTCTAGCCAAGCGTCATCAAAGCTGATGGGCTATCACCTATCAAGCGGTAATCCTTTGGCAAGGAAGTGGGGCAGAAACAAACAGATCTGCATCTGAGGCTATGTACATACTACCACTTACCGCCAGGAACCTCTTTCACCCCCAGACTCCTTGACTTCAACCTCCCAGTGGGAATGAACTTTATCTAGGGGTAACCCTCAGGAAAATGCATTTCAAAGGTTGACTGAACAATAAAAGTGAGGGGCAAAAACAGCCCAAGATCTCTCCCTATCCATCTCTTTCTTTTTCACCTAAGACAAAAGAAACAGCCGTTGATTTTGGGAGCAAATACTGGCCTGAGAGTTTGGTCAGCAATGTTACTTTAAACATGTGTTAAGAGACTTCGGCTTGATCCAAGTCTAGTTAAGTTTAGTACTAGAAAGTGTTTTATCTTTATTCTTTTTGCGATTATTTCTGACTTTAAAGCGTTATACTAGTACTCTCTTAAAATCTACTGCTTTGCAGGTAAATGAACTTGTTTTATTCTTTAATTAAAACTGATCCAGTCTTGTGAATTGTTTGGGTAACTCCATTTAAGGTAGCAAACTGTTGTATATTGATCCCCTTAAAGGGGCAACTGACCTAATATATCTGGATTATCCAGCAGAGGGCTGAACAGTGCAGAACACATGTTTTTTGAGGGAAGTCCATGACTGGGAGTGTGTCGGAGTCACCCTGCAAGTAGTAACCAAGGCTGCTAGAAGCCAGAGAGTAGCTGGTGTTTGCTAACAGGCTGCTGGGGTCAGAGCTGCTGGACCATGGCTGTGGCTATACATAGAGACTCAGGCTGCGACCTGCACAATGTCTGGCTGTTTGTGAGGAGCCCAGGTTGGGAGCCACAGCAGCAAAGCATTGTGAGGCACCCCAGGGTTTCAGGGCAGGGGTGACACAGCCCCTCACTAGTCTGGATTGCATCCTGGAATATCATACCCACATTGTCTCTCTAACATTTTAATGCTAATTTTACAGTTGCCGTTATTGTGACTAATATTTAACAACTCTGTTCATGAATACTGTGGGAAGCAAGAAATACACTGGGAAGAAAAATAGTGCAACTTAAGAATGGAAGGCCAAATTCAACCCTGATGTAACTCTACTGATTATCAAATTTATGCTAGAGATGATTTTAAGGCCCAATATTTTTAACTTTGAATTCCCTGGATCTGTCAGTTGAACTCAATGTTGTGCAATATAATAACTTTTTTGGTATTTTGGGCCAAATTCCCCTCTCCCACCAGTGTAAACCAATGAAGTTTTTACTGGGATAGAGAGCAGAATGAGACCCAAGAGTTGATACAATAAAGCTTATCAGCTCTTCCACATCCATTAGCTGCTCTTATATCAACACATATATTACATTTTTAAAGCGTTTATTATTAATTCAGTAGTATGTGACAGTTTCATTAGAGTAAATGTGCATTTAGCTTTTCCTAACAAATGTATGGTGATAACATTATAAACCGATAATTGTAGCTTTGGAAAATTCCAGTCTTTCATTATTAAATATTTATATTTTGGTTTGAGTCCCATCGTGCTAGGGGCTGTATAAACAGAGGTTTGTATAGCACAAGCTCCCTACCCTGAAGAGCTTACACAATAAGACAACTAATTATCCCCAGAGGCAGGTGGAAGAGTGGAGGGATACAATCAACATAGTCACTATTTGTGTCCATGTCAATTTGCTTTTATACAACAAATTTAGCAATTACGTATATAAATAATACTTCCTTTTCCCACCTGCCCTTCAGTCTTGCCAATGCACCTTGGTGAATGTCTCATAGGCATTGTGGCAGAGGTGGGTCTGGAGAAGGGATGACCAGCTCTAATAATTAACAGAAATGGGTCAAAGCCAGAACCTCAAAACTAGTTCCCTCCCCCTACTTCTCTGCCACAGATGCCTTTTGGGGGAGGGAGGAGGAATAGGGTGGTGGGAACTGGAATGAAGGAGAGGTCACATTCAAGGACCCTGATCCAAGCTAGTCACTATTATTTTCGTCCCAGTGCAGAACCAAACCCCCAGAGAATAATATCTGGCTCCACTTCAGATGGGGTCAGAAATATCATAAGAGCACCTGGTTTTGTGATATTTCCTTCAAACCAGGAAGTAGCTTGCACCTCACTTCCTAGTCATGTCCTTGTCTATGTCCCTAAGCAGACCCTCAGACCGATTCTTTTCACTTCTGGGTGACCCTAGCCTTTTCCCCCTCTCAGTGCCCGAGCAGATTAGGGTGAACAGGAGTTACCAGATCTTCTCATTCTCTGTGTCCACAAGTCAGGAGACAGAAAAAAACTGTCCAAAGCTCCCTGGGCCCTTTCCAGACATCGTGGAGAGGGGAGGGGCAGCCCCCTCCCAACAGTCATGAGAAGGGGAGTGGATTCTCCTCTTGCTCCCAGCAGCCTAGAGTGAAGTGCATAGATTGAGCCCTCACACCCTTCTTATCAAGCAGAAGGGAGTGGGGGAAGACAGATTCCTCAGCAGCCAGCGCAAAATGGCTAAAATCCCAACCTCCCCTAGCAGCATGCAGCAGATACTCCTGTTTTGACTCATCAACCCCTGCTCAACCGCTGCTATGTGCCACTGCTGACATTCTGCAGCAGAGCCCCATCTTGTGCATGCATCAGGAGCAAGCATTGTTACAGCCAATTAAAATACTTGAGGAAATATTCACTAATGTTTGTATTGAATTAATCATTGGCCATGTTGTTCATTTTGGACCGGATTCCAATTGCAATGGGAATTGAGGGCATTTGGCACCTCACAGGAACCACTCAGCACACTGAGTTAGTTCACAATGAATAACACAGTATTAATTCAATTCAAATGTTTAGATTTGAATGTTTTCCCATGCACTGTGGGCTGCTACAAAATCCAACAGTGCATGTGAGAGGCAGTAAATACAACACTGGAGTGAACTCAGGAGACCTGAGTTTTCTTCTAACGTAACCATGCTATATACTTGTCGCCTGAGTCAGGTGGTGTCTCATGAAGTCAGCTCACCTAATTTCAATAATAAGGTCTCTCCATGACCTAACTGCAAAGTGCGGTCAACAATAGGCCCTGACCTGGCCTGGCCTCTTGGGTTATGGTAGAGGAAAGTTCAATTGATCCTTCCTTCCATCCTCCCTCCCTACTCTGGCTTCTCCCAGGAACTGACATTTGATTTGATAGAAACAACCATCCCTTTTTATTTGGCCGGCTGGGCCCTGATTGGCTGCTGCCTGCTTCAGTCCTTTTAGCCACTAGAGGACCAAATCTCACTGGTTCCACCAGCAACTGCCCCAGGGAGGCCTTTCTAGACAACTACAGAGATCCCAAACTTGCTGCCATTCTCTTGTTAAAGTGCCGCTTCTCTAGGGCGGGGTGCACCAAGGCAACAGGATTTTCGGCAGGGGGCAGATAATGCCTGGTACCCCCTGTCACAACACTGTAGCCGTTTAAGTCCAAAAAGAGGAGAAGGAGCAACAGGAAGGCAGAATGGACTTGTTTGAAGTCTCTGTGCAGGGAATGGAATTAGGGACTCAGCTGGAAGTGCCAAGTAATATCCAGAAGGGTGTTGTAATTACTGAGATTGCTCAATAAATTTCTTGAAGCCATAAACAAAGTTTCCATTATGGGCAAACTGTTCTGTATATCCTACACATCTTCAGCCTGAGAGCAGAGCCAATCAGAGCTCATGGTGAAAATTCTATAAATATAGGAGTTATTCAGAACCCTTTGCTGAAGATGACCCAGGGTGGTATATCCACATAGCTGCCAAATTTTATTCAAGCTTGTCATATTATGCAAATTCTGAACTAATACCCTAAAGTTAAAAGTAAAGAAGTAANGGGGGGGGGGGGGGGGGGGGGGGGGGGGGGGGGGGGGGGGGGGGGGGGGGGGCGGAAACAAAGGTCTCAGAAGACACATGTACAGCTAAACTAAAAGGGAACCAGGAAGGCAATGAATTAACCAAATGGCATGGTTCGAGAAGCTATTCAAGCCCAAACAGGAATCCTTCAACATTTGAAAATCTGCCCCAATGAAGCCAATAAACAGAGGCATAGATTAAAGCAGGCATTCAATTGGAGGGAAATTAGAAGAGACCAAATAGATTTTGAAGAGCAAATAGCTGAAGGTGTGAAAACAAACAAACAATATGAGAGTCTTCATATACATCAGTAGTACGAACCCTGTGGAAAAAAACAGTGCAGCACCAGAGGTTAAAGGGAGAAGTTAAGGTTGAAAAGGACATTGCTGATAAGCTAAATGATTTCTTTGCATCAATCTTCACTGGTGAAACCATTGGGGAGATTCCTACCCCAGATCTGCTCTTTTCTGGTAATAAATATGAGATGTTGCTAGAGAGTTAGATATCAGAAGAGGAGGTGCTGAAGCAAATTGAAAATTAAAAAAGCAATAAGTCACCAAACCCATATGGTGTACACCCAAGAGTTCTGAAAGAGCTCAAATATGAAATGCTAACAAAAAGCATTCATTAAAAACAGTCAAACATTGTGCCTATATTTTAAAAAGGCTCTAGGGATTATAAGGGGAATTATAGACCAGTAGCATTACATCTGCACCTGGCAAATTGGTTGAAAAGATAATTAAAAACAAAATAATAGCACACCTGGAGATCATATGATAGGGTCTAATTAGCATGGTTTCTACAAAGGAAAATCGTGACTCACTAAACTCTTAGTATTTTTTGAATGCCTCACTGAAACAGCAGATAAAAGAGAACTACCCGACAATGTCGTTAGGCTTCCAAAAGGTTTTGACAAGAGAGAAGAGAAGAGACTACTAAAGAAGCCAGGTCATGGGATAAGAGGCAAGCATTATCATGGATCAAATACTAGCTAGGAAACAAATCAAAGAGTAGTATTAAATGGTCATTTTTCATCATGACTAAAATTTAACAGTGATGTGACTCATGGTTCTGTACTAAGTCCTGTATTGGTTAATACATTTGTTAGTGATTGGAAAAGGACGATAGGTAGTGAGGTAACAAAATTTGCATATGACACAAAGTTATTTAGGTTAGTCAGGACCAGAGAGAGTACTGTGAGAAACTTCAAAGAGATCTGAATAACCTAGGTGAATGAGCAACATGATGGCAGATGATCTGATAAATGCAAAATAATGCATGTTGGAGGGAAAAAAATAAATAATTAATACACCTTAAAGGGTTCCAAATTAACTCCATCAACTCAGGACAGGGACTTGGTATCACCGTCAACAGTTCAGTGAAGACCTCTGCTCAATGTGCAGCTACGGTCAAACAAGCAAACTAAATGTTAAGATGTATAAAGAATGGGATGGTGAATAATATGGAGAACATTATAATGCCTTCGTATAAATCAGTGGTTTGGCCTCATCTGGAATGCTGTGTGCAGAACTAGTCACCCCACCTCAAAAAGGATATGTTGCTGAACTAGAAGGGGCCCAGAAATGGGCAAAGAGATTATTAAGGGCCTGGAAAAACTCTCGTATCAAGAAAGATTTAAGATTGGGATTGAATAAGAGGGCACATGATAGAAGACTATAAAATAATGAATGGTTTAGCGAAGGTAGATCAGGAGCTTTTTATTCTTTCTGTCCCGTAACACAAGGACAAGGGGACATTCAATTAAATTAAAAGATGACAAATTCAAAATCGATTAAAGTAAATACTTTTTCACACAATGTGTAGTTAGGCTGTGGCAATGAGTTCCACAGGATCAATAATGTAACAAGATTTACAAAGGGACTGGGCATTTATATGGATAACAAGAATATCCAGTTATCATAATAAAAATAATAATAATAATGAATAATAACAATAATGAAATATTGGAATGGATATTAAACCTCATGTTCAGGGCTTAGGCCAATCTCTTAACGATCAGAGATCAAGATGAGACCTAATGTGGGGAGCAAATCATTCATCTGCTTATTGCAGGGTTCTTACACTTTCATCTAAAGCATTTAGTACTGGCCACTATTAGAGACAGGTCACTGGACCAGATAGATCTTGGGTCTGATCCAGTATTGCCATTCCTATTTGCAAATTATTTACATATGATTATAAAATTCATCTTATGATCAACAGACCCTGCCCTGAGCAGTGACAGGGGCAGGATATGGGGCTGTGCAGAACTTGGCTGCCGTAGTTGGGATAGGTCACAGAAGGTATATGGGTGGGCGAGTGCTGGAGGGCATCTGGGATGTAGAGAGGTGGGTGCTGGGCAGTGCTAGGAATCTGGGGGAAGGTGGTGAATGAGCGTTCGAAGGTGTTTGGAGACACTGGATGAGCGCTGGTGAGTCTGGAATTGCTGATAGATGCCTGAGGGTAACTGGGTGGAAAATTGAGGGGTTTTTTTTGGGGGGGGGGGAGATGGGGACAACCGAGAGTCTGGCAGGGCTGGGCATCTGGAAGGGTTAGCTGGAGGCAAGAGAGTGCTATCTGTCTGTCAGAAGCTGGGGGAGCCTGGCAGCAGAACTGGTGTCTTTTCCCTGGAGTCTGCTGCCTGCTCCTCCTCTCACTGCTGCTTCTCCCACTGTAATTCATCAGGAGGAACAGAGTATGTGGCAGATTGTGTATCACAGCGTCTCCTACTGGCTGCTGGACACAATTACAGGCATTACTGCTTCTCAGCTGAATAAGCGGGCCTGCATGCGTGTCATGTGAAATACATTATAGTTGGCAGGTCAGTGTTGGTTGTCAGGGCTGGGTCATGAGCACCTCTAACATCTTGGCTATAAACACAATCTTCCTGTCTGATGCACAAGCTTAGGAGAGCCAATCTTCTATTAACAGAGTACTGAGAACTGCTAGCTAGAAGAATCCATTGACCATATCTGTTTGATTTGGGGATGGAGAGCCTCTGCAGCTCCATTCCAGGTCCAACAAATTCAGGTGACATGTGCTACCTTTTGGACCACACTATAGATTGAGAAAATCATCTCTGAAGGTGATCAGGAGGAAAACAAGACTGTTTATTTGTTTGTGAAAGTAGAGTGTAGGCGTTATGCTAATGCCTGGCATTTTTAATAGCAGCAGCAAGTTTGTGAAAGTTTGTATGGAAGGACACACACAGATTTACTAGCCAATAGCTTTTTGTTTACAAGTTATTTAATACTTCAACTACACTTTACACTGACTTTGTTTGCATTATATATACATATTTGTTTATCAGGCAAATTGTGTGGTACTTTCTTTTTCTGAAAGTGACTGGAAGCTGTTACACCAAAATTCAGGGTTTTTACGCTGTGTAATACTTTCTGAAAAGACAGAACTCTGGCCTTGCTTTTAGGAAGGGGTTAAGCTGAGGTGCAAGAAAGGGGAGTGTAATACTAACTGTATATAACTCACCCCGACCTCGCTCTATGCTGGCTCTGCTGCTGACTTGTGGTGTGACCCTGGGCAAGTCTTTTCACTTCTCTGGCCTCCCCACTCTGTCTTGTCTATTTAGACTGTAAGCAGGAACAAACTTTTGCTAGGTTTGTTCTGAGTGTCTAGGGGTCGGCAAACTGCGGCATGCATGCCAAAGGCGGCACGCAAGCTGATTTTACTGGCACGCTGCTGCCAGCCGGGGTCTCAGCCGCCGGCCCTGCTCAACCCACTGCCGGCCTGCGTGAACAGAACCCCCGGCCAGCAGTGGCTGAGTGGGGCCGGTGGCCGGGACCCCGGCTGGCAGGAGCCGGTGGATGGGCTGAGCCGCTCAGCCTGCTGCCGGTCTGGGGTTCTGTCTGCCGGCCCCGCTCAGCCCGCTGACGGTCTGGAGTTCCGGCCGCCGGCCCCTTGCCAGCCAGGGTCCGGGCCTCCGGCCCTGCTCAGCCCTCCTGCCGGCCTGGGGTACCGGCAGCCAGCCCAGGGTTCTGCTCCTGGCCTGGTCCCAGTGCTCCACAGCCCTTATAAAAAATTACACTACAATTAGCTTAAAAACTTGAAAACTTAAAAACTTTGTTTGTATATTACAGTAATTGTTAAAACATGTATAATGTTAATAAATACATAGGTTTGATGAAACAAAGTACTTATGTGCCTGTGCTTAATTTGTGTTTTCTATTATTTACCTTCTAAAAAAATCTCGCATGTCTCGCACCCCCAGAAAGGGCATCTCGCACCCCCAAGGGGTGCATGCACCCCAGGTTAAGAACCACTGCACTAAACTGATAAGATCTGCATTTTACTTTAATTTTAAATGCAGCTTCTTAAACATTTTAAAAATCTTGTTTACTTTACATACAACAATAGTTTAGTTATATAATATAGACTTATAGAGAGAGACATTCTAAAAAACGTTAAAATGTATTACCGGCACGTGAAACCTTAAATTAGAGTGAATAAATGAAGACTCGGCACACCATTTCTGAAAGGTTGCCGACCCCTGGTCTAGCACAATGGGACTCTGACCTCAGTTGAAGCCTCCAGGCATTACTGCAATTCAAATAGTAAGTCATGAGATCTTTCTGCAGAACACAGATCCCCAGCATGTTGCAGAATATATAGGGCCCTAGTTATAAGTAAGGGCATTTTACATAAGGCAAAAAAAAGCCCAAAAGAAGGTTCGCCTCCCCCTCCCCCCCATTTATCATCATTTCTTGTATTCACGTTTTTAAAAATCTTCCCTTGAGCTGAGCACAACATGAGTAACATCAACTGGCTTCCCCTGCTCAATAACTCACTCTCAGTGAATTTCCAGGGCCAAATTCAGCCTGCATATTACATCACTGAAGTCAGTGGAGTTGAACCTACTTACACCAGGACCAAATTTGTTCTTTAGTCTTTGCATGTGCCTCAGGTGGAGAAGGAGGTTAGTCTCTGAGGCCTTGTTAACATAGGGGATTTGCCCTGACTTCATCCAACCAGCCATCAGTATAGCTGCATCAGTGCAAGCCCCTCATATGGGCAAGGAAAGCCACAGTTTGCACCAGCAGAGCTTGTGGCTTTGTCTTGTCTGCAGCAGTGCAACTCCAATGGTGAATGGCCATCGACTGCTGGAATTAGGGGGAATCCCTAGTGTAGACAAGGCCTGAGAAGTTCATTTGGAATTTGCAACTCCTCAGGCCTTAACAAAGCAGTGGTCTAATGTGGTGCCAAGAAGGCTATAGCAAGGCTAATGATCTGAGTCTGTGCTTTAATAGCTGGTGTTTTCAAAGGTGGCTGCTTGGGAAAAAGCTACTACATTTAACTCCTCTATATTCATTGTAAAAATGGTTCTTTTTAGTCTTTACATCTGGGCCAGCAGGCACCGGCACCAACTTTTCAAAGTGCCGTGGGGTGCTAGACTTCCGGCTCCGCCCCAGGCCCCGCCTCCACTCCACCTCTTCCCCCAGGTCCACCCATGCCCCACCTCTTCCCACCTCACTCCACCCCTGCCCCTCCTCTTCCTGCCCAGTTCCACCCCCTCCCCTGAGCGCACCGCGTCCTTGCTCCTCCCCCTCCCCCCAGCCTCCTGCCTGCACGCCGCAGAACAGCTGATTGCGGCAGGCAGGAGGCGTGGAGACGCACTTATCTGCGGGGCCTGCTGGCGGACGGGAGGCGCTGGAGGGGTGGGGGGAGCTAATAGGGGGGCTGCTGGTGGGTGCTCAGCAGCACCCACCATTTTTTCCCTGTGGGTGCTTCAGCCCCAGAGCACCCACGGAGTCAACGTCTATGCCAGCAGGCAGGTGTTGTGCTGATTCCCATCACCACTGACTTTGACTCACAGGTGCAATAAAGTTTAGAACACAATTCAAAATGCTTACAAACTGCTTAGAGAGTAGATACTGGAAATCCTGTAGTCTGTAATTACCTGATGTAAATCTGAAGTCAGTGAACCAATCTTTTGGGTATTGAGCGCAGTAAATCATGTAGTACCCTTGAAGGAAACCATTATAGATACAGAATAGCATGCCAAAGAGAAGTATCTGCAGTGGGAAAGGTCTGCCTCTCGTGAAGAATGAGTAAATAAATGTCCTAAGGTAGATAAAAAACACAGTCAAGCCAGAAGTAAACACCATATATCAACACATACATAAATAGATCTTGGTAAAATGCTGGGTTTAAAAAAAAACAAAAAACATTTTCAGCTTATGTGGGCTGACACTACGCTAACATAATTCGTTTACTATTTTTTTCCACTATGTCTTTATTTAGGAAGTTTATAACAGGTTTACAAATCCTAACCATGTAAACATTAGTGACAATACAATGATCATTTCAACAGTGAGCTTTTGTTTAGGGAAACATTATACAGTGATATAATCAATGGATCGCTCTATTTAACGGGATGTTACCGTGATACAGTGTGAGCATCTTTACACTACTCATGACATGTCTACTAATAGTTTCTGTATTGTAGAGAAACAAACTTTACTAAATGTACTGGATGATCAAAATAAGTAAGACGACATTAGCATAAGTAATACAAATAACTACCAATGAGAACAGGTAGCATTACAGAAATGTATACAGTACTCATCTATAAAATGGAACATTCCCTAGTTGTCTGAGCAGAGGACTGGGAGCTAGGAGCACCTCATTTACACACATTGTGGTCTTGAAAAAGTCAATTGATGACCTCTCTGCCTTGGTTTCCCTCTTTATAAAATGGAGACCACGCTTTCTATCCGCCCTCATAGAAGTGTTGTGAAAATTGATTGGTGTTTATAGTGCACTATATGAATGCTAAGCATTGTTGACTTCTGACACTAGTGTCCCATTCTGACATCAGTGTCAGTGTCCCCTCTCTCCCAAGCGGTAGCAGAATTTCAGGGCCTTGCAAGTTGGCACCTCAGTGGATGAAAAATGAGTGACACAGAATCTGAGCATATTCTACATATAACTTGCTTAATTTACAAAGTCCTGAAACCAGATGGTTAAACAGCACACAGGGAGCAACTCTGCCTCAAGAGTTGACTCTAGTCAGAAACCAAGGCAGAGACCAAACTCCCCTGTTGTTCACACAGCACTTTCTAATCTACACAGAACCTTGTAAAACTAAAAAACTACCATAAAAATTTCTTCCAAGACCAAAAACGTACTCACAAACTATGAAAAATTACGTGGGAGACTATAACAGCAGCACCTGATGGATGCCTGCCACAGCAGTATTATCTTCTTCCACTAGAAAGGATCAGTTTATGATAGTTTTATGTCCTCATTATTACCCATCTGGATGGCACCCTCTGAGGTCTGATCTAGCCATATCTGTAGGGTTTTCCTCAAAAGCCAAGCATCTACATACATACAGTACATCAAAGTGCTGCTAAAAAAATGCCCCAAAGCCACTTCCCAAGGTCTCCTACCTACAACAGAAAGCTTTCTTTTAAACACCCACAGAAATATCTGCATAGGAAATAGTTTTATTCCAATCATTGTTGTGACAGTACCCTTATTCTGGGATTCAAGACTACCTTAAAAATGTGGTATCTGTGCCTTGACATAATTCTTGTGCAGAACTATTTATTTGTGGGGAGAAATCTTTATGCATACTCACAAACTATGAAAAATTACAAATAATATTTAGAGCCCTGGAAAGACTCCTAGTCTGATTGGGTTTTTTTTGCAAAATCCATGTAATTAAAACCTTTCACTCATGCCTTAAACTGATTTGTTCACTACGGACAATTTACTTGTGCTGTTATGGGTTACAGAGAAACTCTGCATCAGTGAAGGGGAAGTTTATTCTCTGTGTATTCACTTGTGTCCTCACCCCTTTGCTTATTTTTTTCTTTAAACTATACATTGTATATAGGAGTTGGGGTGATTAATGCCACTTTACCATTTGTTTTAAACCTTTACTTGCGGGATTAGGTTAAGCGGTTCTCAAACTGTGGGTCAGGACCCCAAAGTGGGTTGCAACCCCGTTTTAATGGGGTCGCCAGGGCTGGCGTTAGACTTGCTCAGGCCCTGGGTTGAAACTGAAGCCTGAGCCCCACCACCCAGGACTGAAGCCAAAGACCGAAGGCTTCAGCCCTGGGCGGCAGGGCTCAGGCTTCGCCCTCCCCCCCCCCCCACATTCGGGGCTGAAGCCCTCAGGCTTTGGCCCCCCCTGCCCGGGGCAGTGGGGCTTGGGCTCAGGCTTTGTTCCCTCTTCTCAGGGTTGTGTAGTAATTTTTGTTGTCAGAAGGAGGTCGCAGTGCAATGAAATCTGAGAACTGCTTGATAAGCCACACACTCGCAAACCACTTGTTACAATTTTATGGGCTATAATTAGGGTGACCGTACATCCCTTTTTTAAGCCCTGTCCTGGCCGTCCTGACTTTTTTTGGCAAAAGTGGTCATTTGTCCCGTTTGCTCTTGCCAACTTGATCAGTTGGCAAGAGCAAATGGGACAAATGCCCACTTTTGTAAAAAAAAAAGTGGGGTGTGGAAGAAAATGTGGGGGGCAGAGAGGGAAGTGACAATGCCAGCCCCATGCAGCGGGGCAGGCAGGGCTCAGGTGAGCAGCGACGCCAGCCCCAGCCTGTGCGGGGGGCAGGCAGGGCTCAGGCGAGCAGTGACACCAGCCCTGCGTGGGGAAGCGGGCTTGGGTGAGTGGCTCAGGCTAGCTCCATGTGGTGTTCCATTTTCCCTTTGGGAAATATAGTCACCCTAGCTATAAAACATTTATTTGCTTTTATGGAAGTTACCAGAATTTATCAGTATTTTTAAGATCCTGTCTTCACTGCACCATTGTAACGAAAATGACCTCAACAGGGTTTTCCCAAATGTTTAAGCCAAATATATTTTTAATAAAATAGAAGAAAGGAACAAGACTTCCACTATTATTGAATTTATACAAAGGAGAAAGCTAATATTATTAAGGGATCCAATCCTTCCACAGTAAAAGGATAGCTAGAAATAAGCTAGCTAGAAATAAGACCAATTTTCAGCTAACCCATCATCCTTTCAGCTTCACTAGAAATCAATCAATCCAGTCAGGATTTATCTGGAATGTTTGGGCCATATTACTTGAGGAGTTTGAGATATGGGAAATGGACAAGTCACTAGAAAATGTATAGAAACTTTTATGATAACTTTTCAAAAACATTGCTAACAATTTCTTGGTTTGTCATATCTGCAAAATAGACTCTTGTAAGAGCTTCAAACATCACTTCTCAAAGAGTTCCTAATAAGTAGAGGTACGTGTAAGAATCAGAGAGGATTTAAAAAGTTATCATAAGTACCCAAAACTAAAGACATAACCACTTTTTAAAAACCACATATATAATAAACATCTTTTAAACTGTATTATACAGGTCTTTGGGACTGGGAGCATCTTTTTGTCATGTGTTTGTACTGTGCTTTATACAAAGGGACCCCACGGTACTACCACAATGCGACACATTCCTAAATATACTTGTGTATCTTTTAAAAGTATATTTAATGCAGATTTCAGTTTGATATATTACACACATCAGTTTGCTGCAGGCTTTGTAAAGAGCGTGTTAGGACCTGCACATTTTGCGAAGTATGCAAGGCTTAGATGCAGATTGGGGTGGGGAGGAGGACCCTAAATGGCTGGCAGGGAACAACACTGCAGTGAATCTAATCTGAAAGAAGTGGGAGAGGCTCATCCCTATCAATCCAATGGCTTAACCACAAGAATATCCTTTCTACCCCTCCTTTCCCCTCCCCCCCCCCAGCCAGCACACTTCTTGGGAAACAAAAACCATGTAATAGTTCTGTTGTTTTTTGACAAAGCATAGTAGAGCAAACCTCAAAATAATATAAACTTCACGCCACAGTCTGCGTTCAAACCAGAGCATGGATACAGCACAGACATAGTGGGAAATGAGTGCCTCAGTCAGGTAACAATTTCTAAATCAAAATAATTTGAACACAGTAAAGAGCCAACTCTCACAATTTTATTACAAATCTCATTGTATTTGATGTTCTTCTTGAACCCCCTGCTTCTCACATAAGCCCATGGCTCCAGAATGCCAACTTTCATTTATTTATTTAGTACTATTACCAGGAGCCCCAGTCATAGACCAGGACCCCATTGTGCTAGGCACTGTACAAAGAATAAAAAAGTAAAGTTTCTAGTCCTCATGGTTGTGGAAAAAACCTTGAAAACATGAATCAAGTGAACTCTAAAAGCTCAGAAACCAGAAGGCAGATAAAATAAACCAATTTTTTTTTAAAAATCTCATGAATTTTAAGCCAATCTCATGATTTTGGGAGCTTGATTTATGGTTTTTGAATGCTTGGGGTTGGCAATGATCAGTAAATACAACTGTGCCAATCCAGTGTAATCAAACCCCATGTGAGCAGTAGGGTAAATATCTATACAACTGGAAACTCAAGCAGTTTATGGCTTCAATCTTCCAGTGGGATCAGCAGGAGCAACAGAAACTTCATTTAGGGATTTATACTTAACAATAACTGGTCTCAAGTCTCAGGGCCTTTTTGGCAATGATATCTTTAAAAAAATGGAAAACCTATGAACCAAAAAGGGGGTAAGCAATATGGCAACACACAGCAAAACACTCTGTAAGTGTGGCATCAATAGCTGCTTAGAATGAATTAAGAGAAGGATGGCACCAAGCCAATATCACAGCCCTGCATACTGCCAAGTTAACAACTTACACTGCAGAGGAGGAAACAGCATATGCAGCAAGGAAAACAACTTGGCAGTCCATCAAAGACAAAATAAATCAGTCCCCAGACCAAGAGACCAGGGATCCTGCCAGAACAACAATGACCTGGCTGCTAGAGGCAGAACAAATCTGTTTGCAGTACAAAAGGCCTGAAAGACCACTGAAAGAGAAACTTGCTGTTTCCCATTAACAGGATTCCATGTAAACTGCCTTAGGGCTTGGCTACACTGGCGCTTTACAGCCCTGCAACTTTCTCGCTCAGGGGTGTGAAAAAACACCCCCCTGAGCGCAGCAAGTTACAACGCTGTAAAGCGCCAGTGTAAACAGTGCCCCAGCACTGTAAGCTAATCCCCTTGGGGAGGTGGAGTACCTGCAGCACTGAGAGAGCTCTCTCCCAGCGCTGGCACGCAACCACACTCACACTTCAAAGCGCTGCCGCGGGAGCGCTTTGAAGTTTCGAGTGTAGCCACGGCCTTAGAATACTGAGTTCCTTAGAAAATTACTGGGCAGAAGTCTGTGTGGCTCTGCAGATTGGTAATGAGATACAGAATATTTAACCTCCAGCTTATCAGACACAAGTCAGTAGTAACTTTAACTTTGTTACAGGCTGTATAGATGCCCTTTGTGAAATAAATTAGTCATCTCCATCTAGTTCCTAGTGGACAGGTGGAAATGATACTACTTCCCTACCTCACAGGCCTGTGGTAAGGATAAATCCATGAAAGATTGTAAAGAGCTCAGATACAATAGCAATAGGCTCCATAAGAATCGAAAATAGACAGGTAGGTGTCCACAACATTCAAGTCATTGTAACTGACACTATATACAGCTATCCAGAGGTGAAAGTAAGCCGGTACGCCCCGGTACAGTGTACCGGGGCGGCCCGGCTTCCCCAGGCAGCAATTTAAAGGGCCTGGGGCTCCCAGCAGCAGCTGAAACCCCAGGCCCTTTAAATTGCCGCCAGAGCCCCGCTGCTGGAGCCCTGGGGTAGCGGCAGTGGGGCTCCAGGGGTTATTTAAAGGGCCGGGGATCCCGCTGCCTCTACTGCCATGGGCCCCTTAAATAGCTGCCGGAGCCCCGCTGCCGCTACCCCAGGGCTCCGGGGGCTATTTAAAGGGCCGGGGTGGTAGAAGCAGGGGAGTCCTGGGCCCTTTAAATAGCCCCCAGAGCCCTGCTGCCAGAGCCCTGGGGAAGCAGCAGCAGCTGGGGACTCTGGCAGCAGTTTAAAGGGCCGGGGCCATAGCAGCGGCCGAGCCCTGGGCCCTTTAAACTGCTGCCGGAGCCCCCAGCTGCCGCTGCTACCCCGGCGGGGGAGGGGGAGGGCATTTACTGGTACAGGGCGGGCCGGGGCTGGCTCTGACCCCCCCATCCCCGCTCCTTCCGCCCGAGGCCCCGCCCCTTCTGGGGGCCAGAGCTGGCCCCAACCCAGCCCCGTACCGGTAAGTCCCTATTTCTACTTTCACCCCTGCAGCTATCTCATACCTCTTTGTGCAAGCTCAAAAGCTTGTCTCTCTCACCAACAGAAGTTGGTCCAATAAAAGATATTACCTCACCAACCTTGTCCCTCTAATATCCTGGGACGAATATGGCTACAACAATGCTGCATACAAAGAATGTCATGTAAGGTCTCTAATGAAAGCCTGTATGACGCTAGTAGTCATAATCATTGCAAGATGTATGTATGGGAAATAGGTGGAGTTATGTATATATGCTGAAAATTATGTTCTGTAGGTCTGTGAGTTAAGGCAGGCCACATAAACCTGCCAGGCAGGGGCAGAGGAGCCTTCCCAAAAGTGAGGGGGCCAGGGGCCCCTGCCCCCTCTGTGGCCCCACCCCTGCCCCTTCTCTTCCCCCCAAGTTCCTAATAAGTAGAGGTACATGTAAGAATCAGAGAGGGTTTAAAAAGTTATCATAAGTACCTGAAGCCGGAGCGAGGCCGGGTCGCCCGGGTCCCTCCACCTGCACAGGGTAGGGGGATATGACAGCATCCCTTGGCCCGTGTTCCCGCCCAGAGCAGGTGGAGGGTCTGCAGCTCTGCACAGCTGCCTGCGTGGCTCTTACCCTGACCCGGCTCTGGGGGACGGGGCCTCAGGGGGAAGAGGAGGGGCAGGGGTGGGGCCCATGGTGAAAAGTGGATGGGCCTGGCCTCCTGGCTCCCCCTGTTCCGGCACTCGTGCTGCCAGGCAGGGGCTAAGAGATGCTTCTCTCTCCTTGCCTGGTCATGTGCAAATTGGGTATTATATAGTTCACAATGGAAAGGCCCCCGGAAAAGACTGCATACCATCCAAGGTCATAAAATGCAGAAAACCTGTTCTACTGCAACATCTTCATGAGTTGCTCTTCCTATGCTGGAAAGAAGGCGAAGTACCACAAGAAATGAGAGACGCCAACATCATCATTCTATAACAGGGGTCGTCAACCTTTCAGAAGTGGTGTGCCGAGTCTTCATTTATTCACTCTAATTTAAGGTTTTGCGTGCCAGTAATACATTTAAACATTTTTAGAAAGTCTCTTTCTATAAGTCTATAATATATAAGTAAACTATTGTTGTATGTAAAGTAAATAAGGTTTTTAAAATGTTTAAGAAGCTTCATTTAAAATTAAATTAAAATGCAGAGCCCCCCGGACCGGTGGCCAGGACCCAGGCAGTGAGAGTGCCCCTGAAAATCAGCTCGCGTGCCGCCTTTGGCACATGTGCCATAGGTTGCCTACCCCTGCTCTATAAAAATAAGGATGATAGGAGCAATTGTAACAACTGCTGTGGCATTTCCCTTCTTAGGATTATGGGAAAAGCCTTTGCCCGAGTTGTCCTGAACAGACTTCAGACCCTTGCAGACAGAGTCTATCCTGAATCACAGTGCGGCTTCAGAGCTGAAAGGTCTACTATCGACATGACCTTCTCTCTGAGACAAATACAAGAGAAATGCACACAACAAAAAAAGCCCCTCTACATAGCCTTCATAGATCTCACAAAGGCTTTTGACTTTGTCAGTAGAAGTGGACTATTCGCACTTCTAGAAAAGATTGGATGCCCACCACAAGCTCTTAAGCATGATACGTCACAGTCCAATATGACGGCTCAGTGTCTGAGGCCTTCCAGATTCGTAGTGGAGTTAAGCAAGGTTGAATACTTGACCCAACTCTGCTTGGGATCTTCTTCTCCCTGCTACTGAAACAAGCTTTTGGTTCCTGAGGGGATCTACTTGCACACAAGATCGGATGGAAAGCTGTTCAATCTTGCAAGACTCAGATCTAAAACCAAGACTCGGGATGCCCTTATCCAACACCTCCTCTTTGCTGATGACACAGAAGTGACAACCCACATAGAAGCTCATCTTCAAAGCCTAATGGACAGTTTTTCCAAAGCCTGCCAAGACTTCGGGCTTATTATAAGCCTAAAAAAGACTAACATAATATGCCAAGCAGTTGAGGAAGCACCCTCCATCAAGATCAACAATTATGAACTTGAAGTGGTGAACGAGTTCACATCCACTATCCTAGTCAACCTTTCACTTGAAACGGAACTCAACATCAGCACTGGAAAAGCCACCACAACGTCTAGACTGAGCAAGAGGGTATGGCAAAACAACAAACTGACAGAACACACAAAGATCTGCGTGTATCGTGCGTGTGTTATCAGCACACGTTTGTATGGGAGCAAGACATGGACCTTATACTCACCAGGAAAAGAGGCTCAGCCTTCATATGCATTGCCTTCATCGAATCTTTGGAATCTCCTGGAGGGACAGAGTCACCAACACTGAGATGCTCAAGCACGCCAGCATACCCAGCATGCAAACACTCCTCAAACAGAGATGCCTCCACTGGCTTGGGCATGTGTGCCGAATGAACAATGGGTGCATCCCAAAGGACATCCTCTATGGTCAATTGGCATCTGGAAAAAGACCCAAAGGGCACCCAAAATTGCATTTCAAGGATGTGTGCAAGTGAGAAGAAATGGACATGGATGTGGACAAATGGGAAGATCACACTCAAGACCGCAGCTTTTGGAACCAAGAACTTTACGAAGGTCTCCGGAGTTACGAGAGGAAGCAGTCCAGCTTCACAGAGGAGAAAAGAGCTTGCAGAAGGCAGAGCCCAAAACGTCGAAACATCACCTTTAAATGTGACAGATGCGGCAGATTGCCTCTCTCGAGTGGGTCTCTTCAGCCACATTCGCGGTTGCCCCTAAAACCAACTGAGTAAATTCAAATTCTTTACCTCTCAGAGGTGCATACCCATGGTCTCTCGAGACTGAAGGATGCCTAATACTACTACAGTTCACAACGGATGCCCCTTTACAGTCCGAGCAAAATGCTAATCAATAGATTGTGAGTCCTGCAGGTCAAAACCAAAACCAGCTGGGGTATCCTATTTACAAGTACAGACAAGGAACTTTTGAAACTATATCTGGGGTGCAGAGGGATCCCCAGCTTTCCTTTCCTGAGAAAGTAAACTGACAGTGGGCTTGCATAATGAAAAATGGACCTCAGCCAGACTTGGCTGAAAACCCTGTGAAGAACTTTGGATGAGATAAACTTTTTTAGATAGAAGAATAAAGTTTTAGTTAAGTTTGGGTCATAGAAAGCTTTTGTTTTTCTTTTCTAGGTAACCCTTTGTATCCAATATTTTTGTTTGCTACCATACAAATCTCTTTGTTAAATAAACTTGGGGCATGGCTACACTTGCAGATGTAGAGCGCTGTGAGTTAAACCCGCCTTCGGAGAGCGCAGTAGGGAAAGCGCTGCAGTCTGTCCACACTGACAGCTGAAAGCGCACTGGCATGGCCACATTTGCGGCACTTGCAGCGGCATTGGCAGCGGTGCATTATGGGCAGCTATCCCACAGAGCACCTCTTCCCATTCTGGTGCTGTGGCTTTTAGGAAGGGGGGGGAGCGGGGCATTCTGGGTCCTGTCCCAACGCCCGTGATGCATCGGTTCGCATCCCAGCAATCCCTCTGCTTCCGTCCACATTTGGCACCATCTTTCAACGTTTTTTGTACTGCACGTTCTGTCTTCCCTTTCGGTCTGTGAGAATGGAGCCCGAACTGCTGAGGAGTATGCAGACGAGTCTCGCCAGCATGTCACGTTTGGCAGTCGAGTTATTCCTTATGATCCAAAGTGACAGTGAGGAGTCTGACGATGATATCGACTCGAGTAACACATACGACACGAGTTTGCTTGTGGCATTCACAGACATGCTCACCACCATGGAACGCCCTTTTTGGGCTCGGGAAACCAGCACTGAGTGGTGGGATCACATCATCATGCAAGTCTGGGATGACGAGCAGTGGCTGCAGAACTTTCGGATGAGAAAAGCCACTTTCAAGGGACTGTGTGAGGAGCTCGCCCCCACCCTGTAGCGCAAGGACACGAGATTGAGAGCTGCCCTGACGGTGGAGAAGCGGGTGGCTATTGCAATCTGGAAGCTGGCAACTCCAGACAGCTACCAATCGGTCGCTAACCAGTTTGGAGTGGGAAAATCGACCGTTGGAATCGTGTTGATGCAAGTTTGCAGGGCCATTAATCGCATCCTGCTCAGAAGAACCATGACTCTGGGTAACGTGCATGACATTGTGGATGGCTTTGCACAAATGGGTTTCCCTAACTGCGGAGGAGCGATAGATGGGACGCATATTCCAATTCTGGCACCAGCCCACCTAGCCTCCGAGTACGTTAATCGGAAGGGGTATTTCTCTATGGTTCTCCAGGCGCTTGTGGATCACCGTGGGCATTTCATTGACATTAACGCAGGCTGGCCCGGAAAGGTGCATGATGCACGCATCTTTCGGAACAGTGGCCTATTCAGGAAGCTGCAAGACGGGACTTTTTTCCCAGACCAGATGATCACCGTAGGGGAAGTCGAAATGCCCATTGTGATCCTTGGAGACCCCGCTTACCCATTAATGCCGTGGCTCACGAAACCCTACACAGGGAGCCTTGACAGCAGCAAGGAGCGGTTCAACAACAGGCTGAGCCGGTGCAGAATGACTGTGGAGTGTGCTTTTGGCCATTTAAAGGGCCACTGGCGCTCTCTGTATGGGAAGCTGGACCTGGCCGATGACAGCATCCCCGCAGTTATATCCGCGTGCTGTACCCTCCATAACATTTGTGAAGGGAAGGGTGAAAGATTCACTCAGGCATATAACTCAGAGGTTCAACACCTGGAGGCTGAATTTGAAGAGCCAGAGAGCAGGGCTATTGGAGGGGCCCAGCGCGGGGCTGCAAGGATTTAGGGATGCCTTGAGGGAGCAATTTGAGGCTGAAAGCCACCAGTAATGTCTGGTGCCCTGCACAGGAGTGAAGTGCAGTGGTTCCAATGTTAGTAGGAATCGGTGTTTGCTATGCTGACTTGCAGTGCCTGTTTCTTTCCTGGGCTAAGGTATCTTTTACTTTATGCAATAATAAAGAATGTTTTCAAAGCCAAAAAATCCATTTATTGAAAAGAAAATTCATTTATTGAAAAGAAAAACAACTGCTTGGGAAACAGAAAGGGCAAGGGGGAGGGGTGGGGAATGGTACAATCACAGATTTGCGTATGTCCTGTTATCATATTCAGCCTTCCTGTCTGGAGTGCTGTGCAATGAGTGCTGCACTTCAGGATGGCTATACTGCATGGTGATGGGGGTTCAGTGCAGTGGGTAAGGGTCGTAGTTTTCAGGGCTGGGTGGTGAAGCTACAGGTGTTGGAGGCAGCTGGTGGCTATAAGAACCCGGATGTTAGGGAAACTGGGTTGGAGGTGACATGGGGACACAAGGGAAAGAGTTTTGGGACAAGCGCTGGGGGGGGAGGGGGGTGGCGGGCGCGGTAGTGCTCTGCCTGCATGGCTACGAGCGCCTGGATAAAGTCCGCTTGGTGCTCTATTATGTTTATCAGCCGATCCATGCTTTGCTGCCGGAGCACCGCGCTTTTGTGCCGGCGCTCCTCATTCTGCTGGCAGATCCTCCTTTCACTCTCCCGCACTTTTTGATTTTCATTACTTGAATGCTGCATTACTTCATGCAACATGTCTTCCTTGCTTCTACGTGGCCTCTTCCTGATTCTTTGGAGTCTTTCGGCTGGTGATAGCACGGACGGCTGAGATCTCAAGGTTGCATCTGTAAAGGCAAAATGCAACACTTAACAGAGGCAGCATTGTTCACACCAGACAGAGCAATGATTCCTCCATACTTAAGGGCAAGCACAGTCTACACAATAGCATGATTTGCCCATCCCAAAGTGAGCGCACATAACCCACGGGAGCCCCAAAATGGTGAGTAAGCACAGGGTCAAGCGTGACTGATTGTTTCACAGCTGTACTGTCCTCTGGGTTTCTGTGTCTTGGGGAGAGCCAACAGCGGCAGGGGGGCTCCACTGAACACTATGCCCACATTTTCCACAGGACTTCATCCTGGAAGATATCTCGCTGCTGAGGGTGACCTGGGAAGCAAGGGAGGGTCTTCTACTACAATGTGGCTTCCGCCCTGGCCCATATGCAGCTTGCCTGTGTGCAGCAATGGTCCCCCCGCCCCTCACGGCACAGTGGCACGGACAAGTTAGCCTGACTGGGACAAGGAACACAGTGTCTCTCCCGAGAAACCTGCACAAGCGCATTGCCCAAGTTCTGGATGAGATCTTTGAAGAGATCACTGAGGCCGATTACCGCGATGTGAGAGAGCACATCAACATCCTATTCCACATCTAAGCATGTATGCGGCCCTAACCTTCCTCGCCCCAAGAGCCCGCACCGAATAACTTCCTTCCCAAAATAAAAGCCGCTTACCGGGAACCTCCTCTGGTGTTTGTCCTTCCCCCAGCACCTGGCTACCTTCCTCCTGGCTTGAGAACAGCTCCTGGCTGCATGCATCTAGGGATTCCAGGGTGTCTTCCTCTGCCTCAGCACCCATGCTCCCGCTTTGCTCCTCCTCCTCCTCCTGCCTTGTTGAACTGGGCTCTGAAGTGTCCATGGTGGTCCTTGGAATGGAGGTGGGGTCGCCCCCAAGTATTGTGTCCAGCTCTTTGTAGAAATGGCAGGTCACGGGGCAGCACCGGAGCGGCGGTTTGCCTCGCGGGCTTTGCGATAGGCATTCCACAGCTCCTTCACTTTAACCCTGCACTGCAGTGCGTCCCGGTCATGGCCCCTTTCCATCATGGCTCTTGATATCTGCCTGAAGGTATCGTAATTCCTACGGCTGGAGCACAGCTGGGACTGGACAGCTTCCTCCCCCCAAACACTGATGAGGTCCAGCACCTCGCCATTGCTCCATACTGGGGATCACCTGGCGCATGGAGTCATAGTCACCTGGAAAGCTTCGCTGAGAGCACTCCACGCCTGGCTGAGCAAACAGGAAGGGGATTTTCAAAATTCCCAGAGAATTTAAAGGGCGGGTCTGACGGTTGGTGACCTGAGGGCAGGGCAGTTGAGTTCAAAGTGATGACCAGAGTGGCTAGAACAAGCATTGTGGGACACTTCTGGAGGCCGATCAGAGCGCATTAACAGATCAGGGCATCCACACTGGCGCCGCAGCGCTCCAGCGGGGGTGCATCAAACGTTATTCCACTCACTGATGTGGAGTACCAGGAGCGTCTAGCCGCGGAGTCAGAGCACTCTACGTGCCTTGCCAGTGTGGATGGGTAGTGAGCTAGGGCGCCCGGGGCTGCTTTAATGCGCTCTAATTTGCAAGTGTAGCCAAGCCCTTAGACTTGTTTTCTCTATAAGTGGTGTGTGTCAAGCAAAGATGTACTCTGAGGTGTAACTAGTGAGCTGTGGTGTTTTATTCCTATGGGAACCGTGGGCCTGGTAATTCTGTGAGTGTTCAGTAAGTGGGCTGGACATTACAGGGGATGCTTGGAGGACTCAGGGGTTGGAGTGTGCCTATCACTAACCAGTAAAGAGAGAGCGAGGCCTGAGTAGGTCTGGAGGGAAATGCTTGTGTTGCCAGGGCATTAGGGAGTTGATCCCAGGCAGGCACAAATGAGGCTTCTTCATGATAAGGGCAGGTAGAAACAAGGTGCTTCACAACCCCGAATACCCCCAGGGAGTATCACAGCCCTTAGCTATTTTCTCTGATTCTCTCCCAATTGATTTTATCTTTGTTAGCCAGCCAACATATTGATGTGGGAGGTGGGGGAGGGCACAATGGGTTTTCTTGAATCCTAGGGCCCTAGTAAATCCTGTGATTTGTGTGGCCATCGTCAGAGCAGCTGGAGGGAGAGGGTGTGCACGGATGGATTGAAAATCTCTACTAGGCAGTACTGTGGGATATTGTCAATGGTGTAAAGCAGGGGGATGAGTCAGCATCAATGACTTTTAAAGGTTTGAGTGGCACAGGTAGCTGTGGATGTATTCTGCTACATAAAGCGCTAAGCAAATTGATGTAAGAGTGTTTCCTAACTAAGAAATGGATGTCTCCATCCACTTACATGACCAGAAGGAACAAAGATTGTGGGGGGGAAATGGCATTTATCTATGGTACTTATATAGCCCCCATTACCATAGTAGCTGAACGCCTCATAATCTTTTTGCATTTGTCCTTACTATTATCCTGTGAGGCAGGGAAGCACTATTATCCCCATTTTACAGATGGGGAACTGCGGCACCAAGAGACTAAATGAGTTGCCCATGGTCACAAATCAAGTCTGGTAGAGCAGGGAATTGAATCCAGGAATCTTAAATGCCAGGCTAGTGCCCTAGCCACCAGATCATCTTTCCAGGGACAGGACTAGACCCAGGCACCGGTGCAGTGTGGCTACATGCGGTGCCTCTTACCTGCAGAATAGCCTTCATGGACAGATTTGTGAGGCTGGGACAATGGCAAAGCAAGGTGGGGCTTTTTATAATGAGGACGAATGAAAGAGCAAGAGTGGTAGGAGTCTCCTGGGGAAGAAGGATGAGCAGCAGAAGCCCCCTGGTTTGGGAGAGAAGTGTGGTGACTGAAGAAGCTGGTGCCTCTGTATATGAGAATCTCACATTTACAAGCCTGCCCTGAGGAGCATGGAAGATGCCAGACCACTGGTGCCTCCCAGTATGGGGGGCACCAGCTGAAGGGGAGGACACGTGACCTCCTCACGTGTCTCCTCCCCGCCTCGCCCCCAGTCTGGGGTCCCCGTGCTCTCCCCACCCTCCTCCCAACACTATGTTACCTGGGTGGTGATGGGGGCTCTGTCCTCCCGCTGCGCCGGTTCCCTCCCCAGCATGTTCGGCTGCTCTTCCTGGCAGCCAGAGCTGGGCAGGGAGTGGGACAGAGCCACTCCCAGACGCTGCCCAGTGCAGCACAGCAGCTGACTGGGAGAATGCCTGGCTGTGGCAGCAGCGGGCTGCCTCCTGCCCGGGCTTTGCTTCTGGGATAGCAGCTGAGCAAGTCGGAGCCCCCTAGCATGCTCAGAGTTGGCTCCTGTGCCCAGAAGTTGCAAGCCCCACATCATGAATAGAATAGTGTAGTAGTGGAGACACTGTTCAAACAACTTCATGATGTGTTACAAATTACTTTTCCTATTCAGCAGGTGAACTTTTATGGAAAAGAAAATGGGATTTAACACTTAACAATTGTTCCTAGTATTCTCTATTGTTGACTTTGGGCTCTCTATGCCATTTATTGCTGTAGTATATGAGCACTACTAATAGATAACCTCCCTTAAAGAAGCCAGTTTGAAAAAAAATAAGTTAAGACATAAAAATATATGCAGTCCTAAAGCTATAAGTTTAGCTTGAATCTTATCTTGTATATCAAGCAGTGAATAAAATGACTACAACCAGCCCTGTTATTGTGTTAATTCCTTTATGAACTACAGTGATGAAAGTCAAGTTTCCAGCAATTATGACAGAGATTAAGGGTGCAAAAAAAGTGCTGAATACTTCCAAAAATAACAGTGAAACTTAGAACTATTGAAAAGATTTACTAGGCAACGGCATAAAAATCACCATCTTTAATGTCCAGTGGAAGGTGGTACTCCTTGGATTTGTATCACCAACTACTCTGTTTTAAAAAAAAATCCTATCCACCTCAGAAATGTGGTGTTGGAGATATGACCGGGGGAGATCTGCATTGGCAAACTAACCTACCCATATTAGGGAAACTTGCACCACACAATCTGGGAAAAAGCACAACTGTGTAGAACCAACAGATGTTAAATTTTAGAACAGTGCAAAAGGTTTATTACAAAGGGGACTCGCACAACACATACGGTAGCTACGTTGACTCAAACCGTCTAGTACACAAATGAAGTTCTAGCATCTCTAACCCTTTGCCATACGTGTGAACAGAGGCAGGGCCAGCGCTCCCATTAGGCGACCTAGGCGGTCGCCTAGGGTGCTGCTATTTTGGGGGCGCCTGTGCCCCCGCCGCCCGTAGAAATTTGGGGGCGGGACCTTCCGCCGCCGCTGTTGGGGGCAGGATTTCGGGGGCGGGACCTTCCGCCGCCTAGGGCGCCGGCAAAGCTGGCGCCGCTACTGAACAGAGGTTTCCCTTTCCCAGATTCCCCATTATCTCCAGAATGCAATGCAGTTCCTCTAGCCCCAGAATTAAGCAACAGTGCAACCAGAACACTTCCTGAATTCACTGCTGTAGAACTGGGGGGCACCCAGGCTGCATGACCCTTGAAATAGACTTACAAGGAGTCCGTATAAGGAAAGGAGTGAGAAAGCAGGCCTACAGTACATAAAGCTATTGTAACTTACTCCTTATATCCTTCCAGGCAATGGAGGTCAGCCAGAATGTTCTTGTACTCTGCTCCCAGGTTCTATCTGAACTGAGCCAGAGGCAGGTCCTGTTCTGTTCAAGCGGTGCAATCCTGGCTCCATTGAAGTCAATGGAGTTTTGCCATTAATATGAATAGAGCCAGGATTTCACCCAAGTATCTTACCTATGGAGTTACTTCTCTGAGGTGGTCTGCTGGATACCTGTGTAGTAAGGTTGTGGAGGATGACATAACTAGCAAGGGTGCATACATGTAACAGAACAGAATCTGCCCCTAGCATCTTCTATAGATTTAGAGGGCTGTGAATTCAAATCCATATTGTGTTTTTATTAAGATTTCTATACTGTGTGGTGCAAATTCACCCTGGGTATAATTCCACAAGGCCAAATTCTGCTCTTGCTACATCTGAACAACCCAGTTAAGACTTTGATTCAGTATAACAACAAAATTTGGCTTTATGGAGTTATATCAGTATTGAATTTGACCTAACCTGTTTTCCTTTCTGTGTGGCATGGATGACTAACCTGTCACCACTTAATTATCTTTATCAGCCAAAGCTATATTGAAATTTATTTAGTCAGCTGCAACATCTTTCCCTTTTGAAGTAGTGAACAATAAATTGTGTGTCTTGCTTTTCATCTCTTATTTTCCAACAAAATATATTTTAAAGAGAAAATTAAGTTAAAAGCCAGTCAATTTTCATAGTTTAGTCCAGTTCACCTGAAGAGTATATATACTTCCAATCAATTCTAGAAAAATTAAGTGTCTTAACTTCTTTTTTAAAGAAGCTGCTAATCTTTCCATAATGTTAACATAACCCCCTAACAATGGGGCTGTCTGTCCTCCTCCAGTGGCTTGTTCACAAAGAGAGATGAGTGTGTCTGCAACAGCCTTTGCACTATGGACCCGGAGTTCTTCAGCCCGGGTAGTCAAAGCTATTGCTTTTAGATCCAGAGGTGCAGGGGTGTCATATTTTACCCTAACCAAAGGTCCAGTGAGACCTGCATGGACCTATTTGGGCTTGAGTGGGGTTGGCTTTTACTTGATCTCTGTGACACCACAGGGAAGAAGATCAGTGACCAAAGAGGGGGAGAGTACACATCATCTCACTCCTCCCATAAGTCCCACAGGGAATCTGGCAGGAAAGTAATGCAGCCTCAGCCTACGCTAACCCAAGTTTAAAGGATGGTTATCATCTTGGGAATGCCTCCAACTCCACTGGATCTGTGCTGCCTCTAGCTCATTTCAAGATATAGAGCACTCAAAACAGCAGCACTGGCTTCTAGGGAATTGGTGAAGTTTGGGGAAAAAACCTCTCCCTATTCTGGGAGTTAGGGATACTGAAAACACATGCTCCAGATGGAACAATTAACAGAAGACTTTGTTAGAGGATCTGGATAAGAATCCTCTCCCAGGAGACTCCTTCCCCCTCTCCTGCCCCCTCCCTCTACCCCTCCCCCCCCCCGGGTATTTCTGTGATAGGAATTGATCTGGTCCAGAGTTAATGCTCAATTATTCCTAACACAAAGTTTGAATCAACTCTCTTTTCACAGTTACATGGAAACCTCCCTCCTACAGCACTCTTCAAAATGCATTTGGATAAGCCTGTGGTCATTGTAACTTAATGCATGGGAAGGAAAACAATACTGAAGAAATTATAAAGCAGCTATATAAAACACTGGTACACCTGGAATACTCAGGTCATTTCTGGACTGAAAGAAATAGAGGGGGTTCAGAGATGGATGACAAAATGAGCAGAGGCCTGGAGAGACTTCCATATGAAAAAAGATTGAAAAGGCTGGACTATTTAATTTAGAAAGGAGACTAAGAAGAAGGGGTGTAATGAAGGCATTGAAAATAAATGGTATTGAGAAAATACCCGCTTTCTTGTAACACAAAAAGGGAATGTTCCATGAATCTGAAGGCAGCAAGCTTAATACGAAGAAGAAAAAACACTTTTTATCACAACACACAGTTAGCCCATGGAACTCATTTCTACAAGATAGCATTGCAACCATGAGTTTATCAGGATTGAAAAAAGGATTAGACATTTATATAAATAATGAGAACATCCAGAGTTACATTAATAAAGATGAAGAATATCCAATCATTTGGAATGTACATAAATCCTCACACTTCAGGGGATAAGCCGTCCCTCTAACAGACGGATTTAGGAAGCAACCACTTCTATGGTAATCTCGGGGTTTACTGCACTTTCCTCTGAAACATCTGGTACTATAGAATACTGGACTAGACAGACCTCTAGTCTGATCCAGTTTAGAAACTCCTTTGTTCCAAAAGTCTCACATCTCTCATAATTGCCTTACATACAAATTGAACAGGAGGAGAATGGACAGAGCAGGTACTAATTATCTTATCTTAGCACCGGGGGGCCCCAAAACTGCCATGATTTCCCTTGTTATTGTTTATGTGATGATTACAATTTTTATGGAAGCTGTTAGGAAAATAAGGAGGGCAAATAAAGTTTTAGCAAGACATCTATATGATATATATAAATGTTATTACCTTTTCTGTATCAATAAAAACAAATACAACAACTGAAAACAATAAAAGTGAAATTCACTAAACAAGATCCAATAATGGATAGTTATTAATCACTATACAAAAGATTACTACAGCTGTGTGGACTCAGTTCCTAGATAGTTATTTTAGTTCAGGGGTCGGCAACCTCTGGTACGTGGCTCGCCAAGGTAAGCACCCTGGGGGGCCGGGCCAGCTTGTTTACCTGCCGCATCCGCAGGTTCGGCCGATCGCGGCTCCCACTGGCTGCAGTTCGCCGCTCCAGGCCAATGTGGGCTGCGGGAAGCAGCGCAGGCCAAGGATGTGCTGGTCACGGCTTCCCGTTGGCCTGGAGCGGCGAACCGCGGCCAGTGGGAGCCGTGATTGGCCGAACCTGCGGACGCAGCAGGTAAACAAACTGGCCCGGCCTGCCAGGGTGCTTATCCTGGCGAGCCGCGTGCCAGAGGTTGCCGACACATTTTAGATCCTGTGAAATTCATTAGAGTAACAGCCAAATTTAAAAATACTTTCCAAAATTGTGGTGTCAGTGATTCCCTCCATCCACTCCTATATTTCTCAAATAGTCATTTGAAACTACCATATATTGTCTTCCAGTGACTTCCAGCAGGATACCTAGCTGCAATCCGTAAGTGTGCTATTAATTCTTTATTGGCTTGATCCTGCACTACGGACTCAATGGGAGCTTTGCTACCGACGTCACTGGGTGCAGGATTAAGCCCTATACTTCAAATGTTGATTATCGAGAGGGAAACCAACAATAGAATCAGTGGGTTAATCAGTAAACTACGATCGGTAATAAATCTATCTGAATATTTGTTTCCAAAATGTTACCATGTTAGGGCACAACCACCATATAGGTTTTAAATCCCCTTACCCTTAAGACTCTACTCTATTTATGTTTGCTGTTAGATAACTTTTAGTGTCTTACCCCTTGTTCTTAATCTGGAAAAAAGTTTTGGATGAAATCTGAAGATAAAAAAAAAAAGTTAGGAACAATGGGACTGAATGCCCATAATTATAAAGATAAACATATGATATCAGAACAGGCTGTTTAATCTCTTTCTCACCACTCCTTGCCAAACCGGTCAACTGAACTGGGGAGAGAACTTTCTCAAAAAGATTAGGATTTGTGCCTAAGATATTTTGGTCCTTAACAGCCAGAGATAATAAATTGAGGCTATATGAAATTTAAAGGCCCTGGTCTTGCAATGAGGTAAGCAAGAGGATTGCTACATCTCTGCAGACCCCCACTGGAGTCAACATGGTTCTGTGTAGCCCCCACACACTACATATTGTAGGACTGGATCTTAAGATTCTACAATGGGAATATCATTGACATGCTTCCGAGGAGTACCCAGGGTTGTGGGGCACCTTGTTACCACCTGTCCTGAGCATGAGGAAGTCTTGTCTGTGTCTACTTCCTGATTCCACCAGTTACAGGCAACACAAGCACTCCATTCTCAGCCTGTGCAGGCTCCACTGTCCATCTTCAGGTTAGTGATAGATACACTCCAACCCCCGTACCCTCTGAAAGTCCCTCGGGAGTGTCCAGCCCCTGTTCCACTGGACACTTGCTGTAGTCACAGATTCACTGCTCCCAAAGGAGTAGTACAACCCGTTTACCAGTTACACCTCAGATCACTGCACCACTTAACACCCAGCACTTAGATATGTTTGTAGTGAAAACAAGCAAAAGTTTAATTAACAAAGAGGATAGATTGAAATGATAGCAAGTGGAAGTACTGGAAACAAATATGCATATACAACAAAAACATAACATGCATTCTAAAACCTGGGTTTACTTAAGTAGTTACTTTTATGTCTTATAGGGCAAGACCCCCACAATCCTTTCAGCGTATTACAGCCAGGCTTGGCAATGATCTTCTGTGCATGAGACAAGTCATGCTGTCAGCTTGCCTCCTCAGTGGAAAAATTCACGGTGCCCTCCTGCACCCCCGGTTATACCCCCCAATCCATTCTCTGTACTGGTAAGCAGGACATCCCCTGCTGGTTGTTGTTTTTCCTGAACGCTGCTTTCTTGTCAATTTCCTGATTAGCATTTGGGTCAGTCTGTAGATAGGCCTCTGTTGTGAAGTGGACAATACACATAGGGTTGCCAATTTTGGTTGGACATATTCCTGGAGGTTTCATCATATGACATAATCTTTAATTAAAGATTGAGCTTTAATTCCTGGAGACTCCAGGACAATCCTGGAGGGTTGGCAACCCTAAATA
This sequence comes from Platysternon megacephalum, assembly GCA_003942145.1. Taxonomy (NCBI): domain Eukaryota; kingdom Metazoa; phylum Chordata; order Testudines; family Platysternidae; genus Platysternon; species Platysternon megacephalum. The sequence continues at coordinate 188,528 of QXTE01000164.1, read as the reverse complement.
CACAATACACACAAGCAGCCAGAGAAAGATAAGCATCTCTTCCTGCCTGCTGGACAGGAGCACGTTTATCACCTTCTGTTGCCCTGTCTTAACTCACATACCTTAAGGACATCATTCCCATTACTGATGTATAGTTCCTTAAACATTATCCAAACATACATTTTGCAATTATTATGATTTGCCATTGGCTCTCAGTAGAGACTTTATAACACCGACAGACCTTGTTGTCAGTGGGCAGGATCAAACCTGGGACCTCTGGAGCTAAATGCATGAGTCTCTACTGCATGAGCTAAAAGCCACATAGCTCTTAGCTAAGACTGTAGCAGACTCAATCTCTAAGTGGTCTCAGTGCCACTAGATGGGACAGAGCACCACACCCAGGAGGAGTGTTTGTTACAACTTCACATGCCACCTTTTAGTGAATTATGTATATACCTGACCCAGGGGATTCCTATAAAACTCTAAGCGCTCCTTGTGCCCTCTGCCAGCTGTTACCAAGATGTCTGGAAGGCCAACCCCCCTTTAATATTTGCTACATCCTCCTCTTTCGCAAGTACAATATATCTTGCACTTGCAGGAGGATGGACTCTCTCTCTTTTCTGTCTTTAGCTTTGTGATATTTATCATGAAACAGGCTTGATTACTGGAGGCATTTACATCTATTATGCTCATTACAGGCGACACTGGTAGCACCACTTATTTCTAAGGCTGCCTGACACTTCCCATAAATCGACCCTGTTTCAGTTGCTTACAACTTTGCCAAACTTTAACCATTGAAAAAAATTAAACCAAATTGTTTCAGCTGTTTCCAAGAACAAGGCTAGGGAAAAATATGTTTTGCCCATGTGACCTTTTCTCTGAGAAGCTCTAGGGCGCCCCATGCTTTTGGACTGGAGATTCAGAATTTGGCATGTGCCTTTTGGTGTTNGGGGGGGGGGGGGGGGGGGGGGGGGGGGGGGGGGGGGGGAAGAGAGAAATCACAGTTCACACATGCTCAGTAGACAGCTTTGGAGCTAAATTCCCTGAAGATTCCATCCATACCGAGCATGATGCAGCCCAGAGCTAAGCAGGATTTTTCCTGCAATTGCAGATCTGGGATGCTGTGGGCTGGATCAGTGTTGGGCAGTGGAACTGAGAGCAGGGAGACTGTGCCTCCTAAGCTCTCAATGTCCCCCTGCTGGGCCCAGGCAACATGGAGGAGGAAGCTGCCGGATTCAAATGAATAAGGGAAAAGAGCTGGACCTGGGACAGGAAGCAGATTGATACATGGACCCTGTGGGTGTGTGTGGGTGGGGTGGGGGGGAGCAAAGAAACTGGGACAAAGATCTGTGGAAGAAGGGGACAAACACAGATTGGACAAGGAGCCCAAGGAGGGAGACTGGGACTGCCAGCCAGTGAGGATGGGGAATATAGACAGAGGCAATTGGAGGCCAGGGTGGCAAAGAGAGATCAATTGAGGACCCAGGAGGCGAGCGCTGGGAGCGGGCAAGAAAACTGGAAAGTGGAGAATGGAGTCCAGAGCGGTGTCACTAGAACTTGCTGGGCCAGGAAACTCAGAGGAGATACCTGAGGAGTGGAGATTTGAATGAGAAGCCAGGGAAGACAGAACTGACAGAGACAGGTTGGAAGGGATGAAGCAGATGGGGTCAAACTTTGAAGGAATGGGCAGAGGAATCTGTCCCCCTAGAGCACTCTCCCCTTCAGAGCCTGGACTGGATCCCAAGGTTTAAATCTCATCATTCCTCTGCTGCCAGCAAATATCTGTGGAAAAAAGTATATGACCATGTAATGAAAAACTAATACATATTTTTATTACTTGTGTAGATTTGCACTCATTACAGACACACCCCCTTGTGGGTGGATATGGCATAGCAGCTTTTTCCAGTCTGGTGGCCCCTGCTGATGGTTGCTTCGGTCCAGCAGTGGTCTGCCTCCTCTCATGACTCAGGCTGCCTCCAACTGGGTCACATTTTAGTTCCACCCTATCTTCCCCAGTGGCCAGTAGGGGAACCCAAGCCCTCCCATTACAATGAGTTTTACAGCTCAGGGACTCTATAACCAGCAGCCAATGTCTGCTCTGTCAGACTCCTTGATACTGCCTTCAAGGACTTCTTCCGACTATAGCTTTTCTACAGGCCTTCTCTCCACAACCTCCCTAGATGCATCCTTCGTCCAGAGCTAGGGCTCACAGGGCTGTTCGATGGAATCCCTCAACAAGAATCCCAAACGAAAAGTACAAAATTAAATAAACTTTGGACCGCCTCAGGTTTCCTCCTTGCTCTGCAGAAGCATATTTCCCACAGATCCACCCACTCTCTACTATCATAAGAGAGACTGCAGACTTCTTCACTCTCTCCCTGCAGCCCTTCAAACATCAGTCCAGATTCCCCTTAGGCTATATGATCATTCCCTCTTGGGCTTCACTACCTCCAGGTTCCCCCTCACTCAGAACAACCCACCTCTGCCCCAGGCTTCCTGTTAGCTCAGGATCCTCTGGTTCTAGTTCCACATTTGCCTCCCAGGCTTCTCTCTGCCTTTAGCTAAGAGCAGAGACACCTGACTACCAGTCTCCTCCCTGGCCTTTTCCCTACTACTCCTTTATGAAGACCCAGCACCTTCCCAGCTGGGTTTGATCATCAGTTATGTCTAATACCGCTCCAGGTGCCACCTGGTAGCCTAATTGGGCTCAGGCTCCTGTTAACCATGGTTGACCAGTGTGGGACATAGGCCTGGTCTACACTATGAGTTTAAATCGAATTTAGCAGCGTTAATTCGAATTAACCCTGCACCCGTCCACACAATGAAGCCATTTACTTCGATATAAAGGGCTCTTAAAATTGATTTCTGTACTCCTCTCCGATGAGGGGAGTAGTGCTGAAATCGACATTGCCGATTCGAATTAGGGTTAGTGTGGACGAAATTCAATGGTATTGGCCTCCAGGAGCTATCCCACAGTGCACCATTGTGACCGCTCTAGACAGCAATCTGAACTCGGATGCACTGGCCAGGTAGACAGGAAAAGCCCCGCGAACTTTTGAATTTCATTTCCTGTTTGCCCAGCGTGGAGAGCACAGGTGACCAAGCAGAGCTCATCAGCACAGGTAACCATGCAGTCCGAGAATCGAAAAAGAGCACCAGCATGGACCGTACGGGAGGTACTGGATCTGATCGCTATATGGAGAGAGGATTCCATGCTAGCAGAACTACGTTCCAAAAGACTAAATGCCAAAACATTTGAAAAAAATCTCCAAGGGCATGATGGAGAGAGGCCACAATAGGCACTCATATCAGTGCCGCGTGAAAGTTAAGGAGCTCAGACAAGCCTACCAGAAAACCAAAGAAGCAAACGGACGGTCCGGGACAGAGCCGCAGACATGCCGCTTCTACGCTGAGCTGCATGCAATTCTAGGGGGGGCCGCCACCACTACCCCACCCCTGACCGTGGATTCTGATGAGGGGTTACTCTCAGCCATGCCTGAGGATTCTGCAGATGGGGAAGAGGAGGACGAGCTTGCAGAGAGCACACAGCACACCATTCTCCCCAACAGCCAGGATCTTTTTCTCAGCCTGACTGAAGTACCCTCTGAACCCTCCCAAGGCGGTATTGCAGACCCCATGGAAGGGACCTCTGGTGAGTGTACCTTTGAAAATATAAAACATAGTTTAAAAGCAAGCGTTTTTTAATGATTAATTTGCCCTGAGGACTTGGGATGCATTCGCGAACAGAACAGCTACTGGAAAAGTCTGTTAACGTGTCTGGGGATGGAGCGGAAATCCTCCAGGGACATCTCCATGAAAGTCTCCTGGAGGTACTCCAAAAGCCTTTGCAGAAGGTTTCTGGGCAGTGCAGCCTTATTCCGTCCTCCATGGTAGGACACTTGACCACGCCATGCTAGTAGCAAGTAATCTGGTATCATTGCATGACAAAGCCTGGCAGCGTATGGTCCCGGTGTTTGCTGGCATTGAAGCAACATNAAACGGACGGTCCGGGACAGAGCCGCAGACATGCCGCTTCTACGCTGAGCTGCATGCAATTCTAGGGGGGGCCGCCACCACTACCCCACCCCTGACCGTGGATTCTGATGAGGGGTTACTCTCAGCCATGCCTGAGGATTCTGCAGATGGGGAAGAGGAGGACGAGCTTGCAGAGAGCACACAGCACACCATTCTCCCCAACAGCCAGGATCTTTTTCTCAGCCTGACTGAAGTACCCTCTGAACCCTCCCAAGGCGGTATTGCAGACCCCATGGAAGGGACCTCTGGTGAGTGTACCTTTGAAAATATAAAACATAGTTTAAAAGCAAGCGTTTTTTAATGATTAATTTGCCCTGAGGACTTGGGATGCATTCGCGAACAGAACAGCTACTGGAAAAGTCTGTTAACGTGTCTGGGGATGGAGCGGAAATCCTCCAGGGACATCTCCATGAAAGTCTCCTGGAGGTACTCCAAAAGCCTTTGCAGAAGGTTTCTGGGCAGTGCAGCCTTATTCCGTCCTCCATGGTAGGACACTTGACCACGCCATGCTAGTAGCAAGTAATCTGGTATCATTGCATGACAAAGCCTGGCAGCGTATGGTCCCGGTGTTTGCTGGCATTCAAGCAACATCNAGGTTGCGTGCTGAATCGCGGGCTGAATCTGAGAGGTGGCGTCAGATTGAGAACAGAAGGCAGGAGTCCATGCTCCGACTGCTGGAGCATCAAAGTGAGATGCTCCAGCGTATGGTTGAGCTGCAAGAAAGGCAGCAGGAGCACAGACCGCCACTACAGCCCCTGTGTAACCAACAGCCCTCCTCCCCAAGTTCCATGGCGTCCTCACCCAGACGCCCAAGAACGCGGTGGGGGGGCCTCCGGCCACCCAGCCACTCCACCCCAGAGGATTGCTCAAGCAGCAGAAGGCTGGCCTTCAATAAGTTTTGAAGTTTCTAATTTTTAAAGTTTTAAAGTTTTATAGTGCACGGTGTCCTTGTCCTTCCCTCCTCCCCCACCCCACCCAGCGCTTCCCTCCTCCCCCATCCCTCCTGGGCTACCTTGGCAGTTATCCTCCTATTTGTGTGAATTAATAAAGAATGCATGAATTTGAAGTAACAATGACTTTATTGCCTCTGCAAGCGGTGATCGAAGGGGGGAGGGGAGGGTGTCTAGCTTACAGTGAAGTAGAGTGAACCGGGCGGGGGCGGGGGGGAGGTTCATCAAGGAGAAACAAACAGAACTTTCACACCGTAGCCTGGCCAGTCATGAAACTGGTTTTCAAAGCTTCTCTGATGCGCACCGCACCCTGCTGTACTCTTCTAATCGCCCTGGTGTCTGGCTGCGCGTAATTAGCGGCCAGGCGATTTGCCTCAGCCTCCCACCCCGCCATAAACGTCTCCCCCTTACTCTCACAGATATTGTGGAGCGCACAACAAGCAGTAATAACAATGGGAATATTGTTTTCGCTGAGGTCTAACCGAGTCAGTAAACTGCGCCAGCGCGCTTTTAAACGTCCAAATGCACATTCTACCACCATTCTGCACTTGCTCAGCCTGTAGTTGAACAGGTCCTGACTACTGTCCAGGCTGCCTGTGTATGGCTTCATGAGCCATGGCATTAAGGGGTAGGCTGGGTCCCCAAGGATAACTATAGGCATTTCAACATCCCCAACGGTTATTTTCTGGTCTGGGAAGAAAGTCCCTTCCTGCAGCTTTTGAAACAGACCAGAGTTCCTGAAGACGCGAGCGTCATGTACCTTTCCTGGCCATCCCACGTTGATGTTGGTGAAACGTCCCTTGTGATCCACCAGTGCTTGCAGCAGCATTGAAAAGTACCCCTTTCGGTTTATGTACTCGCTGGCTTGGTGCTCCGGTGCCAAGATAGGGATATGGGTTCCATCTATCGCCCCACCACAGTTAGGGAATCCCATTGCAGCAAAGCCATCCACTATGACCTGCACATTTCCCAGAGTCACTACCCTTGATATCAGCAGGTCTTTGATTGCGTGGGCTACTTGAATCACAGCAGCCCCCACAGTAGATTTGCCCACTCCAAATTGATGTCCGACTGACCGGTAGCTGTCTGGCGTTGCAAGCTTCCACAGGGCTATCGCCACTCGCTTCTCAACTGTGAGGGCTGCTCTCATCTTGGTATTCTGGCGCTTCAGGGCAGGGGAAAGCAAGTCACAAAGTTCCATGAAAGTGCCCTTACGCATGCGAAAGTTTCGCAGCCACTGGGAATCGTCCCACACCTGCAACACTATGTGGTCCCACCAGTCTGTGCTTGTTTCCCGGGCCCAGAATTGGCGTTCCACGGCTAGAACCTGCCCCATTAACAACATGATCTCCAAAGTGCTGGGGCCCGCGGTGCGAGAGAATTCTTTGTCCATGTTCTCATCACTCTCGTCGCCATCACCACCTCCTCCTCGCCTGGTTTTGCAGGTTCTGGTTCAGCATAAACTGCACGATAATGCGCGAGGTGTTTACAATGTTCATGACTGCTGTCTTGAGCTGAGCGGGCTCCATGCTTGCCGTGTTATGGCGTCTGCACAGTTCACCCAGGAAAAAAGACGCGAAACGGTTGTCTGCCATTGCTTTCGCGGAGGGGGGGGGGTGGCCTGATGACATGTACCCAGAACCACCCGCGACAATGTTTTTTGCCCCATCAGGTATTGGGCTCTGAACCCATAATTCCAATGGGCGGGGGAGACTGCGGGAACTATGGGATAGCTATGGGATAGCTACCCACAGTGCAACACTCCGGAAGTCGACGCTAGTCTCGGTACATGGACGCGCACCGCTGAATTAATGTGCTTAGTGTGGCCGCATGCACTCGACTTTATACAATCGGTTGCCAAAAATGAAATTCTGTAAAATAGGAGAAATCACGTAGTGTCGACATACCCTTATATACCCCATCACAATTTGTAAACATTATGGTCTTTTCAAAGTGGAAGTCAAAATTATTTTGAAGGGGTCTTTGTTTTTAATACATTGATATATGCCTGGACATATTCTTCCATCATGAGTAACCTATTTTATTATGGCCCAACCCTACATATGAAGTTAATGATAAAAATAGCACTGATCTCAAAGGGGTCAGGCTTAGGCCTGTAGAGCTCTCCATTTTTATACAGTTACCATCTATTGACCTTCTGATACTCATCAATTCATAAATAATGTGGGGTTTTTTTGTTTGTTTTTTTGGGGTGGGAGGAAGGGAGGTTCCTTCTTTTGTGAGGAGAGAGAAATGCTGCCTTCTCATCTCCAGTAACCTTTGTTGCTGTGGAGGGTTAGACAGTTTTCCTCGAATCTCTCTTTTACATGCTCACAGGCTTCCAGCCTTTTGCAAATAAGAGGAGAGTGTTCTTTGATCTTCCCTCAAACTTGCAGAGCTTCCCTGGGTATGTCTTCACTCCAGGGTTAACACAGGGGATTGGCACACAAGCCTGGGCACTAGCCCAGGTGTGTACAGCCACACTGCAAAGCCATAGCTGAGTTTCTGGAGCCTCATTGGTGCTACACTCACCCATGTGTGTTGCTTGTTCTGGGGGCATAGCTGCAGTAAGCTGAGCTGCTCTATGATTGTTTCCCAGTGAATTGTGGAAGAACTTTTCTGTTCTTCTGGCACATGAGGGGAAGAGGGGGGGAATTGTGGGATGACATTAGAAGACTATCAGTATTCAAATGGTTTAGCCCATGTGCCCATCACAAAATGGGGGAGGGGAGGCAGAGGGAGGGGTTACCAGCCTGCATGAAAGCCCCACTCAGGCTTTAGCTTATACTCCAGGATTGCCCAGCAACCCTGGGTTGAAAGCTCCACTAAACTAGGGTCAGAGATTTTTGTATGTGGATGGGAAAGGGGTTAGAGGCCTTTACCCAAGAGCTCAAGTTACTTCTGCAGTGAAGACATACCCACTGATACCACAATGCTTCATGCCCGCCCTTGCTACCTCCTGTTTGCTGTATCTGAAGTACAGCCACGCTAGCCAACTATTGCGAGATCATTGCTTTATGTAAATAGCAGTACATCAAAGGCATGGTCAGCAGGGAGACACAAGTGTATATTTCAACAATATATCCCACATTATTCTTCTCCAAAAATAACCATATGATATTTATGGAGACAGATCACTTTGTTCCTATTGCTAAAAATGTGTGTCTGCCAAAAACATGAAAAATGTGTCTCAGTAACGTAGCGAGACACAGTGCTATGAACTTCAAAAAACTAGTTGCTCCATTGGAGCAGAGAGTTCAAGGAGTTCATGAGGGATCAAAGTGAGAACAGAACAAAAGCACTCTCCTATACCTTACAAATATTGAGAAAGTTCCTGGAGGGAGTGGGTTGAGGTGGAACTGTGCTTGACAGGGAATCTGATGGTCCTTAAAATCCCCTGATCTTGCTTCTTCCACTCTGTCCTACTTCTCATCTCTTATGGTCTCCTTCATCCCTAACCTCCCACTCTTGCTCCTGTTGTCCTTTGCTCTTCATTAATTGCCTTTTCCTTTGCCCGCGTTTCTTTGCCTCTTCCTAGTTCTCCTTACCTCATAGTTCTTCACTATGGTTCTTTCCATCTTAACATCGGTCTCTCTTCCTTCCCTAATGGATCATTTCATTTTGAGCCTCGTCTCTTCCCTGGTTTGGTTTGGTGCATGCACGCAGATGCTGCTTATTCATACAGATCCCACAACACTGGGACTGCTCCTCTGCTGCCTATAATCAGGGCCCTGTATATTTTGCAGAAGGCTTGATCTACATTTTGCAGCAACACTCCTGAGATTTGGTGGAACTCTGATACAGCTGACTGGAAATTCTGCAACAGCTTCATTTAACATTTTAAAATTCTGATTGTTTTTATTAATTACACATGAAAATGAATAATACCACCAGTAAAGTATCCCAAAAAAAATGGGAAGCAGTTTGGGACTGTGTGATAAGCACAATAGCAAGATGGTTCCGTAAAAACAATCATCAGGGAAAAAATTAACAATGCTGCCATTCAAAAATTGGCCCCTCGCCTTTTTAAAAGAAGGCTTGAAATTGAAGTTTTCATCCAGAAACTGAGGGACAGCCTCTAGCCAGGAAGCTGTCATTGAAATGCTGAATTCCTGCCCCCACCCCCATAGGTAAGAGGTATGCTGGGAAACTGTTCAAAGGAATTAGGTAACTTGCATTAGAAAAAGGACTTTATCTAATATGGAAGTATAAAGCCTGAGGTTGTGTCTCTGATTATTTTCTGTGTAACTAGTATATGTTTGCTCTCCCTTACTATTTCATCTTTGAATCTGTGTTTTTTCTATTAAATAAACCTTTTGTTTATTTTGATCCCAAGATAGTGTCTGGTGTGCAAATCTTGTGTGTGTCAAAGCGAATTGTTAATTGGGGGGGCTGGTGTCACGCCTTTGGGGGTGACTAACCACAGGGGAGCAGTCCGAGTGCCTGGTACTTAAGATCACGGGAAGAATGGATTTGGGGAGACTCAGGACTGGAAGGGCTGTTGGTGTCATCCTGCAAAAAAGTAACTAGGCTGATAGAAGCCAGGGGGAGCCCTTGTACTTGTCAGGAAATTGAATCAATGCTGCACAGCATAAAGGCCCCCAGGGTTACAGGGCAGGTGATGACAGGATTTCTTACCCATCTTGGTGATCCCCACAATGTCACTATGGTGTAATCACATTGCAGGTGACCCCTTTGAGGTCTGTAGTACTTCCCAAATAGCAAACAGTAATGCTGTGAGTAGCTGATCCCAATGTCGAAGGTCCTGAGCAAATAACTTCGGGAGCATTTTCTTTAAGGTCTGATTAAACCACTCAACCAGCCCATCAGTCTGAGGGGTGGTATGCAGATATCCAAAGGGTCTTCATCTTCAACAAGCTGCAGACTTCCCACATCATACGGAAGGTTAAATTGATTCCCTGGTCTGTTAAAATCTCTTTGGGGATTCTGACGCACACAAAGATTCAGTAATTCACTGATGATTATTTTGGCACACAATGGTACAGCTTTGTTGGAGACTAGTTAGAGCAGCTAGGAGGGCATTAAACTACCAATACAAGGGGAGGGTGCTAAGGAGGCAAATGCAGTACAAAACTCAAACTCAAGATGTCATGAACAAATGGCACTGATGTGGCAAAGAACGTGAAGAGAAGAAATTTTTCAATTGTTTATATATTAATGGTAGGAGTCTGGGTAACAACTAACAATTAATTAGCAATTCTCATTGATGAAGAAAAATTATATAACTGGCATTATTAAAACTTGGTGGGACAATTCACATGACTGGCAAGACTGTGTTTAGGAAGAAGAGAATGGGTAAGAGGATGAGGGGTGACACGCGATATTAAAGACATCTTACCAGTTTTAGATTTATCAGTAACTCAGAACCACAGAATTTTGAATGCATATGGATCAATGTGCTAACTAACAAAGCCCAATTTGGGGTCTGGCGGGGAACTGTTACAGGCCACTGACTCAAACCAGAGAACAGGATGAGTTACTCTTTACAGACAGGTGCTTAATGTGTTGACAGAAACAATGCTGTTATGGGGGAGTTCAATTTGGGAGACATATACTAGAGAACTCATGCAGCCAGTAATAAAACATCGTTCCAGTAATTCAAAATTCCAGATAATAATTTTCTAGCACAGAAGGTGCTATACCCAATACAAGGTAGCTCTATTTTGGTCCTCATTAGGACAGATAAAGAAGAATTAATCACTGGACTGGATGTTGGTGGTTGCCTAGGGACCTGTGATCATAACCTGATTACATTCAATATGGGCAAACAGAGGACAGTCCGAAAAAGTAATATATAAACTTGGTGCTGCAAGAGGGTTAATCTCTCAAAGCTGAGGAAAATTATGAGTGAAATTGATTGGAAGAAAAAAATAGAGAAGAAAACATGAATGAAAGTTGGGAATTCTTAAAGGAGAGTTTATTAGATGAACAAAAAGCCATGCTTCCACAACCAAGAAAGAAAGTGGAGGCAACAATAAGAAATCATATATATAAATCAGAAGTTAAAAAGTATAGAAAGTTGATATGGGAAGTTAAAGACATCAGGGAAAAATCCATGGCTGGCAGGGCTCATGACAATAAGAAGGAGTTTTTAGAGAATATTAGTAACTAAGGAAATCCCAGCAATGGTATAGGGGTATAGACATATTACTAGATAGAGTCATAGGCACCGACTCCGTGGGTGCTCCAAGGAGGGAGCACCCACGGGGAAAAATGAGTGGGTGCTCTGCACCCACTGGCAGCCAAGCTCCCCTCCCCACCTCACCTCCGCCTCCTCCCCTGAGCGTGCCATGTCCCCGTCCTCCGCCTACCTCCCAGCGCTTGCTGCCGCCAAACAGCTGTAGCAAGCTCCAGGAGGGAGGGGGGAGGAGTGGAAACATGGCCCGCTCAGGGGAGGAGGAGGGGAAGAGGTGTGGCCGGGGCGGGGATTTGGGGAAGGAGTCAGAATAGGGGCAGGGAGGGGACTTTGGGGAAGGGGATGGAATGGGAGCATGGTAGGGGCAGGAGGGACGGGGGCAGAGGAGGGTTGAGCACCTATGGATAGAGTTGGTAGAATTGTTAATAATGACGCAGAAAGCGTTCAATAAATATTTCTGGTCTGTATTTAAAAAGAAACAGGACCATGTATTTGTATCACATGAGACTGATGAACTACTTTCCAGACCATCAGAATGCCCTAATAACTTGTACGCTAGAGTTATAAAAAGTGAGCTAGGAAGATCTCTGGCCCATCAATTTTAATTTTAAATAAAAGTTAGAATACCAGGGAAATTCCAGAAGACTGAAAGAGTACTAATATTGTACAATATTCAAAAAGTGCAAGGAATATGTCCTGGGTAACTATAGGCAGGTTAGTTTGACATCAGTCTTGGGCAAAACAATGGAAAAGCTAATACAGGATTCAACTGCTCAAGAATTAAAGAATAGGAATACAATTAATCCCAGTCAACATGGTTTAATGGAAAATAGGTCTTGTCAAACAAACCTGATTTTTCTTTTTTGATGGCATTTCTAGTTTGGTTGATAAAGTATTTGCAGCCATGCTGCAGCGTGAGATATACTTTCTGCCTTCTCCGACCGGGTAGGAGACTCCATCCCATTCTAGTAGACAATGACCTGGCCTCAGTTATTCATGCCTTCCTCACCTCTCGGCTGGACTACAGCAAGGCGATATACTTGGGCATGAAGCCGTCAGCATTTAGGAAACTCCAACTAGTACAGAACACTGCAAAGCACCTCCTCAGCAACAGAGGCTATCATGCACACATCATATACCTGTCCTCCCTCCTTACAGTGGCTTCCTATTGGATTTTGAATCAAGTTCAAAGTCTCATTCCTTATCTTTAAGGTGCACAATGGCCTGGGCCCAGGATAGCCAAAAGATTTCCTAAGCTCCAGGAACACAGAGTATGGTCAACAACTCCACTCCTCAGTCACAATGGAACTCTCTGCAATAGGGTAAAGCTTGTCTGTGCAGTAGATATGAACTTTCTCTGGAGTCAATCTTAAACTGTGGAATGAACTCCCTCAGGAACCATCACAAACCTCACCACCTTCTGCTCCAACTGCAAGGCACATTTCTTTGACCTGGCCTTCTCTAACAAACACAAAGCAACACATATTTAAATAACAAAAACAAAACAAAACAAACAAAAAAGCTAAAACCCTGCCAAAACAATATACTCCCCTGCACCTGTTCCTATCCCTGGGATAGGATGAGAGAAAAAACACCATACGACAGATGTGTAGTCACATTGCTTTGAGCACCTTCCAGCAGTGCATTGATACCACACTCATCACTGCAGTAAAAGGGCCGTCATAGAAAAGATACAATATACTTAGTACTGCAACATTCTGATTAAAAAGTTAGCACTATACAATACCAATAAAGCACACTTTAAATGGATTACAAAATAGCTAATTGGCAGTACTCAAAAAGTAGATGACGGTGGAGAATCATCACAGAATGTGGGTGTTTCTGGAGGGGTTTTGGAGGGATCAATACTAGGCACAACACTATTCAACATTTTCATCAACAACTGGAAGTAAATATAAAATCACTGATGTTGAAGTTTGTAGATGATACAAAGATTGGCAGAGTGGTAAATAATGAAGAGGACAGAGCAATCGGATTCAAACAAAATATGTTTTAATACATGTAGGAACAAGGAATGCAGGCCATAACTACCAAACGGGGGCGGGGGAAGGATTGTGTCCTTGAAAGCAGTGATTCTGAAAAGTATTTAGGGGTCAGAGCATCGTAGAGCTGTAAGGCTGGAAGGGACCTCAAGACTCATAAAGTCCATCTCCCCACACAAAGCCAGGACGAAGTATGCCCAGACCATCCTTGACAGGTGTTTGTCCAACCTGTTTTTAAAAACATCCAGTGATGGGGATTCCACAACCTCCCTTGGAAGTCTGTTCCAGAGTTTAACTATCCATACGATTAGAAAGTTTTTCCTAATGTCTAACCTAAGTCTCCCTTGCTGAAGATTAAGCCCATTACTTCTTGTCCTACATTCAATGGACACAGAGAACAATTGATAACCATCCTCTTTGTAATAGCCCTTAACATATTTTAAGAATGTTATCAAGTCCCCACTCAGTCTTCTTTCTCCAGATTAAACATGCCCAGTTTTTTAAAAACTTTCCTCATTTGTCAGGTTTTCTAAGCCCTTTATGATTTTTGTAGCTGTCTTCTAGACACTCTTCAGTTTCTCCACATCTTTCCTAAAGTATGGCACCCAGAATTGGACAATACTCCAGTTGAGGCCTCACCAGTGCCATGTAGAGAGGGACAATTACCTCGCGTGTCTTACACACAACACACCTGTTAATACTCCTTTTTCATCACAGCATCACATTGTTGGCTCATATTCGATTTGTGATCCACTATAACTAGGGTGACCAGATAGCAAGTGTGAAAAATCAGGACAGGGGGTGGAGGGGTGATAGGGGTCTATATAAGAAAAAGCCCCAAACATCAGGACTGTCCCTATAAAATCGGGACATCTGGTCACCCTAACTATAACCCCCGATCCTTTTCTGAAGTATTGTGTAGCCCATTTTGTAGTTGTCTATTTGATTTTTCCTTCCTGAATGTATTTCTTTGCACTTGTCTTTACTGAATGACATTTTGTTAATTTCAGACCAATTCTCCTACTTGCCAAGGTCATTTTGAATTCTAACCCTGTCATCCAAAGTCCATGCAATCCCTCCAAGCTTGGCGTCATCCACAAATTTTACAAGCATAGTCTCCACTCCATTATCCAAGTCATTAATGAAGTGGACAAGCAACTAAACATGAGTTCCCAGTGCAATGATGTGGTAAAAAGAGCAAATGTAATCCTTTGATATATGAGTAGGAAACTGATTTTACCTCTGTTTATGGTATTGTGAGACTCATATTAGAATACTGCACCCAATTCTGGTGTCCACATTTTAAAAAGGATGTTGAAAAACCTGGAAAAGGCACAGAAAAGAGCCAAAAAAACTATTCAAGGCTGGAGAAAATGCCATACAGGGAGAGATTTAAAAAGATCAATTTGTTTAGTTTATCAAAAAGAAGACTGAGACATGTCTAGATTATGGTATACAAGTACACATGGGTAATAAAGGGTTTTTTAATCTGAGAAATGCAGAACAAGAACCAATGACTGGAAGTTAAAGGCAGACAAAATCAAATTAGAAATTTATGTTCAAACTTTTAAAAGTGAGGGCGATCAACCAATGAATAAACTACCAAGGGAAGTGGTTGATTCTCCATTTCTTGATGTCTTCAAATCAAGAGTGGATGCATTCTAGAAGATACATGTTAGTCAAACACAGATTATTGGTATTGCCATTTACAGCAATGATATGATTTTTGAAGAAATTTGGATCCTCTTTCTAGATACATTTGGATAAAAAATGTTGAGATGGCTCAAAGAATGCCAAACCTCCAGTCTACCTAACCCCTCCTCTTTCTTTCCCCTCCCCTATCTCCTCTTTGTTTCTTCTCCCTATTCATATATGTCTTCTATAGTATTACTGTTAGCCCTCCTTAACATGTTATGTCTATGTAGTGTTGTCTGGTTTTGTATTGTCTGGTCTTGCAGCTTTAACAAGTTACAAAACTGCATAATTGCTTGCTTCTATTGTAGATCCAGAGAAGCATGTGATTTGGTATAATGACTGGGCTGCGGCTGCCTTGCCTACTGGTTGGAACAGAGGTAGTCAGGCCTAGTGGCCAAGTCAGGAGCTGAGTTATCAAATCTGGGGAGCGAGCCAGAGCTGACCGCCAGAGACCAGGCATCAGTTGTCAGAGCAGTGGCCAGAAACCGAATGCCAAGTCTGGGGAACAAGCCAGAGCCGAGAGCCAGGGGGTGGAGCCAGACTATCAGCCACAGTGAGGACAGGAGCAAGGGCCAGGAACAGGAAACCAGTAGTAGGAAACCAGAAGTGGAACCAGGGTCAGGGAGCAGGATACAGAGCAAGGGCGAGGAACATGAAGGGAGCTGAGAGCAGGAATAGAAATACAGCTGTGGGCATGGAATGCTGTTGAGTAGCCAGAAATCCTAGGCCTGCTGCAGGGTTTAAGACTGGCTGAAGACCCCCTCAGTCACAATCAGGGGGCCTGGTTCAATAGCTGAGTCAGCTGAGAGCAATGAGCTGGGTCTGGGTTCAGCTGTGGGTCCCAACCCTGATATTTGGAAAAAATATCAAATTGTAAGTCATTTACCTTCTTGTATTTTTCATTGCCTCCTTCTTTATGAAAATCAATAAAAAATAATTAAAAAAAAGAATAGTTACCAGGTGTGACAGGTTGGATCACAGAAACCCCCTTGGGACTGCCACCTAATGTGCTGAGACTACCTCTAAGCCCATTTTCCCTGGCAGCTTGGGACTTCAGTGCCCTGCCTGGTTGTGCCAGACATGCTAGCCTGCTACAAACACAGACCCAGATCTGAACCACGTCCCCCAAAAGCTGCAGGCTTAACTGAAAACAGCTTAAGAAGTGCTCCTGTCTCCAGCACTCTGATACCCAACTCCCAATGGGGTCCAAACCCCAAATAAATCCATTTTACCCTGTATAAAGCTTATACAGGGTAAACTCATAAATTGTTCACCCTCTATAACACTGATAGAGAGATATGCACAGCTGTTTGCCGCTCCCCCCAGGTATTAATACATACTCTGGGTTAATTATAAGTAAAAAGTGGTTTTATTAAATACAAAAAGTAGCATTTAAGTGGTTCCAAGTAATAACAGACAGAACAAAGTGAATTACCAAGCAAAATAAAATACGCAATTCTAAGCCTAATACAGTAAGAAAGTGATTACAGATGAAATCGCACCCTGAGATGTTCCAGTAAGCTTCTTTTACAGACTAGCCTCCTTCTAGTCTGGGTCCAGCAATCACTCACATCCCTGTGGTTACTGTTCTTTGTTCCAGTTTCTTTCGGGTATCCTTTGGAGGTGGAGAGGCTACCTCTTGAGCCAGCTGAAGACAAAATGGAGGGGTTCACAAGGGCTTAAATAGACTCTCTCTTGTGGGTGGAAACCCCTTCCCCTCTCCTATGCAGAATCCAGCTGCAAGATGGAGTTTTGGAGTCACATGGGCAAGTCACATGTCCATGCATGACTCAGAACTTTACAGGCTGAGTTACATTCCCAGGAAAGCTCAGATGTGGACTGGCATCTCTCAAAGCTCATTGTTAGCTTAAGTGTTTCTTGATTGGGCACTTACTGAGAACAGTCTATTCTCAAGAAGCTGACCAACTGCTTCACTGAGGCTACTTAAAATCAAACAAGTACATAGCCAATATTCATAACTTTGAACACAAAAATGATACATGCATGTAAATAGGATGAATATATCCAGTAGATCATAACCTTTGCAGAGATATGTTACATGGCATATCTAGCATAAAACACATTCCAGTTATGTCATATTTACATTCATAAGCATATTTCTATAAAGCATTATGGGGTGCAATGTCACACCGGGCTCAATACAGGAGAAACTGGGTGAAATTCTATGGTAATATACAGGAGGTCAGACACAGACTAATGATCTAATGGTCTCCTCTGGCCAGAAAATGTCTGAATCTATTAAACTCTTTTACTAGCCCCTCTACACCCAAACCTTTATCAGTTTCCCCCTCCCATGTGGATGTTTGGAGCAGTCAATGGTGGTGTCAGGATTACAGACCATAAATACCAATTTAGGGAGAGGCAGATAGCACTAAATTATGCAGCAATTCTATGCAGAAATTCATGAAGAAAATTCCCTTTATGCAAAACAGGGCCTTTTAATACAAATCCTCAGGAATGCTCAAATATAGGTGTAACCAGTGATCAACACTAACAACAACAACAATTACTCAATTAATTAAAATATTTTTATCATAATAAATAGCAACATTTTACTTCTTTTACAATTTCAGAGTCAAAGTGAACAAGGGCAATTGGATTACATCAACTAAGTACGTATAATTTCATTAATGGTGAACCATGCAGCTTATCATTACACTCACAGTTAAGTCTGATCACAGAAAGATTCAAAAATGTGACTTTCTGCTATTTTCCTGTGCATGATAGCAAGTTAAAAGAAAACAAGATGTATTTCGTGGATGCATCTCAAAGTAGTGGCCTGCATATTTTCAAATACCATTCACTGACTATGCAGACAAAAATGAAATGTTCCTACCCCAGAAAAATCCTTCATCTGCCCTCTCTATAGCTCTTTTCCATGTAACTTAAAAATAGCATTACTATTTAAAATAATTTTTCAAATATTGATTAGTTCAATAAAAGTCATCAAAATTATTTGTATTAACAGTAGAATTTATTAAAGACAAGGTGTTGTCATTATAGATACAAAGTTGTTGGGATAACATAACACTGGGAACCATTTTGTATGTATCCACAAACTTGGTAAAACTGAGGACTTCATGATGGAATTTTGGAATTAAAAAGGAATCGAGGTGGAGATATTCCAGCCACACAAAGAGTTCTCCAGATTCCATTAAACTGTACCAAGCCACATTACTATTATATGAGTTTCACAGCAACACTACAGATGCTAACTCCTTCAAGGAAAGATATAGGATAGTATTCCTTTACGTAGTTTTTGAGTGCTATAGTGGTGCTCACTGTGTTCTATGTTTTAGAAGACACCAGAAACCACTCAGAGCAGAAGTGTGTATTAAGCTAGGTCTTGTACATTTGCATACAGCTAATAAACAAGATTATTTGAGAGCCACCTGTGCCCTGGTAGTGTCTTCATATTATTTTTGTTGTGTAACAAGGAAAGGACAACACTAAACATAACAAATGTTTCTATATCTATAACAAACAATTTTTGGTAACTTTAGCCATTTTCCCTGTTTTTAATTAATCTAACAACAAAACAAAGTTCCTATAGACTTCTTCATTTATAACTATCACATAATTTGTTAAAACATTACAGCTGGATTTGCAACAACTTGGCTAAATACTGCTTTTTGTTGATTTTTACATGCATATTGTATGCTTACTAACAAAGAAAGCACATACACCTCTACCCTGATATAACGCTGTCCTCGGGAGCCAAAAAATCTTACCGCGTTATAGGTGAAACCGCATTATATCGAACTTGCTTTGATCCGCCGGAGCACGCAGCCCTGCCCCCCCGGAGCGCTGCTTTACCGCGTTATATCCAAATTTGTGTTATATTGGGTCGCGTTATATCGGGGTAGAGGTGTATTTAAAATTGGGGTAATAAATTTGTCAGACCAGAAACAAAGGTTCACTTCTGGGAGTGGCATATTCTTATCTCGGCATAATGAAAGAACAGTCATAGGAACGAGTCACTTGGGGTGACCCAATACCTATTTTGTCAAGTACAGCCAGTCAAAACCCAGCTCCTATTCAAATTCCATGTACAAAATGAAATGGGGGGGGGGGGAGGAAGGGGAATCACATCTCACACCATAGTGCTCAAGAACAAACCTGTGGGTCAGGGAGTGACATGTCCCAGCTGCTTCAGAACAGTTTGATGTTGTGGGGAGTGACCCAAGACACAATTTGTCAGTCAAAACCCAGTTCCCTATTCAAGCCCTGTACAATATGGAAGAGGGGTGAGGCGTGACATGGGGCAGCATATTGCACAAAAACAAAGCTTCAGGTCAGAGAGTGGCATGTCCCAGCTCCGTCAGAACCGTAGGACGGTCACAGGGATGTGTCATTTGAGCTGACCGAGACATTTTTGTCACATGTAGCCAGGCAGAACGCAGCTCCTTATTAATGCACCATTTACAACATGGAAGCGGGGTCGGGACCAGACATGTCAAACCCGTGGAAAAAAACGCAGAAATTGGGCATGTTTTTGGCTTAATTGGCTTGTGAGTTGCTTGTTGGCTAGTTTTTGGCTTGTATCTTGTTGCTTGTTTGGCTTGTATCTTGTTGCTTGTTTTTTTTGATCGGCTCCCAGCAAGCAGGGGTAAGGGGGGGACAGAGTCAGGAATGCACAGGGGGTTCACCACAGTCCCAGACTGCATGGGGGGGGGGGAGAATCTAGTCACATAGAGAGTTGGGGTTCTTAGGGATTGGCTTGTTTTGAAATAGGATTTGCTTGATTATTGGTTTATTGTGACAGTCGGGGTGCTTATTTACCACGTGAAAGTTGGCAACTGTGGTGGGGACCTCACATCTTACATTACACATTGCATTACACATTGCACAGGAGCAAGGTGAGTGGAACCTCCGAGCGCCTTCAGAACAATCTGAGGGGGGCCGGGTGACCTGAGCCTCATTTTTTGTCACAGCCAGCGGGTCATGACCCAGCCTCTGGATTATTTAAATTAATCGATAATTACTGTGACACTGACAGACGATTTAGAAATTAAACGTTTTGACCGCATTCCATGGATGGCATTTCTGAAAGTGGGACGTGGCCATTTGAAATAAGTTTGGCCTTTGAATAAGGAAGCACTTAACAAGGAATCGGGAGGAAAGAACCGACTTCAGCCTCTGAACCCGAGCCCCGTCGTTCAGTGAACAGGGCCAGCAGCGTCACCTCGCCGGTCGCAGGAGCAGGAGGGAGCCAAGGTAGAAAGCCAGCACCCAGCCCCTTCCATTGGGGTCGGAGCCACCCCCTGCACCGCCAGCCCGCCGCGAGAGCCCGCACCCCCCCAAGCCCGCTCTCCCCTAGCGAGCCACCCAGAGACCCTGCGCCCCACCCCCCTCCTGCCGCCCGCCACGCTGCGGCGGCCGGGGCTCGCGTTACCTGTGGAAGTAGTGCCCGCAGAACATGCCGCAGAGCAGCCGGCAGCCCAGGGGCTCCAGGCGGGGCGGGCTGCGCAGCGCCAGCAGCAGCGCGGGCACCAAGAAGGAGGGAAGCTCCTGCAGGAACCAGGCGCAGCGGGCAGGCACCCTGGCCCAGGGCTTGCCCGGCTTCTCCTGGTGTTTCCCGTACCTGGCCGGGGCACGGAGGTTGAGGCAGAGCAGCAGGAAGCCTAGGGCGCCCAGGAGGGAGCTGAGGGCGAGCGCCAGGCTCGGGGAGCACTGCATGCTAGGGATGGGGACAGGGCAGCCCAAGCCGCCGCCAGCCCCTGCATTAATAGAGCAGCGGCCACCCCGCCCAGCCGAGCTGCTTCCACTTGGGCTGCCTAGACTGCGGAGCCCCTCCTAGAGGGAGGGGGAGCTGGGGCAGGGAGGGGCGGCCCTACTAGACTGGCCCCTCAGACCCGGAACCCGCGCCCCTCACCCAGGGCCGTCCTTAGCTAGTCTGCCCCCCCTCCCCCCGCGAGGGGCTGTGGGGCCCCAGGCCTCCGCTTGGGGGACAGCGAGGAACCACCCCGCAGCACTCACCATCGGCGCGGCTGGGGCCGGTGCAGACCCGGCCATGCTGGCTGCTGCAGAGCTCAGGGGAGTGGGGCGGGGCGGGGCGGAGCAGGGGTGGGGACCATGGGGAAGAGCAGGGGCTGGAGCAGCTGTGCAGAGCACTTTGCGTATGGGTAAGGACGGCCCTGCCCTCACCTGCACTCCGATCATCTGCCCCCTCTCTGGGCCTCTGGATAGGGCTTGCTGTAGCCCATTGAAGTCACTGGGAAGATTCCCATTGATTTCAGTGGGCTTTGGATCACGCTCCCTATATCAGCATCTTTTCTTTTCCCTAGACAATCTTTGGACCAAAAACCCGTTACCACTGGGGATGGGAAAGTATATAAAGGTGTCAGAAGCTCAGTAGGAATATTTAGCGCTGTGCTTCATGCAAGGGTTAATACTAAAATGTCTGTTAGTCTATAGCAATAAAGGGCAGAGAAATAGGAATTTCAAACAGAAAAACATTACTTCACAGAGCACCTTCACAGCACAGGACCAACCTGCTCTTCAACAGGATGGTTTTAGAAAATGAGCTGACTGAGAAGAGGCTAAGGAAACACAAAAGCTCATCCACCAGTTGAAAGGCAAGGACCTAAGTGGAAGAAGTGACAGGAGGAAGGATGTTCGGAGAACAGAGCTCATGACAGGAGGTCTGTAGTCTGTTCCTGGCTGGCTCCTTCACATATTACCTGTGTAACCATGAGCAAGTCGCTTAACCACTGTACAAGAGTTGCTCTGTCTCTACAATGGGATAATGGTTCTTTATTCCCTGACTCAGAGGGCTGTTGTAAGGATTCATTCATTAATATTTGTAAACCACTTGTAGATCTTTGGGTGAAAGATGGTGTAGGCAAAATATGCACTCTATCATTTGTGATCCAGATAAAGAGAATCCTCCCTGTGGTACTTATATGGTCCACATTACCTCAGTATATTACCACCTCACAATCTTTAATGTGTTTATCCTCACCATTATCCCCATTTTACAGATAGGAACTGAGCGCCTAAGTGACTTGCTCAAAGTCACATAGGAAGTCTGTGGTGAAGCAGGGGCTTCAACCCAATTCTCCTAAATCCTTGGCTAGTGCCCTAAACACTGAGTGCCTCTTCTTCCTTTCTGAGTACCTCTTCTTTTCCTGAGTACCAGGACAAGAAATGTGACAAGAGAGTCAAGGAAGTGTTATTGGAGTGCTCTGTAGCTCTCTCTATGTAAATAGTTATTTAATAAGATAAAGTGCCAGTAGATGGTACTCAAGAATATGTACCTTAATTCCTGGGTTCTGTGGGACCAATATTATGCACTAGCAGCTTTTTTACACTAGGTCTTAACAGGAAGAATGCAGGGGAGGGTATTTCCACTTCTAGGAGTGTGTGAGAACCAATTACATGAGTGAAAAGAGATTTGACAGCAGCAAAAAGAAATTTATGGACCTGGGAAGATAGCTGAAGAAGGGGTCAGAGCAAGTGACCTTGAAAATTATGATGGTGTCCCCTGAAATGTCCACTCCTCCTCTGACCACACTTCCAAGATACTCTTACACTGGAGGTTGCAAGTCCATTCAACTGCCCTTACATCCTGTGGGGAAGCGCCTTACCTCAAGGGCTGCATATAATTCAGAACTTAGGCCTGGGGAATTTAGGAGACTACCAGCCACACATACCAAGAAAATGACAGAGATGGATGTGTACAGCATGTTGTGCAATCTATGGCACTACATGATGCTCCTTTGTAGTTTCACTTGCATAGTCAATAAGAGAGGCAATAGGATTGAGACATTGTGGCATTGTATAAGTGAGGATATTCAGAAGGATGGGTTATTGCTCTTTGATATGCCCCCGAACCTTAAATACCTTTGTAAATCTGGTCCTAATCTACCAGTGTTTGTCCTAGTAGTATCTGATTGTCCAGTCATCAGGCAAAGACTACAAGGGTTGGTAAGCTTATGAAGGCATAGCAACTTGGAAGAAGCCATGATTTTATCAACTGGAACATGATGTTAGTTGTTCACTTTAAATGATCAATTAATGAGACATCAGATAACTTGGCTCAATCAGTTTATTAAACATAAATAAATCAGTGCAAACAGAGAGGTTCATACATTACCAATTTGGAGAACAGTCCTGCAGCAGTTTCAATCTATGCTAAAGTGTGGGCTCAATTCTGCTCATATTTATATTCCCCTTGTTTAAAACAGATAAAAAATTCCACAAATTCCACTGTATTATTACAGACCTTACTCACCTTTACTTATCTAGTTTCATACCTATTTTTCTGGGTACAAAGACATCTGTGTCAACTGTCTCTATTACTCTGTACCAGCTGTATCTACCTCACTGTTCGTATTTGGCAAGCCTCAACTGAACATACATCTTGTTTCTGACAGATTCTACATATACAAAGAACAGAGGTTATATGCAAAGTTTACCTACTAGTAAATTCCACTATAAAGCTTAGCATGAGTACAAGGCATTCTCGGTGTAGAGTTCATAGTTATACAATTTAGCATAAGTACAGAACCTTCTAGAAATATATGTTGGTTAACAATGACATCAACCAGGGCTGTGTTTCTGTAATACTTGACATGTAGGAGCTGTTGTAAGAGGACATGTGATTTGGGTTCATCACACACCTTAGTACAGAAAAAAAATCAACTAGGAGTATGACGCAGCAGCTGCTATGCGAATATGGAGGAGCCTGTTACAAAATCTCTGCAAATCTAGATGACTTTTGATTCATACCACTTTCAGAACTGTTTGAATCCGAGCCTTCTAGTCACTTACACATGCTCCCCCAGAACTCCACTTGGGCTGTGGTCGCCCTGAGATTCTAGTTTAACCCTTTGGGGACAACATGGTAGGAAAGTAAGGAGTTTCTTAGCCACAGGCACTTTATTCTTAAAGCCCTCAAGAGCTACTGATTTTTTAAAATGACAGAACAAGTCATGAAACACACCTTCCCCAAGTGTGAGCTCAACACTTCTGTAATTTCTGTGGTTTGTCAGAGTTACAGGCTGGTCAGAATTCGTCCTGCCCTCTCTCTCCTGCAAATCCTCCTTACATGTGGTGATGGTTGGCTCCCTACACAGAGCAGAACCGTGCTCTGAAATAGGGCATCCATTTCTGTGTCATGTGCCAGTAGTGTAGTTGAGGGTAAACACTGGTAACTGGAGTTTACCCACTTCTCACAACTGATTGGCGCAGCAAGCTTGGGAGGGAGGAGAAGCAGAGCTGTGGCGCGCTCGTGGGAGGAGGCAGACCGGAGGTGACCTGGGGCGGGGGGGCCCCGGGGAGGGCCTCAGCAAGTAACGGGCAGGCACAGAAGAACCACTTGCAGTAACACGAATTCAGATATAACGAGGTAAAGCAGCCCCGTCCCCCGGAGCGCTGCTTTACCGTGTTATATCTGAATTTGCGTTATATCAGACCGCATTATATCGGGGTAGAGGTGTATTTGAAAATGTAGAAAAACATCCAAAGATATTTAATACATTTCAATTGGTATTCTATTGTTTAACAGTGTGATTAATCACGATTAATTTTTTTAATCGCAGTTAATTTTTTTGAGTTAATCACGTGAGTTAACTGTGATTAATCGACAGCCCTAGTTATGAGGAGTAAATAACATTTCCTTATTTATTTTCTCCACACCAATCATGATTTTATAGACCTCTATTTTATCCCCCCTTAGTTGTCTCTTTTCCAAGCAGTAAAGTCCCAATCTTATTAATCTCTCCTCATACAGAAGCTGTTCTATACCCCTAATCATTTTTGTTGCCCTTTTCTGAACCTTTTCCAATTCCAATATATCTTTTTTGAGATGAGGCGACCACATCTGCATGCAGTATTCAAGATGTGGGCGTACCATGGATTTATATAGAGGCAATATGATATTTCTGTCTTATTATCTATCCCTTTCCGAATGATTCCCAATATTGTGTTAGCTTTTCTGACTGCCGCTGCACATTGAGCGGATGCTTTCAGAGAACTATCCACAATGACTCCAAGATCTTTCTCTTGAGTGGTAACAGCTAATTTAGACCCCCATCATTTTACATGTATAGTTGGGCTTGTTTTCCAATGTGCATTACTTTGCATTTATCAGCATTGAATTTCATCTGCCATTTTGTTGCCCAGTCACCCAGTTTTGTGAGATCCCTTTGAAGCTCTTCACAGTCTCCTTTGGACTTAACTATCTTGAGTAGTTTTGTATCTCTGCAAATTTTGCCACCTCACTGTTTACCCCTTTTTCCAGATCATAATCACACTATATCCACTGGATCCCCCTTGTCCACATCTTTGTTGACCCCTTCAAAGAATTCCAGTAGATTGGTGAGGCATGATTTCCCTTTACAAAAACCATGTTGACTCTTCCCCAACAAATTATGTTCATCTATGTGTCTGACAATTCTGTTCTTTACTATAGTTTCAACCAGTTTGCCCAGTATTGAAGTCAGACTTACTGGCCTGTAATTGAGTACAGGAAAAGTGCAGTGAATGTTGCTGATATTTTCACAGGCAGTGGCGGTTTTGGCTGATATCTTGCTCCTGAGGGTGACAAAAGCCCAGAGAATGCAGCTGCTACTGATATCCTGAAGCCACCCTGGGCTGTCTGCTGCTAGCCTGTTTGTTGCAATGGTGCCAGCAGAACTCAAGGCAGAGGGGTGTGGGAATGTCTCCTATAATGGGGGAAGAAACAAGGCCATCATCCCTAGAAATATTTGCGAGGGGGCTGAACACTATCTCCTTGAAAGTTTCATTGACATTGTTCAAGAGAATGAAAAGGACAGCCCTGTACAGATACACAAAGTGCATGGTGAGTATTCTGGCTCCTATGCTAAGCACAACAAGCCAAACAAAGGGAAAATGAACTCCACCGCCTTTACCTTTTTTTCCCCCATCTCGGTCCCAGCAAAGACAGTGATCTGTTGTGAATTGTGTAATTCAGACTGCTACATTAAACTTTTTGAATACATTTCCTAATGTGTAATAGTTGAGAAGTGGCAACTATATATGCATTCCAAATCATTAATTCTCTAATTGTATTTCAGTGCAGTACTTAAAATAATCAAAAAATAATAATCAAAAGTTACTTGCTTTGTTCTTTAAATGTGTGGCCAGCTGTTATTTTTAAATAGGAGAGCAGGAGGTACTCTGAGAGGTGCAGTGCAGCATGGAGGAGCAGATCCCTTGAGCTCCAGAGGCATCCGCTAATATCAATTCTATGCCGGGCCACTGAGCAACCCTTGTGATAAAAGGAACAGGTACCCCCAGATCTCTGGGATGTCAGCAGGCAAAGATTTGTCTGCTGGGAGCTTTACATGTGGATGAAAAGCAAGGAGAATGGAGGCTCCCCACACCCTAAACAAGATGGCTGCTGCCAAGGACACTGTATCTATGATGACCCTGCAGGATAAAGTTGCTGTAGACACAGTAGATATCAAGACCACAATGGCCACAATACATCTGACCATGACCATGATTAACTCCTCTCTGCAAGCTGTGACAGGATGGATGAACAAAGCAGAAGGGAGACTGT
Organism: Platysternon megacephalum; assembly: GCA_003942145.1. Lineage (NCBI taxonomy): Eukaryota > Metazoa > Chordata > Testudines > Platysternidae > Platysternon > Platysternon megacephalum. The sequence continues at coordinate 162,158 of QXTE01000164.1, read as the reverse complement.
GAACGGTGGAGGATCACATACAAGGGCTCTCTGCCCAGCTGCAGAGAAGCCTCACAGACTTATCTTCTCTTAAATCTAAAGTGGCAGACCTCAAGGCAGGTCTCGCTGTAATGCTTTCAGAATTATAGGAGTCCCTGAAGGAGCAGAGAAAGGCAACACCTTAGAATTTGTTCCCCAACTCCTTTCAGAAGTGCTCAGCCTGCTGGTTGATTTTAAATTTGATTTAGAGAGAGCACATAGGTCCCTGGCTCCTAAACCCACCTCAAATGCCAGATTTCTTAGATTTTCTGTAAAAGAAAAAATGTTGCAGCTAGCTTGTGGAAGAAAAAATAAAAAACGTAATGAGGGATGCCACAAAATACGATAATGATTTTTCAACATTTTGGAAAAGATGTGCTTGAACAGAGATCAGCCTTTAGAAGAGCAAGGGAACTTGCCAAGCAGCGAGGGCTCAAATATTTGATAGGGTTTCCAGCTGAATCTCACGTCCAGGTTGGTAAAGAAATGCATCTGTTCTAAAAGCCACAAGAAGCAGAATAGTTTTTTTAAATTGAGTACATGCTCTCTTTTATACCAAGTTGACTTCCCAGTTGTTGTATCTGCCCTATTTGCACTTATAAGCTTATACAGTCACTGTGACTAACTTACTTAGGGTATGTCTACACTACGAAATTAGGTCGATTTTATAGAAGTCAGTTTTTAGAAATCGATTTTATACAGTCGATTGCATATGTCCCCACTAAGTGCATTAAGTCGGCGGAGTGCGTCCTCACTACTGTGGCTAGCAGCGACTTACAGAGCGTTGCACTGTGGGTAGCTATCCCACAGTTCCCGCAGTCTCCGCTGCCCATTGGAATTCTGGGTTAAGCTCCCAATGCCTGATGGGACAAAAACATTGTCGCGGGTGGTTTTGGGTACATGTCATCAGTCGCCCCTCCCTCCCTCCCTCCGTGAAAGCAACGGCAGACAATCATTTCGTGCCTTTTTTCCTGGGTTACCCGTGCAGACACCATACCACGGCAAGTATGGAGCCCGCTCAGCTCACCGCTGCTGTTGTGAGCATTGTAAACACCTCGCGCATTATCCTGGAGTATGTGCAGAACCGGGCTAAGGGACGCCAGAACGAGGAGGACTGTGATGAGGACATGGACACAGACGTTCCAGAAAGCACGGGCTGTGGCAATTGGGACATCATGGCGACAGTGGGGCTGGTTGATACAGTGGAACGCTGATTCTGGGCCCGGCAAACAAGCACTGACTGGTGGGACCACATAATGTTGCAGGTATGGGATGATTCACAGTGGCTGCAAAACTTTCGCATGCGTATGGCCACTTTCCTTGAACTTTGTGAGTTGCTTTCCCCCGCCCTGAAGCACAGGAATACCAAGGCGAGAGCTTCCCTGACAGCTGAGAAGTGAGTGGCGATAGCCCTGTGGAAGCTTGCAACGCCTGACTGCTACCAGTCAGTCGGGAATCAATTTGGAGTGGGCAAGTCTACTGTGGGAACTGCTGTGATCCAAGTAGCCAATGCAATTACCCATTCTGTTATCAAGGGTAGTGACTCTGGGAAATGTGCAGGTCATACTTGATGGCTTTGCTGCAATGGGATTCCCTAACTGTGGTGGGGCGATAGACGGAACGCATATCCCTTTCTTGCCACGGACCACCTTGCCAACCAGTACGTGAACCGCAAGGGGTACTTCGCAATGGTGCTGCAAGCACTGGTGGATCACAAGGGACGTTTCACCGACATCAACTATAGGCTGAGCAAGTAGAGAATGGTCGTAGAACAGGGGTCGGCAACCTTTCAGAAGTGGTGTGCCGAGTCTTCATTTATTCACTCTAATTTAAGGTTTTGCGTGCCAGTAATACACTTTAACGTTTTTAGAAGGTCTCTTTCTATAAGTCTATAATATATAAGTAAACTATTGTTGTATGTAAAGTAAATAAGGTTTTTAAAATGTTTAAGAAGCTTCATTTAAAATTAAATTAAAATGCAGAGCCCATCGGACCGGTGGCCAGGACCCGGGCAGTGTGAGTGCCACTGAAAATCAGCTTGCGTGCCACCTTTGGCACACGTGCCATAGGTTGCCTACCCCTGTCGTAGAATGTGCCTTTGGATGTTTAAGAGCTCGCTGGCGCTGTTTGCTGACTAGGTTAGACCTCAGCGCAACCAACATTCCCATTGTTATTGCTGCTTGCTGTGTGCTCCATAATATCTGTGAGAGTAAGGGGGAGACATTTATGGCGGGGTGGGAGGTTGAGGCAAATCGCCTGGTGGCCGATTTTGAGCAGCCAGACCCCAGGGCGATTAGAAGAGCACAGCTAGGCACGCTGCACATCAGAGAGGCTTTGAAAACCAGTTTCATGACTGGCCAGGCTACGGGGTGACAGTTGTGTGTGTTTCTCCTTGATGCAAACCCGCCCCCTTTGTTGATTTTAATTCCCTGTAAGCCAACCACCCTCGCTCCTTCGAAATAAAGTAACTATTGTTTTGAAACCATTCATTATTTCTTTATTAATTAAAAAAAAAGTGAGATAACTGACTAGGTAGCCCAGGTGGGGTGGGGTGGGGGAGAGGGAAGGACATGGCCACATTGCTTATAGTAGCCACACTACAAATCAACACACACCTCCCCACACCCCACTGTGTAGCTATTCTCTGGGATGATCCCTTTTAGCCAAGCGCAAACAGCCCAGCATGAACGGGGTCCTTTTACTGTTCCCTTACAAAAATGCCCCTATTTCAACCAGGTGACCATGAATGATATCACTCTCCTGAGGCTAACACAGAAAGATATAGACTGAATGTTGCTTGAATGTGACCAAAACCCAGGACCATGCGCTGCCATGCTTTGTGCTGCAATGATTCCAGAATACTTGCTACTGGCTTGGCGTGGTAAAGTGTCCTGCCGTGGAGGATGAAATAAGGCAGCCCTCCCCAGAAACCTGCAAAGGCTTTCAGAGTACCTCCAGGAGAGCTTCATGGAGATGTCCCTGGAGGATTCCCACTCCATCCCCAGACACGTTAACAGACTTTTCCAGTAGCTGTACTGGCTGCGAATGCATCCCAATTCTTCAGGGCAAATCAAACATTAAACACTAATGCTTTTAAACCCTGTACTGTAGTTACAAATGTGCACTCACCAGAGCTGCCTTCTCTGGCTTCAGAGTCCGGGAACCCGCCTTGGGAGGGTATTGACTCCAGGGTAATGAAAAGGTCCTGGCTTCCGGGGAGAACGGATTCACCGCTTGCCTGCTGCACATTCTCCTCCTCCTCCTCCTCTTCCTCATCCACAAAATCCTCCTCCCTGTTGCATGAGACTCCCCCCTGGCAGGTATCCACGGAGAGTGGTGGGGTAGTGGTAGGGTCCCCCCCTAGAATGCCATGCAGCTGATCATAGAAGCAGCATGTCTGGGGCTCTGACCTGGAGTGACCGTTTGCCTTCTTTGTCTTTTGGTAGGCTTGCCTGGGCTCCTTAACTTTCACGTGGCACTGCTGTGTGTCCCTGTTGTAGCCTCTCTCCACCATGCCCTGTGCGATTTTGGCATATATATTAGCATTTCTTCTTTTTGATCGGAGTTCGGCCTGCACAGATTCTTCTCCCCATACAGCAATCAGATCCAGTGTCTCCCTTTTAGTCCATGCTGGAGCTCATTTGTGATTCTGGGGGGACTGCAGGGTCACCTGTGCTGCTGAGCTCGCCACGCTGACCAAACAGGAAATGAAATTCAAAATTTCCCGGGGCTTTTCCTGTGTACCTGGCTAGAGCATCGGAGTTCAAAGTGCTGTCCAGAGCAGTCACATTGGAGCACTCTGGAATAGCTCCCGGAGGCCAATACCGTTGATTTGCGTCTGCACTACCCCAAATTCGACCCAGCAAGGTCAATTTTAGCGCTACTCCCCTTGCTGGGGAGGAGTACAGAAGTCAATTTTAAGAGCCCTTTAGGTCGACGGAACGGGGTTGGTTGTGTAGATGCATTCATTTTTAAATCGACCTAACGCGGCTAAATTCGACCTAACCCCATAGTGTAGACCAGGGCTAACTGAATCTATCTGAGAGCTTCCTCTGCTCTTGCACACACTGCTAAAACAGTTCAACTTGCCACATTCCTGGCAATCCTGTCTTTGTGGAATGCTTCTCCTTTACCCACTTACGCTGTCTCCCATACAACATGCATATGGAACCCTGGCCACTTGCTTTCCTTTGCTGTTGTCTCACTGCATGTACTTCTGGAGTTGCTGCGCCTCCTAGGGCTTTCATCGTTTCTCTTGAGGCTTCTGATGCATACCCCAGGTCTAAACATCTGTCTAATGTGAAATCACTTTCCTGGAGCAGCCACTCCCTCGGGTGGTTTCCCAAGTGCTGCAGACTATGCTGTCCCAAATTAGGGAATCTATCAATTCCCCAAAATTGCATGTAGCAGCCAGTCTCCTGTTCTTTTTGTGGATACAGACTAACATGGCTGCTACTCTCAAACCTGTGCATAAGCAGGAGCGCCGCCAGCCTTAGGTCCCGCCCCCGAAATGCCACCCCCGACAGCGGCAGCGGAAGGTCCCGCCCCCAAAATTCCGCTGACGACCAGGGCGCCGGTGCCCCCCAAATAGTAGCGCCCTAGGCGACCGCCTAGGTCGCCTAATGGGTTGCGCCGGCCCTGTGCATAAGGCTGTAACACAGGGGTCTGTCCCCTCCCACTTTGGATTGGCCTCTAGTGAGAAACCTGTGCCGCTCCACAGTTTCTACTTTGGGAAGCAATAAGTCTCCAGGGTTCCTACGACTGCTGTGAGGCTTGAGGCAGTGGTGAGCTTCAGAATGCTGCAGACTTCTCTGCCTTGTTCCTCCGATAAGGTAAAAGAACAGTTTTGCTTGCCTACTGTTGTTGTCCTCCTGTATGGCCAGATCTGAGTGAAGCTCAAACTCCTCCTTCCAGTCAGTCCCTAGCTGGGGTAGATTTGTGTCTGCAAAATCCATGGCTCCAGGGAGCTCCATACTGGGTTTCATTGCTCACACTGCCAGCTGCTGCACTGCAGAGAACTCCCGGCTCAGATGCTGCCATCATCTTTCATTAGCAAAGCATGAAATTGAATGTAAGTTAATTTGAACAACTGGAACTTTATCAAACCCTGTACATGTGGCTGCCTTATTTCCAGCCCAACTCCTCACATTTTGGCATCCTCTCAATAACAGTCCCTTCAAGGAACATGGGACCTCTGACTCCAGTTCCACTGATCAAGATACCGATGGGGCATTTTAAAGCTGGGTTTCTAGATTTTTTCAGACATTTTGATCCAGCACAGGTTTGGTTTTGAGATTTGCTCTCTGCATTGCAGTCACCTCACATTACTGCCTGAGAAGCTGTCAGGCCCTAACTTTTTCTTGGCCTGTTTTTGCTGCTTCGTGGCTGGCCTTAATTTCTGCAAGAATTCAGCTATTTTTCCATCTCCATGCACAGAAATACCAATTTATCCCACTCTGGTACCAGCATCGCACCTTTGCGCAGCTGGAACAGATTCGTGGCTTTGCAGTGAACCAGTTTCCCACTGGAAGCAAAATAAGCCACATAGACTCAACACATTTTTCCATAGTCTATTTGTATTCACAAAATGTACATTTAAGAGACAAAATGTTGATTACACAAGTACCTGTTATAATTCAATTTTTGTGCAGGGATAGTGAGTGGGTTCAGTCTCGTTTGACAGCAGAACACCCACCTGTGGATAATAACACATAAAATAAATATGCAGATTTGGACAGTTGTGGATGCCTGTACCCTGAGTTGCTCCAGTTTGGAATAAAGACATCACAATGTAGTAAAGCTTCTCACATTAAAAAGATCTTTAAGTTTATAAGAAGACAATTTGAGGGTTAATTATGACTATTCAATCTAATCATCTTATCATTACAATCTTATCATTACAGCAATACAGCAAATACTATGCAAACAAAAACAAAAAATAGTATCAAACATACAGATTTCTTCAGTACCAAAAAGCTGCACAGGGCACAAATCCTATTCATTTAAATCATGCACCCTGATTTGGCATTAATGTCACCAGACTGTCCGGAGCTGAACAAGCAGCAAGCGCCCAGTTCTTTGAATAGGCTGGTATCCTTCTCCATGTGGTTATCTTATTGCTGCAATTAGTAAAAGCAGACCTATGAGCATCAGCCCTCAGGACAGAGATCTTCACATCCCCTCTAGTATGGTTGTCTCCCTCTGGCTCTGGCTGAACTAACTGAAGAGTTTGATATCTTTTTTTCTTTATACTTGGGTGTTGAATTGGCCCTCCCACCTCTGGAGATGACCTACTGAGCATGCTCCAACGGTTCATGACCTTTTTTCCCCTTTGTTTACCTGCTAGGATAGGCTAGTGGACAGCTGAAGTCAGTGGACAGCTATCAGTATTCACTGACACAATAAGACCTAAAATGTTTACCAATCATGTTAGATCCTACTGTGTCAGCGAATACTCTAAATGTTGGTAATGCTAATGAATCCACTATTTGTGCCCATATTGTGCCATAAGTACAAGTTCAGGATCCTGACAAAAGGAAGAAAGGAGAGTAGCAGAAGACGGACCCTGGGCTTCAGAAAAGCAGACTGACTCCCTCAGGGAACTGATGGGCAGGATCCCGTGGGAGGCTAATATAAGGGGGAAAGGAGTCCAGGAAAGCTGGCTGTATTTTAAAGAAGCCTTATTGAGGGCACAGGAACAAATCATCCCAATGTGCAGAAGGAATAGCAAACATGGCAGGCGACCAGCTTGGCTTAACAGAGTAATCTTTGGTGAGCTTAAACACAAAAAGGAAGCTTGCAAGAAGTGGAAACTTGGACAGATGAGTAGAGAGGAGTATAAAAATATTGCTCAAGCATGCAGAGGTGTAATCAGAAAGGCCAAAGCACAATTGGAGTTACAGCTAGCAAGGGATGTAGAAACAAGAAGGGTTTCTACAGGTATGTTAGCAACAACAAGAAGGTCATGGAAAGTGTGGGACCCTTACTGAATGGGGGAGGCAACCTAGTGACAGATGGTGTGGAAAAAGCTGAAGTACTCAATGCTTTTTTTGCCTTGGTCTTCACAGACAAGGTCAGCTCCCAGACTACTGCACTGGGCAGCACAGTATGGGGAGGAGGTGAGCAGCCCTCAGTGGTGAAAGAACAGGTTAAGGCAGGGGTCTCAAACTCAAATGACCTCGAGGGCCACATGAGGACTAGTACATTGGGCCGAGGGCCGCATTTACTGACACCTCCCCCCCGCCGCCCTCGGCCCCGCCCCCACTCCACCCCTTCCATGAGGCCCCGCCCCTGCCCCGCCTCTTCCCACCCCTTCCCTGCCCCCATTCCAACCCCTTCCCCGAAATCCCCACCCCAACTCTACCCCCCTCCCTGCCCCCAGGGGGCACAGGAGGGGTGTGGGGTGTGGCGGGGGCTCAGGGCAGGGAGTTGGGGTGAGGGGTGCAGGAGGGGGTCAGGGTGCAGGGTGCGGCAGGGGGCTCAGGGCAGGGGGTTGGGATGCAGGAGGAGTGCAGTGAGGGTTCAGGGCAGGGGGTCAGGGTGCAGGGTGCAGCAGGGGGCTCAGAGCAGGGGGTCGGGGGGTGGGGTGTGGCGGGNGCGGGGGGCAGGCTCCGGCCCGACCCGCACCGGGGGCAGGGCAGGTTGCCTGCCTGCCCTGCCGCCGCGCCGCACCAGGAAGCAGCTGGAACCTGGGGAAGGAGGGGCGCAGGGGTGTGTGTGGCTGTTGCTTCAGGCACCGCCCCCAGCAGCTCCCATTGGCCACAGTTCCCCATTCCCGGCCAATGGGAACTGCTGGGGGCGGTGCCTGAAGCAGCAGCCACACACACCCGTGCGCCCCTCCTCCCCCAGGTTCCAGCCGATTCCCGGTGCGGGGGCAGGGCAGGCAGGCAGCCGCTCTAAGAAGTAAACGTTGGGGGAGGGCGGGTGGGCCGTGAGGAGCTTGCGGGCTGCATGCAGTAACCCTGCGGGCCGAATGCAGCCTGCGGGCTGCGTGTTTGAGACCCCTGGGTTAAGGACTATTTAGAAAATCTGGACATGCACAAGTCCATGAGGCCAGGTGCAATGCATCCAAGGGTGCTGCGGGAGTTGGCTGATGTGATTGCAGAGACATTATCTTTGAAAACTCATGACAATCGGGGGAGGTCCCAGATGATTGGAAAAAGGCAAATGTAGTGCCCATCTTTAAAAAGGGGAAGGAGAACCCAGGGAACTACAGACTGGTCAGCCTCACTGTCCCCAGAAAAATCATGGAGCAGGTCCTCAAGGAATCCATTTTGAAGCACTTGGAAGAGAGGAAGGTGATCAGGAACAGTCAACATGGATTCACCAAGGGCAAGTCATGTCTGACCAACCTGATTGCCTTCTATGATGAGATAACTGTCTCTGTGGATATGGGGAAAGTGGTGGACATGATATACCTTGACTTTAGCAAAGCTTATGATACGGTCTCCCACAGTATTCTTGCCAGCAAGTTAAAGAAGTATGGATTGGATGAATGGACTATAAGGTGGATAGAAAGCTGGCTAGATCGTCAGGCTCAATGAGTAGTGATCACCAGCTCGATGTCTAGTTGGCAGCCGGGATCAAGTGTAGTGCCCCAGGGGTCGGTCCTGGGGCCGGTTTTGTTCAACATCTTCATTAATGATCTGGATGATGGGATGGATTGCACCCTCAGCAAGTTCGTGGATGACACTAAGCTGGGGGGACAGGTAGATACACTGGAGGGTAGGGATAGGGTCCAGAGTGACCTAGACAAATTGGACAATTGGGCCAAAATAAATCTGATGAGGTTCGATATTATGAAAACTATTTCACTAGGAGGGTGGTGAAGCACTGGAATGGGTTACCTGGGGGGGTGGGGGTGGAATCTCCATTCTTAGAGGTTTTTAAGGCCTGGGTTAACAAAGCCCTGGCTGGGATGATTTAGTTGGGGTTGGTCCTGCTTTGAGCAGGATGTTGGACTAGATGATCTGCTGAGGTCTCTTCCAAGCCTAATCTTCCATGATTCTAAGTATGGTGCAGGAGTGGCTATGCATAAAGTCTTGAAATTTCAATGGCTTTGTCTCTGTTCCCTGTGAAGCAAATTCTCAGCTACAACTTCCTTAGTTGTTATGTCTGAGTTCTGTGTTACATCTTATTCTGTATATGCTTCTTTTACTTTAAATTTGATAGAAACATCAGGCTCTTCATCAGGTGTATGTGGAAGAGTAGCATCTTGATTGTACAAAGGGAGCTCTACTGATACATTTGGCAATTTATCCTCTTTCTTATATGGTACAGGGTCATCTGAGTTCATTAATACTGTGCTTTGAGCATCTGGTTGCCATGTATCAACTGCATATGAAAAAACAGAATCTTCCTGTGTAAATTCTGATGCTTCAGGATTCAATTCAAAAGTTGTTTCAGCTTCCTCTGATCCAAAGAGATTATCTCCTTGAGAGTCAAATCAGCTCACTCCCAATAAGTTATTTTCAGAACTGTTATCATGTTGAAGCTCATCTTTTTCGGTAGTCAAAATAAAACCACATGGCCTCAATAAATCACGATGTAGTGTTCTTTCAGGTGTAATACTATCTTCTGGTTTCACTATGTAAACAGGAGGGTCAACCTGCAGTTGTCAGACCATAACATATATCTGGGGTTCCCATCTGAACGCTAACTTGTGTTTCCCTCTTAAGTTGAGATTGCGAACTAGGACCCTGTCACCCTCAGATATGTGTGAAAGCCTAACTTTTGCATCCCACCTCCTCTTGTTAGCATTCTGACTTTTCTACAATTCTTTTCTTGCCAACTCATAAGCATGCTTCAGTTTTCTCTTAAGACTCTTCACATACTGTTGATGAGTTATTTCAGATTTGCCTTGTGTTTTGGAATTAAGCTTACAAGTAAATTGGCAATAATGGCTATCTGCCAAACATTAAGAAATATGGGGACTCTCCAATTCTGTCATTTCTGGTGCAACTGCAAACATGAACCAATGGTTTGACATACTTCATCCACTGAGGTTTTTTTAAATCCTCTAAGGTTCCTACCATGCTCAACAGCATTCTGCTGAATTGCTCAATGGGGTTTCCTCATGGGTGATAGAGAGTAGTTCTTGATTTCACCCCTCCTAAGGTGCATAGCTCAGCTATCATCTGCAATTCAGTGTTTGTTCCTTGATCACTGTGTATCCTTTTTAGAAAACCATAATGACAATGGAAATTTTCCCATAGCATACTTGCAACATTTTTGGCTGGTCTTTAGTAGGATATGCTTGGGTACAACCCAGTAAAATAATCAGCCACCATCAAAATGTTTCTTGTATCATAGGCATCAGGTTCTATTACTAAGAAATCTATGCATATTAGCTCCAAGGGTGAATAAACCTTAATATTAATTAAAGGCACTGTCTTCTCTGCTTGAGCTGTATTTCTGATACACCTCTCACAGGTTCTGCACTTTCTGACATTCTAGGCCAACAGAAGTGGTCTGTGGGTAATTCTAAAGTTCACTCTGTGCCCATATGTCCAATTTAATCATGGATACCTTGTAGCGGAATACTGATGAGAATATGGGAGTACTAACTGATTAATGACTTCTTCTCTCCACATCAGTCTTTGATAGAGTAACCCTTCATCTAAGTGAAGTTGATTCCATTCTCTTAGTAGCAAACAAACCTCAGGAGATTCCTGTCCTTCCTCTCTCCTACTAAGCCTTTTACGTTATTCCATCAGCTGAATTATTCTTGACACTCACTTATCTTCTTCTGTATCTTTCTCGAATCTCCAACGTAAAGTCCAGGTATACTTGGGTTTCCTGGCCATAATTCTACGCATTTGTACTCATCTGGCACAGCACTATAATCACATGACAGCAATTCAGTCATCAAAGGACTGTCTTTACTAGTATCTTCTCCACATGTTTGCACCATAATATGCACTGTTTGTTTTTGACACATAGCAATATAGGTAACTGCTGACAGTTGTTCCCAGTCTTCAGACATAAGTTTGGGTCTGGATAACATTTCTGAAACATTTTTTTCTCCTGCTGATAATAGCTCACCTTAACTGNGATATTTGAAAAGGTTCACTCACCAGAGGTCCCTTCCAGGGGGTCTGCGATGCCGCCTTGGGAGGGTTCGGAGGGCACCTCTGTCAGGGTCAGAAAGAGCTCCTGGCTGTCGGGGAGAATGGAGCGCTGTGTGCTCTCCACAAGTTCGTCGTCCTCCTCCTCCTCCTCTTCCCCGTCCGCAGATTCGTCATGCAACGAAGACATTAACCCCTCCTCGGAGTCCACGCTCAGGGGTGGGGTAGTGGTGGCGGCCCCTCCGAGAATTGCATGCAGCTCATCGTAAAAGCGGCATGTCTGCGGCTCTGCCCCGGACCGTCCGTTGGCCTCCTTCGTCTTCTGATAGGCCTGTCGGAGCTCCTTCACCTTTATACGGCACTGAATGGAGTCCCGATTGTGGCCTCTCTCCATCATCCCCTTGGAGATCTTGTCAAAGATCTTTGCATTCCGTCTCTTGGAACGCAGTTCTGCGAGCACTGAATCCTCTCCCCATATGGCGATCAGATCCAGTATCTCGCGTGTGGTCCATGCTGGTGCTCGTTTGCGGTTGTCGGCCTGCATCGCTACCTGTGCTGCTCAGCTCTGTGTGGTCACCTGTGCTCACCAGGCTGGGCAGACAGGAAATGAAATTCAAAAGTTCGCGGGGCTTTTCCTGTCCAACTGCCCAGAGCATCCGAGTTTCGATTGCTGTCCAGAGCGGTCACAATGGTGCACTGTGGGATACCTCCCGGAGGCCAATACCTTCGAATTCCGTCCACACTAACCCTACTTCGAACCAGCAAGTTCGAATTTAGCGCTACTCCCCTCGTCGGAGAGGAGTACAGAAACCGATTTTAAGAGCCCTTTAAGTCGAATTAAATGGCCTCGTTGTGTGGACGGGTACAAGGTTAATTCGGTATAACGCTGCTAAATTCGAACTAACATCGTAGTGTAGACCAGGCCTAAGGTGCCACAAGTACTCCTGTTCTTCTTTCTGAAACTCTCTCTTGAAGCTTTAATGCAAACGTCAGAGTCAAGCAGTCTACGTGATTAACCATCTGCATCCCCATTCTGTTTGCCTGATTTGTATCTGATGGTAAAGTCATAAATTACTAATGCTGGCAGCCACTGAGGAGATGTGGCATCCAACTTTGCAGTTTTAAGAATGTATTTTAGAGGATTATCAGTCACAACCTCAAATTTTACTTCATACAAATAGCCATGGAATTTTTTGGATACAGCCCATTTGAGAGCTAAGGACTCAAGTTTATGCACAGGATAGTTCTATTCACTTGCACTCAATCCTCAACTGGCATATGCAATTATTCCTTCTTGTTCTTGATACAGTGCTGCTCCCAATTCTGTCAAGCTGGCATCTGTATGTTTTATATATGGAAGCTTCCGGTTGGCAACCCCAAGACGGGTGTAGTTGTTAACAGATCTTTTATGGTTTCAAAGCCTTCCTGACAACTGCTAGTCCATTGATCCATTAGCTCTTATGAGCTTTTGCCTATACCATGATATCCTTTCATCCCTCCTTGAACTCTGCCCACAAGGAATATCAAAGGCTTAGCAATAGCTGAGTAGTTCTCTACAAATCTTCTATAGTATCCTGAAAATCACATGAAAGTCCTTACTTCTCTCACAGTCCTTGGCCTTGACCAATTCTTTAAAGCAGACAGCTTGTCAGAGTCAGATTGTATACCCTCCTGTGCGATTGTGTCACCCAAATACTTAAGAGACATCTGAAAAAACTTGCACTTGGAAATTGACTGCTTCAACCCATGTTCTACCAAATGTTGAAAAACCTTCATTAGCCTTGCTTTATTTCCTCTAGGGTCGCTGAGAATATTATCCAGTCATCCAGGAATGCTATGACAGTCCATCATCTGTTGGAATGTGGCAGGGCCATTGGTCAGTCCTTGCGACATCATACAAAATTGCCAATATCCCATTGCCAAAGTGAATCATGTTTTCATTCTATCCTCCTTCCCTACCTCAATTTGGTAGTACCTGCTTTTCAATCCGGGAACAGTGACCCACTTGAATCCAGAAAGCAAAGACAGAGCTTCCTCTATCATTGGTAAAGGATAGACATCTTCACTGGCCATACCATTAAGTTATCTGTAATCCACCACCATCCTTAAGAACATAAGAACATAAGAATACTGGGTCAGACCAAAGGTCCATCCAGCCCAGTATCCTGTCTACCAACAGTGGCCAATTCCAGGTGCCCCAGAGGGAGTGAACCTAATAGGTAATGATCAAATGATCTCTCTCCTGCCATCCATCTCCACCCTCTGACAAACAGAGGCTAGGGACACCATTCCTTACCCATCCTGGCTAATAGCCATTAATGGACTTAGCCTCCATGAATTTATCCAGTTCTCTTTTAAATGTGGTTATAGTCCTAGCCTTCACAACCTCCTCAGGTAAGGAGTTCCACAGGTTGACTGTGCGCTGTGTGAAGTAGAGCTTCCTTTTATTTGTTTTAAACCTGCTGCACATTAATTTCATTTGGTGGCCCCTAGTTCTTATATTATGGGAACAAGTAAATGACTTCTCCTTATTCACTTTCTCCACACCACTCATGATTTTATATACCGGTACCTCTATCATATCCCCCCTTAGTCTCCTCTTTTTCAAGCTGAAAAGTCCTAGCCTCTTTCATCTCTCCTCATATGGGCCCCGTTCCAAACCCCTAATCATTTTAGTTGCCCTTCTCTGAACCTTTTCTAATGCCAGTATATCTTTTTTGAGATGAGGAGACCACATCTGTACGCAGTATTCAAGATGTGGGCGTATCATGGATTTATATAAGGGTAATAAGATATTCTCCATCTTATCCTCTATCTCTTTTTTAATGATTCCTAACATCCTGTTTGCTTTTTGGACTGCCACTGCATACTGCGTGGACGTCTTCAGAGAACTATCCACGATGACTCCAAGATCTCTTTCCTGATTAGTTGTAGCTAAATTAGCCCCCGTCATATTGTATGTATAGTTGGGGTTATTTTTTCCAATGTGCATTACTTTACATTTATCCACATTAAATTTCATTTGCCATTTTGTTGCCCAATCACTTAGTTTTGTGAGATCTTTTTGAAGTTCTTCACAGTCTGCTTTGGTCTTAACTATCTTGAGCAGTTTAGTATCATCTGCAAACTTTGCCACCTCACTGTTTACCCCTTTCTCCAGATCATTTATGAATAAGTTGAATAGGATTGGTCCGAGGACTGACCCTTGGGGAACACCACTAGTTACCCCTCTCCATTCTGAAAATTTACCATTTATTCCTACCCTTTGTTCCCTGTCTTTTAACCAGTTCTCAATCCATGAAAGGACCTTCCCTTTTATCCCATGACAGCTTAATTTACGTAAGAGCCTTTGGTGAGGGACCTTGTCAAAGGCTTTCTGGAAATCTAAGTACACTATGTCCACTGGATCCCCCTTGTCCACATGTTTGTTGACCCCTTCAAAGAACTCTAATAGATTAGTAAGACATGATTTCCCTTTACAGAAACCATGTTGACTTTTGCCCAACAAGTTATGTTCTTCTATGTGTCTGACAATTTTATTCTTTACTATTGTTTCAACTAATTTGCCCAGTACTGACGTTAGACTTACCGGTCTGTAATTGCCGGGATCACCTCTAGAGCCCTTTTTAAATATTGGCGTTACATTAGCTATCTTCCAGTCATTGGGTACAGAAGCTGATTTAAAGGACAGGTTACAAACCATAGTTAATAGTTCTGCAATTTCACATTTGAGTTCTTTCAGAACTCTTGGGTGAATGCCATCTGGTCCCGGTGACTTGTTACTGTTAAGTTTATCAATTAATTCCAAAACCTCCTCTAGTGACACTTCAATCTGTGACAATTCCTCAGATTTGTCACCTACAAAGGATGGCTCAGGTTTGGGAATCTTCCTAACATCCTCAGCTGTGAAGACTGAAGCAAATAATTCATTTAGTTTCTCCGCAATGACTTTATCGTCTTTAAGTGCTCCTTTTGTATTTCGATTGTCCAGGGGCCCCACTGGTTGTTTAGCAGGCTTCCTGCTTCTGATGTACTTAAAAAACATTTGTTATTACCTTTTGGTTTTCTTCAAACTCCTTTTTGGCTTTTCTTATTACATTTTTACACGTAATTTGGCAGTGTTTATGCTCCTTTCTATTTACCTCACTAGGATTTGATTTCCACTTTTTAAAAGATGCCTTTTTATCTCTCACTGCTTCTTTTACATGGTTGTTAAGCCACAGTGGCTCTTTTTTAGTTCTTTTATTGTGTCTTTTTAATAATACATTTAAGTTGGGCCTCTATTATGGTGTCTTTGAAAAGTGTCCATGCAGCTTGCAGGGATTTTACTCTAGTCACTGTACCTTTTAATTTCTGTTTAACTAACCTCCTTATTTTTGCATAATTCCCCTTTCTGAAATTAAATGCCACAGTGTTGGGCTGTTGAGGTGTTCTTCCCATCACAGGAATGTTAAATGTTATTATATTATGGTCACTATTTCCAAGTGATCCTGTTATAGTTACCTCTTGGACCAGATCCTGCACTCCATTCAGGTCTAAATCGAGAATTGCCTCTCCCCTTGTGGGTTCCTGTACCAGCTGCTCCAAGAAGCAGTCATTTAAAGTATCGAGAAATTTTGTCTCTGCATTTCGTCCTGAGGTGACATGTACCTAGTCAATATGGGGATAATTGAAATCCCCCACTATTATTGAGTTTTTTATTTTGATAGCCTCTCTAATCTCCCTTAGCATTTCATCATCACTATCACTGTCCTGGTCAGGTGGTCGATAATAGATCCCTACTGTTATATTCTTATTAGAGCATGGAATTACTATCCATAGAGATTCTATGGAACATGTGGATTCATTTAAGATTTTTACTTCATTTGATTCTACATTTTCTTTCACATATAGTGCCCCCCCCACCCCGCACAACCTGTTCTGTCCTTCCGATATATTTTGTACCCCGGAATGATTGTGTCCCATTGATTGTCCTCACTCCACCAGGTTTCTGTGATGCCTATTATATCAATATCCTCCTTTAACACGAGGCATTCTAGTTCATCCATCTTATTATTTAGACCAGTGGTCTCCAAAGTGAGGTGCGTGCACCCCAGGGGGTGCGCAAGAGGATCCTTCGGGGTGCGCGGCAGGAGGACCATCGCCGGAGCAGCGCCGCTTCGGCAGTTCAGGTGGGTTTTTTTTTTTTGCTTCGGCAGTTCGGGCGGGAGTCCGAGCGATTTTTGTTTGTTTTTTGCTTTGGCAGTTCGGGCTTTTGTTGTTGCTTGGGGCGGCAAAAATGGTAGAGCCGGCCCTGTGGTGCGGCAGGGGGTGCGTGCTCAAAAATTTTTTACTGATAGGGGTGTGCGATCAAAAAAGTTTGGAGACCACTAATTTAGACTTCTAGCATTTGTGTACAAGCACTTTAAAAACTTGTCACTGTTTATTTGTCTGCCCTTTTCTGATGTGTCAGATTCTTTTTTATGTCAATGTTTCTCGTCTGATCTGGCCCATACTTTATCCTCTTCCATCCTCTCCTCCTGACTAAAACCTAGAGAATCTATATCAATAGACCCTCCTCTAAGAGAAGTCTCTGTCCGATCCGCAAGCTCCTCTGCAGCAGTCGACTTTCCCCCATCTCTTAATTTAAAAACTGCTCTGCAACCTTTTTAATATTAAGTGCCAGCAGTCTGGATCCACTTTGGTTTAGGTGGAGCCCATCCTTCCTGTATAGGCTCCCCCATCCCAAAAGTTTCCCCGGTTCCTAATAAATCTAAAGCCCTCTTCTCTACACCATCGTCTCATCCACTCATTAAGACTCTGAAGCTCTGCCTGCCTACCTGGCCCTGCGCATGGAAGTGGAAGCATATCTGAGAATGCTACTATAGAGGTCCTGGATTTCAGTCTCTTTCCTAGCAGCCTAAATTTGGCCTCCAGGACGTCTCTCCTACCCTTCCCTATGTCATTGGTACCTACAAGTACTATAACCACCGGCTCCTCCCCAGCACTACACATAAGTCTATCTAGATGCCTCGAGAGATCCGCAACCTTTGCACCAGGCAGGCAAGTCACCATACGGTTCTCCCAGTCATCACAAACCCAGCTATCTATGTTTCTAATGATTGAATCTCCCATTCCCAACACCTGCCTTTTCCTAGTGACTGGAGTTCCCTCCCCCGGAGAGGTAACTTCAGTGTGAGAGGATATCCCAACATCATCTGGAAGGAGGGTCCCAACTATGGGAAGGTTTCCCTCTGCTCCCGTTGACTGCTCTCCTTCCCTGAGCCTTTCATCCTCCTTAACAGCGCAGGGGCTGTCTGACTGGAGGTGGGACAAATCTACAGTGTCCCGGAAAGCCTCATCAACATACCTCTCTGCCTTCCTTAGCTCCTCCAGTTCCGCCACCCTGGCCTCCAAAGCCCGTATGCGGTCTCTGAGAGCCAGGAGATCCTTGCACCGAATGCACACATACGCCACCCGCTCACAGGGCAGGTAATCATACATGCTACATTGAGTGCAATAAACAGGATAGCCCCCACTCTGCTGCTGGGCTTCTGCCTGCATTCTCTCCTACAGCTACCTAGGTTAATGATAGGGTTTTTGTTTAAATCAATTAAGTATTTGCATACCTTCCTCAAAGTGTCACATGGTTCTCCTACCAGTTCACTTAGCATGTCCTTCCATTAGTTGTCTTGTTGTTGACTCCTCAAAGCTTAGCTTCAATCTTACAATTTCCAGCTGGTTTCTAAGATTTTTGGAGCTTTTTTCAGTAATGGTCACCTCCTTCTAGAAACTAACTTCTCTTGTACTAACTCAGCATTGAGTGGCTCAGTGCACATAGTACTAGAATGATCCTCCTTACCACAATTGTAACAAAAGAACCATGGATTGTTTGCAATACATTCCACAGCAGCTATGGGGCTTTTCTGAAATTTCAGACAGCTATCCTGCTTTGGCGGGTGCTGCCTCTTCGGAGTGGCAGGTCCTTCCATTAACTTAGCTGTGGCTCCTTCAAGTTAAGCAATATGGTTTTCCATCTTCCTTGACTGTCCCGCAGCAGAACTCAAGCTGCTTTCAGGTTCTATGGTGTGGCTTGAGCTGCTAGGCTTAGACTGATTTTCCTAGCTGCTTAAGTCTTTGTTGCTCTTTCACTTCTTTCTTTTCAAATTGGCAGATTTTGTACAGCAGTTGAGAGTGCTATCTTGAAAATAGCAATAGTTTCCAAATGGTCTCTCAGATATAGCTGTGTAATCAGGGACTCACCCCAATATCCATGAATAAATTGCTTTATTGGCTGTATATTCGGGTTTTCTGGCATCTATGTCTTCTGCTCCATTACCTTTCTCTAGCGGCTGTTTAATCTTGCCAAATACTCAGAGGGTTTTTCCATCAACTTTTGAAAGGTCTCTAGGAATTGTGCATACAATTCATCACTGCTGGAAACAGGGCCATACTTTTTTTCCAGCTCTGTCAAACATTCTTCTGCAGTGGCAGATTTCCCTGCATTTAAGGCTTCATGCAAGGCCAGAGATTACAAACTTTCTATTAACTTCCTTTTTCTTGCTTTGGAAGACAATTCGGGATCATCGAGTAAGCTGTTGTATTTACAACTTCCATGTATCAAAATCTACCTCCCCATTCAGTTGTGGTGAATGGACTGAGAAACACTTCAGTTTGTAGGATGTATAATGGTAGGTGGGTACCCTCTGTAGATTTTACCATATGGTCTACTACCACTTTATGTACCCCCTCAGGAATAGTGAATGTGGGAGTAGAATGTGTTTGAATGTCAGGGGAGGAGAATGTATACTTCTCTCTAGCATATGTAAGTGCAGCATTACCTGGCTGGTTAGTATTAATTGCACTACCCTCTGGAATCCCTTCTGCTGTTAAAGACTTGTCATCTTCTGGAAACCTGTAATCCGAAGTACTATGGGTTTGTTTTTTTTCAATCTAATGGGAATCACATTCCATTTACTATTCACTGTAACCTATTCATGTTCTTTTCTTAACATCTGAGCTGCACACTTCTTACTATATTCACAAATTGCAACACCTTGCATAGTACTGTGTAGTCTCTTAAGTCTGGTTACTGCCCCATACTCTCTCAAACCATGGGTCAGTTCCTCATCCATAACAGTAGGGTGAATCCAAATCTAATTGAGTGGTCTGGATCAAGCTGCTTAAGCTTGCAAAGTTCCATTGTCACAACAATACGCAAACTAAATTCATTCTGAGCAACCTCAGGGAAAGTCAATTAAAAATTACAATCTTCAACCACAGGATGGCGCTGTCCTTGTTCGGGCACCACAGTTTTTAAAAATTTTGTACCCCCTACATTTTGATTATACAAGTACCCACTATAATTCCATTTTACCGCAGGAATAGTGAGCAGGTTCAGTCTCTTTTGACAGCTGAACTCCCACCTGTGGATAATAACACATAAGATTAATATGCAAATTTGGACAGTTGTGGATGCCCGTACCCAGAATTGCTCCAATTTGGAATAAAGACACCACAATGTAGTAAAGCTGCTCTGACTAAAAAGATCTTTAAGTTTATAAGAAGACAATTTGAGGGTTAACTACGACTCGCTTATCTAAACACAATCTTATCATTACAGCAATACAGCAAATACTATGCAAACAAAACAAAAAAATAGTATCAAACATACAGATTTCTTCAGTACCAAAAAGCTGCACAGGGCACAAATCCTATTCATTTAAATCATGCACCACTGATTTGGCATTAATGTCACCACACCGTCCTGAGCTAAATCAGCAGCAAGCGCCCAGTTCAATAGGCTGGTATCCTTCTCCACGTGGTTATCTTATTGCTGCAATTATTAGTAAAAGCAGACCTATGAGCATCAGCCCCCAGGGCAGAGATCTTCACATCCCCTCTGGCTCTGGCTGAACTAACTGAAGAGTCTGGACTCTGGTGCCTTTTTTTCTTAATACTTGGGTGTAGAATTGGCCTCCACTCTTGGAGATGCCCTCCCTACTGAGCATGCTTCAAGGATTCATGACCTTTTTTTGCCCTTTGTTTACTTGCTAGTCCCAGACTAGCTGGAGTCAGTGGACAGCTGATCCACTCTTCTGGCAATAAAACAACACAAAACTGACTACTGCTGTTTAAAAGGAACAGCCACAGAAGCATGAGTTACCTACAGAAGTCCTCCTTACATGGAACAGAGCTTGTGAAAACAAGAACTAACTGCACAAAGGAATTCCTCTTGCAGAAAATCCAACTAAAACCCCCATTGTGTTTACCTTTAGGTGGAAAGCCACTCCCTAGCCCAGGGGTAGGCAACCTATGGCACGCATGCTGAAGGCGTCACACGAGCTGATTTTCAGGGGCACTCTCACTGCCCGGGTCCTGGCCACCGGTCCGGGGGGCTCTGCATTTTAATTTAATTTTAAATGAAGCTTCTTAAAGATTTTAAAAACCTTATTTACTTTACATACAACAATAGTTTACTTATATATTATAGACTTATAGAAAGAGACATTTTAATGTGTTTAGAAGGTATTACTGGCACGCGAAACCTTAAATCAGAGTGAATAAATGAAGACTCGGCACCCCACTTCTGAAAGGTTGCCGACCCCTGCTCTAGCCTTTGGTCTCTCTGTCCTGCCCTCAACACAGTGCCTGTTCCTATGTCCTGTCTGTCACCTGCCTGGGATATCCCTTAGTTCAGTGGTCCCCAACCTTTTTCATCTGGCGGGCGCCAAAAAAAATCAGCAAAACCCCGAGCGCTGCCGGCGGAGCAAAAAAAAACAAAAAACAAAAAACTGAGCGCTGCTGGCAGAGCAAAAGAAAAAAAAATGACAAATGCTACGCGGGCGCACTTAGACGCCCCGGCGGGTGCAATGGCGCCCGCGGGCACCGCGTTGGGGACCCCTGCCTTAGTTCAAAGTCAAATGGTATGACAACATGGCATCCTCTGTACTAAGCATGGAATAGCTCATGTGAGCTCAGGAAAATGGCCCTTCTTTCAGTCCATATGGCATTGCAACACAAAGGAGCTCCTCAAACTGGGGCAGCTGCCCTTACAGTGCAACGGAGCAGCAAGTCTTAATCTAGCAAAACAGAAGGCTTAATTCCCAGAAGTCCCTTCATAATTGTCACAGTCCAGTTTCTACAGCCAGCCCTTGTGAGGGCCATTGATCAAAGCCCTGAGCCCAATTATGCCATCCTTATGCTGGGTAGTAGCTTACTATCTGAGTAATCCCACTCATTTCTGAATCAGGCCCTCTATGTTTAAGGCTTTCTATAGAGAGTTTCATATCAAGTACTTCTACCTCAATAATTCATAAAATGGATTTCATTACCACCTTTCCGATAATATAATATAGGAGTCCTGTTTGCCTTGAAAAATCATGAGTTGCCTTCCTTAAATAAACGGACAAAAGTATGATTTTCCATTAAACTACTCGCTTCCTGCTTCTATGTAGGGAAAACACAGTTGCTGTTACGGAAAGTGTAGCACTTTTAAAAAAAAAAAAGTAATATGAGTTGTCCCTCTATTGCAGGCGGAACATTGTTGTTTTATAAATAGGCATTTGCTTGTTTTACAGAATGTGTTTTGCCTCTCTGCAAAGGTCATTTATTTCTCATAAAGATCAGAATTGTCTCTTTTGGGATGTTTTGTTTCAAAACTAAACTGGGGCTTTGTGTGAGAAGAGAGGAGTTTTCCCGTTAGGGGCAAGCCCTGTCTCTCTCTGGCTGCAGAGAGCCCTACTGGCAGTGAAACCACTGCACTTCAAGCATGGGATAGAGTTTGCAGGGTCTGTTCAGGGGCCGCACAGATGAGCCAGTCACAGGTAGGGTGACCAGACAGCAAGTGTGAAAAATCGGGACGGGGGTGGGGGGTAATAGGAGCCTATATAAAAAAAAAGCCCCAAATATCGGGACTGTCCCTATAAAATCGGGACATCTGGTCACCCTAGTCACAGGGCAGAAACATTCATGGATGGAGCCACAGGATCCTCTGCTCCATGGAATTTCTGTCCGACCTACTACCTTGAGAGAGTAGCGACATGGAGAATAAAGAAGACTTTGCATAGCAGCAGGGTGTAAGGGGGAAGGGTTCCTCCCCTGGTATCTGCTCAGCACTCATCACAGCTATTGCGGTGTGGGTTCAATTGATATTATTAATTTGTATTACGGAATCACATAGAGGCACCTACCAAGATCCAGGCAATGTATTCAGTGGCATTGCTATTACAGGATAGCCTGAAATACATTGTCCAGAATAATTGAAAATTCTAGAAAACTTTGCAGTTCTGTATAATTCTTGGGTGCTTTTAAGTCATGAATAATTTGAACCCTTTTAGTATGTGGCTTTAATCCATCTGGATCAATCTCTATCCCCATGACATTCATCCTGCTTTCATACCAGTGATGTTTATCCAGCATTAATTGCCTCCATATGCCAGATCAGATATTGATCTATATCCCTGTCTTTCTGCTTTGGATCAAACCTTTCTATAGTGTGATTTATCTGCCAAATTTCCTTGTTCAAATTACAAACAGATGTAGTAGCTGGCATAAAATTTTTATTGGTAACACTATTCCTTCCCTTTGTTCCCAATCCACCAAAGCACTTCTAGGGGCTTAACTTTAAGCACATGAATAATTTCATCCCTATTCAGTAAAGGATTTAAGGCCATGTTTAGCTTTAAGCATGGGCGTAAGATCCATTGACCCAGGGCTTAAACAGCTTTGTTCTTTCAAGTCATTGTACCAACACTTCAGTCTCAGTTGTTTTAATCAAACTGTGCTTTCCTTATAGCCATGGTATCTCATCCAGCTCTCTAATCAACCTTCTTATTTCTTTGTTTAGGAATTTCCATATTGGATCTGAACAAAGGCCCATCTAGTCTGGTATCACATCTCTGACAGTGACTACTACCAGATGATTAAGAGGAAGGTGTAAGGACCCCTCAGTAGGCAGAGATGGGATAATCTGTCCCCCACATTAGGTCTCATCCTGGTCTGTAATAGGTAGAGATTGTCTTAAGTGTGGAAGCACAAAGTTTAATATCCCTTCCAAATTTTTTGTTATGGTAACTCTGGATATTCTTGTTATCCATATAAAGAGCCAATCCTTTTTTGAATCTTGTTAAGTTCTTGATCTCAATGACTTCTTGTGGCAGTGAGTTCCACTGTCTAATTACACATGGTGTGAAAAAGTATTTCTTTTTTATCAGTTTCAAATTTGCCACCTTTTAATTTAATTGAATATCCCCTTGTTCATCTGTAATGAGATAGGGAGAACAGAAGCGCCCAATCCAACGTCTTGTTGAGACCATTCTTTTGGTCAGGGGTTCTCAAACTTTTTTTTCATGGACCACTTGAAAATTGCTGAGGGTCTTGGCGGACCACTTAATGATCTTTCCAAATGTTTGTACCGTTAGCTAACTATTGTAAAACGCTTTGGATAAAAGAGCTATATAAAAAAAACTTAATAATAATTAACTATCCCTCTTGCATGCATATTATCTGCACACATAGCTCAGCTTTAAGATGCTAAACAAATCTATGAGTCAACTAGAAATAGTGATGCTCTCATTGCAAATATTAATACAATATTTTCTGATACTGGAAAGGAGAGTAAAAAGCATTCACTCAGGCTTATGCAATTTCTCTGAGATGTCAACTCTTAATTTGACTAATACTTCACACACATAGAACAGTAAAAATAAGTAATAAAGCGACACAAACAGCAAAACAAAACCACAAACAAACAAGTGACAACACTGAAAATACGAAGGGAAGTAAAACATCAAGCGGTTCATATGGATATTTTAAATGAGTGTTTAGGACCCACCCTGTGCAAATGCAACAGAGCCCTGTAGAAACAGGCAAAGTTCTCCTGGTTTCACATTGTGTGTGTCACCAACTCAAAAACTCACAGTGGACTCATTGAGTTTTTACAAGCCCTGGAGCACATCAACACATGGCTTGGAGTTTGCAGACAGATCCCTGCTTCAGAGAGTTTGCAAATAAGGTCTTTATCCTACAAAACACCTAGCAGCACCCCACACCAAACCTAGTGCTGCTTGCTACTTAAGAGTCAATGGGAGTACTCTGAAGAGCCAGAACTATACCAGATAACAAAGATCTGGCCTTAATGGTTTCCAGACCTCTCCCCAAACGCAATGGAAATCACTTGTCCTGGACAAGTGATTTCCATTAAGTTTTAGCAGTAGTTTGGGGAGACCTGTCTCTCCTCTGCAGCAGCAGCTACCAAGCTGGGGAGAGGGGGGTGTCTCTCCCTGTCTCCCCCGCCGCGGCAGCCCAAGCTGGGGCTGGGAAGGGGGGGGGGGGTCTCCCCGACAGCCACAGCCCGGGAGCTGGGGAAAGTTGCCTCTTTCTCTGGCCGCCGCAGCCCTGCACATCCCAAATTCCCCCCACCCCCTCTTCTCACCCAACTGCCCCCCCCACCTACCTCCTATTTCCTCCACCTCACCCCACTGCCCCCTTCCACCTGCCCCCTATACTCCCCAAGGCCACCACCTCACTGTACATATGCATCTTCTCCAGGGTCCAGGCACCTAATTAGTGGAGCCACACCTGCACGGCTCCACTAATTAGGTGGGTGGCCCTTCGTTCTCTTGTGTGCGGCTACTCAGGCACGCACCGTAGAGGGAACTATCCGCGGACCACCTGAATGGAGCTTGCGGACCACTGGTGGTCCACGGACCACAGTTTGAGAACCTCTGCTTTAGGTTATATATTTTTGTCATATTTCCTCTTATTCATCTCCTTTCTACGGTAATGGTCTTGGTCTTTTCAATCTCTCCTCATAAGAGCTTTTCCAGGCTTGTGATCATTCCCATCTCTTTTTTCTGAATCCCCTCTAGTTCAGTAATATTCCTTTTCAAATGGGGTGTCCAGCGCTGCACAAAATATTCCAGAGAAGGCTGCACCAGTGATTTATGTAAAGGCATTGTAATATTCTCCATAGTGTTTACCATTCCATTCCTCATGCAACCTAATATATTGTTTACTTTTTTGACCGCAGCTGTATATTGAGCAGAGGTCTTCAATGAGCTGCTTACAGTGATATCCAGATCCCTTTCTTGGGTTGATAACAGTTATTTAAGATCTCTGCAAAATATAAGAGTAGTTTAATTGTTAGTCTCAAATCTGCATTTCTTTGCATTTATCAACACTGAATTTCAATTGCCATTATCTTGCCCATTCACCAAGCTTGCTGAGGCGTCTCTGAAGGTCCCGCCCTAGTTCTGACTAATCTAATCTGCAGATTTTGCTATCTCACTAATGATCCTTCTTTGCAAATCATCAATAAATGTATTAAACAACATGGGATCTAGTATCGTTCACAACTCAACAACCCTGTCTTTTTCCGCTATCAAGTGACAGTGAGCAGTTTTGTAGTCATTCTGTTTTTCCTGCAGGGCCGCCCAGACGGGGGGGCAAGTGGGGCAATTTGCCCTGGGCCCCGCAGGGGCCACCAGCCCCACGAGAATGTCTGAGGCTCCCCCGGCCCTGCCCCCGCCTTCTCCCATCCCCCGGCGCCTCAGTGCGCCGCGTCAGGAGCGGCCCTGGACAGCGCTGCAGCGGCGTGGCTCCGGCAGGGCCTGAGCTCCTCCCTCTGAGTCAGAGCCATGTGGTAAGAGGGCAGGGCTGCGAGCTCCGGTCCCGCTGGAGCCACGCCACTGCAGCTCTGTTCAGGGGCCAGGGCAGCTCCTGGACGTGGCGCGCTGAGGCTCTGAGAGAGGGGAGAGGTGGGGGTAATCCAGGAGCGGCCCTGGACAGCGCTGCTGGGGGGTGGGGGGAGCGGTGGACAGGGAACGGGGGTTGGATCATGGGCGTTCCGGGGGTCTGTCAGGACTCGGTGGGGAGGGGTGGATAGGGGTCAGGGCAGTCAGGGGACAGGGAGTAGGGGGGATTGGTGGGGGGTGGGGGTCCCAGGGTGGTGGTTGGGGGGGGCAGTGAGGGGACAAGGAGCAGGATGGGTCAGGATTCTGAGGGGGGCAGTCGGGGGCAGGAACTGGGTGGGGGTCAGATAGAGGGCAGGGCCAGGCTGTTTGGGGAGGCACAGCCTTCCCTACCCTAAAGCTCATTCAGCAGTTTGAGGCTTGCAGACAGCTATTTAACACAATGAGCCAAGCTGTTATCTTTTCCCTTAGGGCTACCATCCCTTTCACTTCTCAAATGCCAAATTATAGTCTACATTTAATTTCAGTGCCATAGGGAGATTCATGTCAGGGGAGGGTAGATTCATTTAAAATTAGCCACTTTAGATTAACAGTGATAGAGCCAAGAGAGCCATGGGGGAGGGATTACATGAGAAGAGCAATATTCTACACCACCTACCTCCTTCCCAACCCTTCCAAGGGAGACCCCCCCCNCTTTTGTACTAATGACCCCTTTCACATAGCAAACCTCTGAGTGCGACCCCCCCTTATAAATTAAAAACACTTTTTTATATATTTAACACTATTATAAATGCTGGAGGCAAAGCGGGGTTTGAGATGGAGGCTGACAGCTCGCGACCCCCAGTAATAACCTCGTGACCCCCTGAGGGGTCCCAACCCCCAGTTTGAGACCCCCCGGGTTAATTTAATTTTAGCACTCTGTGTCCATTCACATGCATGTGCTATTTTGAGCATTTCAGTTTTCACAACATAGGCTCATCCCAGATTCTGGAACAAGCTCAAATGCTCAGTTCGTTGAGTATGTACATAAGCTATACTAAAGACAAACCCACAGTAACCGTCTCCAGTTTGTGAGGGACCCCATGGAGCCAGTCTCTAGGAAACAACCTCCATGAATTTATCTAAGTCCATTAATGGCTATTAGCCAGGATGGGTAAGGAATGGTGTCCCTAGCCTCTGTTTGTCAGAGGGTGGAGATGGATGGCAGGAGAGAGATCACTTGATCATTACCTGTTAGGTTCACTCCCTCTGGGGCACTTGGCATTGGCCACTGTTGGCAGACAGGATACTGGGCTGGATGGACCTTTGGTCTGACCCAGTATGGCCATTCTTATGTTCTTATGTTCTAACCTAAATGAACCCAAAGTTATGGAGACAGATATGAGTCAAGGAAGCCAGCAGAGTATCAGAAACCTGGAAAAATCTCTGACTGGATGGGCTCAGGCGTTTGGTCACAAGCTGAGGTGGTTCAAAAGTTTTGGATTTTTTTTAAGCAGAATTTTTTTATTGTTTCTTTAAACAATCAAACACAGCAAGCAGCAAATATTTGGCCATACACTTGTGAAACCCCAAACCATGTTCAGGTTTTGGCAGACTAATTTCAGCTTTTCAATTAAAAAAACCACAACACATTTTGAAGGAAAGCAGACGTCCGTGATTTTTTCTGCTTTTTGAAAACCCCTAGTTTTCGATCCAAAAAAAGTTTTGACGGAAAATATTTGTCCAACCCTTTTAATGAGCTTTAGTGCCATTTAGCACTAGTTGATGCTGAGAACCAGTGATACCTTGTAAAGGTGACATGAAAAGAAGTTTTCTCAAAACTGGGTTTGTGCCGAGATGCGGAAAGTTTTTAAATGTTTATTTTTCCCAGGGCCGCCCGGAGGTAGGTGGGGCAATTTGCCCCAGGGCCCCCACGAGAATATAGTATTCTATAGTATTGCAACTTTTTTTTATGGAAGGGGCCCCCGAAATTGCTTTGCCCCAGGCCCCCTGAATCATCTGGGTGGCCCTGTTTTCCTGAGTTTTCTGCAGTTTTTTCTTCAGTCTGTTCATGCCCTGTGACTTTCCCTAAATAAACGGTCTCACATTCTCCTGAGACCTTTTCTAGTCTGATTTTCCTGAGCAAGTTGACCTTTTTATAAGTGAAGGGAGTCAGTCTCTTCCCCTTGATTCTTTGATTTGCCCCATCTAGCTGTTTGAAATGGTGGGTATTAAATAAAAATTAGTTCCTACTCAGACAAACAATAGAATCATCTGTCTGGGAGAGGCCAGAAAGGACTGATACACTTTGTCATTTAATGCTGCACCTTTAGCCTATTCTTCCTACTGCTTCCCACTGATCCCATAGGTACTGGAGATGAGGTAGCCAGTCAGCTAATAAATGGACATTACATTTGTTGGATTTGAGTGCAAAATGAATTGGATTTGCTGGCAATGACTGATAAGGTCTGAAACTTGTGAAATACCCAATGTTGCAGGTGAAAAATTTATTTCCTCTAACTTCAAACCTAGCATCTTAAAGCACCAAAGACTCCATAGGACTTTGATCTGTCATTTGCATCCCTTAAAGGAGACAGGCTATAACTACCATTTCAATAATTACAGAATCTTTATCAGAGTGCAAATCAGCACCTGTTGGGTTAGTTTCCCTTCTGCGTCCTGCTATAGTTTCTCAGGGTAAAAGCTTGTGTGTCTGCAGCTGGTAATTTTATTATAAAGACAAAGAAATAAGAGAACTTTACTCTCATTACCAGCATTTCCAAAAGCATGTAAGAAAAACAGTTGAAAACAATTTCAAAGAAGCAAAACAAACCACTCTCACAACACCATTGTTAGGAATTGAGCCACACCAGTGAGAAAGAGTGTTCTGTGGGGAGACACTAATTTAACCCTTTTTAGCCCAGACAAGCCCCCAAACTGGCATGGCATGGGGGTTAATTAGCTGTTAATTTGTACACCCCACAAGTTCAGCTTGTGCTAGAGCAGGGGTAGGCAACCTATGGCACGCGTGCCGAAGGCAGCATGTGAGCTGATTTTCAGTGGCACTCACACTGCCCAGGTCCTGGCCACCAGTCTGGGGGGCTCTGCATTTTAACTTAATTTTAAATGAAGCTTCTTAAACATTTTAAAAACCTTATTTACTTTACATACAACAATAGTTTACTTATATATTATAGACTTATAGAGAGAGACCTTCTAAAAATGTTAAAATGTATTACTGGCACGCGAAACCTTAAATTAGAGTGAATAAATGAAGACTCGGCACACCACTTCTGAAAGGTTGCCGACCCCTG